>JAFMOD010000299.1:422533-479482 GCA_019802435.1 Corydoras maculifer | reverse complement strand
AGGGAGTTTTTTCTTGCCACTGTCGCTTCGGCTTGCTCTTTGGGGGTTTAAAGGCTTTTCATTCTGTAAAGCTGCTTTGTGACAATGTACTGTTGTAAAAAGCGCTATATAAATAAATAACTTGAACTTGAACTTAAACTTCAATGGCGCAATCATATGGTCGATGAGGCGGCAGGGTCTTTGAGCGCTCCTTATCGAATACTTCCTGTAGGTGATGATAAAAGGAGGGAACGGTAGTGAGGTCGATATCAGGCGGAACTGAGGCAGCAGGAGATAAGACGTGGGTAAACAAATCTCATGGCATTGCTCATGATGGATTTCATATGGTTACCCGCCGTGGCCATGCGAACCGGTGAAGTCGTGTTAGTGATGTGAGCTAGAGTTTTACCATCCAAGGAGATAGCCCGAATGGGGCTAGACAGGGCCTCGAAAAGAAAACCTGCTTTACGGGCGAAATTCAGATCGATGAGATTAGGCTTGGCGCCGGAATTCACTAGGGCTGATACCTCGAGAGTGCCACCGGGTAGTTAGAAGGTCACTGGAATGGAGAGACGAGATGGTGGAGAAAGTCAGCATACTCACTTTGACTGACGGGTCCCCCCGTTTAACCGGAGCTTGCATTCTGCTCGTAGAGGATCTGCCCCGCCGCAGTAGAGACATAGTCCTGCTCGGATCCGGCAGTTGCGTTCCTCCGTAGAAAGATGGTAACGCCCGATCTGCATAGTTTCAGCCGGAGAAGTAACAGGAGGAGAGCCAGTAGAGGTATGACTGGCGATCTGTAGGTTGAGGTGTGAGGCTTGGTTGATGCCTGGGTTTCGCTGGCGTTCGCGGAGGCGGTTGTCAATACGCACAGCCAGGTCAATAAGTCCTTGCAGGTTGGTGGGGTCGTCCCGTGTCGCAAGCTCGTCCTTAAGACGGTCGTTTAAAGCTCGACAGAAAGGCCCCTTCGGGGCAACATCATTCCAGCCTGACTCGGATGCCATAGTTTTAAATTGTAAGGCGAACTCTGCCACAGTACGGCTTTCCTGGTGTAGACTGAGCAGACGGGTGAAAGCATCACCAGCATAATCCGTGCGGTCGAAAACAGCCCTGAACCGGGCCAGAAACTGATCGTAAGTGCCCACAGTGGGATCAATCTGAGCGGCTTCCGCCCACGAGAGGGCACGATCACGCAGCAGACTCAGGGTGAAAGCAGTCTTGGATGAATCATGCGTAAATAACTGAGGTTGATGGCTGAAGACCAATCGGCACTGGAATAAAAATCCTCTGCATAAGTTGAGATCGCCGCAGAATGGTTCCGGATGCACCATTGGAAGGGGAGTCTGTGAACCAGCCGGCGATTCGTTGAGCGTGACACGGGGAGGCGGGGCCGGTTGAGCGGAAGTAGGCACGGATGCAGCCGCTGCCGGTGAAACAGTCGAGAGCTGCGTAACTAAAAAAAAAGTAATTCCTGATTCTGTTCCAAAAGATTCATCAGAAGGTTCTCATGTCGGTTGAGTCTTTCCTGATTTTCGGCCGGCGAAGCCGCGGCGTGATTAGCTTCGGACAGGCGCTCATTCGGTTGCTCCATAGTGGCCAGATTGTGCTGTGACGCACATATGGCGTTGGTGAGTGTGAGCAATCTGAACAGCCACACGAGACAAAGCATAAAGTAAAGAGCTTTATTTACACTACGAAAAAAACTGAAAGAAAACTTGGCTCGATGGCCGAAACAAACAAAACCCAGAACAATAACAATAAAGCAAATTGAAATCAAGGCAAAGGTACCGAAGGACGAGGGAAAGGATCGTAAACCAGGAACGGAGCAGGAGGTCAGAACACAGATGTTTAGAACAAGAGAACGCTGGATTGGACACTGATACTCAAAGGTACAGTCAGGCAACGCGGTAGAGGAACTTGGGGGTATTTATAGGAAGTAATGAAATGAAGAGGGCGTGGCAGGCGGGAAAGTAGGAGATCGTGACAATTTCGCCTCTTGAAAGCCGGTATCTGGCACACTGCACATCATCAGGAAAGTTCAGTGAATCGATATTCAAACAATGTGCAGCATTTAGACGAGTTACCCAGTGCCGCCGATTACGTCGGCGTCATCTTAAATCCTGTGTCCAATTGAGGAAAAGTATTCTTTTCAATGCAGCCATGTTGATCACACAAGTCCGATGCACTACCCTTACTCTGCGTGACTTATCACACAGGTTTGTAATTTCAGCTAAATACTGAGCAGTCCATTTCATTGTTAGTGCGATAGCTTGTTGCCTGTAATTCGAATGTAATTCGAGTGATTTTAAGAACAACGTAAGTTACGCATGCATTCAGGAAAGGCTCATAAATTTAAGAACGTTCTTAAGTATGAAGTTACGAAGCGCTACAACACTTTTGGAAAATCCACCCACCCACCAAAATTTCTTTGAAAAGATGAAAGACCAGTATTAAATTGTGTAATCTGTATTTCAAATAATTTAAAAACTTAACCAGATTAACCAGAAGAAGAATGTTGAATTTTTGTTAGACTCATTAGGGTGACAATGTTTGTTCAAACAATGACATCTTTAACAAAACTTAAACTTTCTTTTAGCATAGCTTGAACTTGGGCTTGGACTTCTTTTGGGTCATTATTGTGTCGTACCATGGATTCAGCCAAACAGCACCAAACAATCACACTTTGATTGTTTGACAGTTGATGGCGGACACTGTGGAATCATCCTTTCTACTGCTCTGACTGATGAACACAAAGAAGGAACATGTGTTGTTGAAGAAGGTTATGATACACTTTTACATTTGCTCTGTCATGTAGCTATATGAGAGGTCAACTTTTTTACACCCTTTGAATTCAGTCTTTCCCTAGTTTGTTGGCAAACTGTTTCCCATAAGACCTGCTTTCATGACTAAAATTCACTCTGGACCACTTCTATGTCCACACAACAAGCTCCTCATAAAAGTTTTGGGAATATTTTGGCAGCAGGAGTTGGACCACTCATACAGCTACATGGCAGAGTGAATGCAAGTGTGAATCAGAACCTTCTTCGACAACATGTGGAATATTCTTCATAAAAATGTATAGCAACTTAAAGGGGACTCTTATAATGCAGATATACACTGCATTATTAGTCTCTTCTCAAAGATCTGCTTGCTTTAAGTGTTATTAAACTTTTACTGTGATAAAATACAAAACACATTGTAGATTGTCACATATTTTAATAGCCATTTTATTTAGGTTATAATACATTTAAAAAGACTACATAACTATCCAGAAATGTTTTCAGTTTATTTATTATTTGTGAAGAAATTTCCATTTGTTAATGTTCAAATATTTTTGGTGATTCAAAACTTTTAACCCTTAGGTTTATTGATTTAGTACAACAAATACAACAGCAAAAGAAAAGAGCATCAAAAACATTATTGACCATATATTGCATGCGGTATACTTCCAGCACTCACCTACACACAAATGTTCCTGAAGCTCTTGATTAACCACAGCTGTTGGGCTGGATCAATGCTGGGATAAAACCCAGCCGGAACTCTTTAGTTCTGCTTGAGCACAACTTTGTATCTCTTCTGTAAGCACTTAGGATACAACCCATAATATATCCTGTCTCAGCCAATATCAACACACCATTGTCCCATTATCCCTATAATCTGTCTTTATAGCTTGAGTACATCCTCTCTGATTAATGTATCTAAAAAGAAAGCACAATGAATATTTGACCTAAGTGTTCAAATTTGACTTGCATTATGTAGTTGTAAATGTTTGTCTCTGATATTCAGAAGTAATTTTATTACATAACAATTTTGAAAAAGATCATTGAACAGGGTTATAAAATAATCACACAACAAATATCGGCGATTTCAACGTTCACTTAAACCGACCGTACGCCACTGAGTTTCTTGATCTCATCTCCAGCCTGGACCTCCATCTACTCCGCACCTCAGCTACCCACCGGGATGGCAACCAGCTCGACCTCATCATGACGCGCTCATGTCTCTCTTCGGACATACACATCACTCCACTTCATGAATCAGACCACTTCTTCATACAGTTCTCTGTCTCTCTTCCACCTCCTCCCGCGTTCATCAGTAAAACATCTCAGGTACGTCACAATCTTAGCGCTCTCTCTAATACACTCTTTGCCGACTTGGTTACAGATGCCCTTCCTAGCATCAGTAACTTCTTCACCCTTAACACCAACACTGAATCAAGCACATTCTGCTCCACCTTGGCTTCATGTCTTGATCAGGTCTGTCCAAAATCCACCAGGAAAACACACAGTTCTCAGTCCATTCCCTGGCTCACGGAGACGCTTTGGAAGCAACGTACTTCTCTTCGTTCCTCCGAAAGAAAATGCCGTAAGTCTGGTCTGTCTTCAGATTTAGAAACATACCAGTCCTCACTTGCCACTTGCTCGAAGGATGTAACTGCTGCTAAATCCTTGTTCTTCCAGTCCAAGGTAACAAGCATCTCAGATGCCCGCACCTTATTTAGAACCTTCAACTCACTCTCCTCTCCCTCTCTCTCCCCCTCCTAACACTTCTCTGTCAGCTGATGTCTTTGCAACTTTTTTACAGAAAAGATTGAGGGCATCAGCAAACTCTTTCACACTCACCATTTCCACAACACTACATCTCACACATCCAGCCATCCAACCCTCTCATCCTTCTCCCTTGTCACAGAATCTGACATCTGCAAAATTCTCCTTGCCAGTAACCCAACTACTTGCCCCCTTAATTCCATTCCATCCCACCTTCTTCAATCCATTGCCTCCTCCATCACACCAGCTCTCACACACATCATTAACTCCTCTCTCACGTCTGGGACTTTTCCAAATTGTTTCAAACAGGTCATAGTCAAACCCCTACTCAAAAAACCTATGCTCAACCCAAATTTGATCGAGAGCTACAGACCTGTTTCTCTTTTACTGTCTAAAACACTTGAACGGGTGGTATCCACACAGGTCTTCGAATTTCTTAATCAAAATAATCTCCTTGATCCCAATCAGTCCGGTTTTAGATGTGGGGAGATCTCTAACTCTCACCAAGTATGCACTGGTGTGCCTCAGGGCTCTGTACTTGGTCCTCTCCTCTTCTCACTATACATGACATCACTGAGCACAGTCATCCAGGCGCATGGTTTCTCTTACCACTGCTATGCTGATGACACTCAGCTTCATCTGTCTTTTGCCCCTGACGACACGACCATCTCAAACGGGTATCTGCCGGCCTCACCGACATATCTGTTTGGATGAAGGCCCGTCATCTCAAATTAAACTTTGAAAAAACAGAGCTTCTCATTATCCCAGCTAAACCCTCAATCCATCACAACCTGACTTGGTTTCACAATAGACTCCCATTTTAAACTCTCTGATCATGTTATCAAAACCGCCCGTTCCTTTAGATTCCTTCTTTACAACATAAGGAAGATCAGACTCTTTTTGACTGAACATGCTACCCAACTGCTTGTTCAAGCCCTAGTCCTATTCCGGCTTGATTATTGTAATGCGCTACTTGCCGGTATCCCAGCTTTCACAATCCGACCTCTTCAACTAATTCAAAACTCTGCAGCTCGACTTGTGTTTAACCAGCCCAAGCGAACTCATGTCACTCCATTCATTACTCATTTCCCTCCGTTGGCTCCCTGTAGCTGCTCGCATTCAGTACAAGTCACTGACTCTGGCATACAGAACCATTTCTGGATCTTCCCCCTTCTACCTTCACTCTATGTTTTCAAAATACACTCCGACTCGTTTACTTCACTCCAGCGATGATTGCTGCCTGGCGATTCCACATCACCGAGGAGCTAATTCTGACTCCGTGGCGTTCACCACTGCAAAATGGTGGAATGTTCTTCCAAACTCTGTCCATAAGGCAGAATCACTAAACAGTTTTAAGAAACTACTGAAGACACACCTCTTTAACAAATACCTGTTGTAGAGAAAAAAAAAAAAAAAAAAAAAAAAAAAGGGGAGGAGGGGGCCGCAGCATCGAATAACAATCATGTTTGATGAATTTACAGTATAGTTGGTTTTCTCCATGGCTTCTGACTTGTAGTGTTCTCATTTGTAAGTCGCTTTGGATAAAAGCGTCTGCTAAATGACTAAATGTAAATCTAAATATGAGGAAAAAAAAGTTTTTTAAATTTTGTTTTAAAAACTTTTAATTCTTATATTTCTCCTTGTAATATTTATTCTTATGAAACACAAATAATAATTTACCTTAAATATTGTCAAATCGAAATTGAAAAACAAAGCTTAACTAAATTATCTATCTTTCTAAATTTCTCTTTCTAACATATTAACTACTCTTTTTAACTTATTTTAGATGGTTCACATTATTTTTACACTGAATTTTCCACTTGCCATATAAATGCATTTGCTGTACAATTAGACTGTAGTCCATCTAGTTATTTTCATACTTTCCTTTTTTTTTCTATGATAGGCTATATGCTATTGTACCTACTTAAGTGGCCGTTGGAAACACTGTGAAAAATGCAAACTTCATTTCATTTATCTGATCTGGTATTTTGATTTACCAAAATAAGGAAGTCTAAATTACTATGTATTTACAAACAAAACCATGTCAGGCCACACAACAGCTTGGTATTGTGCCAATGAGATTTTTCATGTTACCTGAATAGGTAATTTAGTGTTACACAATGCTGCTTGGTTGAATAAGAGTTTGCACATGCGTACTGTGGGGTATTGCACAGCAGGGGCTCAGAATATTTGTCCCTCATGCTGCTGCTGTCGGCTAGGCTAGGATATTTAAGGTTAATTTTATAACTAGGTATTTTTTGGAAATGAGTTGTGTTTCTGGGGAATTATGTATTTTACACTTTCATGTCTTTAACTTTAGACTTATTGGAAGGCTAGCCTAGAATTAGAGTTCCTAAGTTGTGATTATGAAAGTTAAAAAACATGATGACTGGATCTTAAAATTGAAGATTTTCCAGCAATATGGGCATGTAAATAAATTAATGAGTGGTGTTCAAGATCGTCCAGGATCATGAAATTAAACAGGGTTTGCTTCAGGTTTGAGCTTCAAGTTCTTATACTATGCCTGTTTGCAAAGATGTTAAACTAAATACACTGATAATTTATGGTGGAAAACTGCAGCAGTTGGCTCATATAAAACACAGGTTCTATTGTTGAATTCTAGATTTTTTTACATTCATTGATGTGAAAATGGTAATTTTGTTTTTTGTTTAAAGAATTTTATGCTGGTTTGTTTGACAAAAATGTTTCTCAATGTAGAGAGAGTAATTCTTTCCAGCTGCTCGTTGACCCAGGTAAATAACTGAATAGCTATTTTATTTTATTATTTGGAAACCTTTAAAAAAGAAAAACTTTCTGAACTTTATTTATAGCTTTCTGTCTCTTTTTGAATAACTACAGGATTTCTTTTTTTATATGAATTTTTTGCATTGTAGTATTACGCAGGGGCATGCCACTAGGTAAACAAATACAGCATGAGAAATGTCTTTACATCAGTTTTTTTCCTGGTTAAATGAGCAGATTAAATTACCTTTGACACTTACTCAACCAACATTATTAATTGCTGGCCTTCTGAGACCTGGAATATTTGAAACAATTTATTATGAGAATAAGTGACTATATTTATTTACTGAGTGAAATTCATTCTTTGTATCTCAGTTCAGCTATTTGCCAGTAACCAGTTGGAATAAAGTAATGTGAGTTCATATTTATGGGCAACTTCATATTTATTGGAGTAATGGCAATGAAAAACTCCTAATACATCATGTTGACTTAAAATTATTTGTTCATTCAACAATTTTATTGTCTTAGTTAAGATTTTGTATTCTGCTAATCAAAATTGTGTTGTTTAACAAACACAAAAATCACTTGCACAACAGAAATTGTGGTGTTTAACAAACACAAAAAATCACAAATTGTGTAGTTTTTCTAACTGTAGATCGTAATATCTTGAACAACCTAATCAGTTCTATGTGAACAAGCAAATGTAAGTTGGTTAAACAGATAAATCTATAAAAATGACAAACAGTTATGTTATAAAAAATTATTTAAAAAATCATAAAAAATAATTTGTTTAATACATTTTTAGGTTGCATTTCTCCTGCAACATATGTATTTTATTTACTTTCTGAGGCTTAAATTTTCAATTCAAGTAAATGGCTCATAAGGTGTCAGTTACATATAACAGTAATGTTACATTAACATTATGTGCAATTGGCAGAATTGAAAACAGTAATTTAATACATTCTATTCCTGTTGCAATTCTTCAGTAGTTACCAATAAAGACTTTATAAGTCACTTAATTTATTCGAATGACTATGCTAAGGGATAATTGGCATAATGATGCTTGCATTCAGACAGTGGGTGCTTACTACACCTCATCAATTTATGCAATCAGACAGCAAGCTAATTACATGTCATTAAAATTTTACATATAATAATAATAATAATAATAATAATAATAATAATAATAATAATAATAATATGTTTTAAATGTTTTAAATATTTAAAACCCCATGTATTTTATTTATTCATTCATTCATTATCTTCCGCTTATCCTCTATTAGGGTCGCGGTGGGGTTCCCCATGCCCATCCAGGAGAGAACATCTCGGGCGCTGGGCAGATACACCCAGGACAGGGCGCCAATCCATCGCTGGGCACACACTCACTTACACAGACACACTCTAAACAGGGCAATTTTGAGAACTCAATTAACTTGATCCATGTTTTTGGACTGTGGGAGGAAACCGGAGAACCCGGAGGAAACCCACGCAGACACGGGGAGAACATGGAAACTCCACCCAGATGGGGATTCGAACCGGGAATCCCTAGCGCTGAGAGGCAAACGTGCTAACCACTAAGCCACCGTGCCGCCCGTATTTTATTTAAGAAAACAAATTTATTCAGGTGACAAGTATTAAGCCTTTGTTTGGCTTATCCAGTTTACAACATCAGATGTAATAAAATAAACTGTTTTTGCATTTACTGAAGCAATTAACTCTGTGACTAAATTAAATATTGTTACCAGCCAATGGCACACCAAGACTTAATTAACCTCAAGCCCTCCTGCAGTAAACACAATAAATCATGGTCAATGTCTCTAAGGAATAAAACAAAAAGTTAAGCCATATCACTTACAACTTAGATATCATGATATCACTTATAACTTAGAAATGACATTAGAAAAAAAGCATGTATTGTCAATATATAGAACAGTTACATTAGCAGTTTTCATTCTTTTCATTCTTAGCAATTTGAGCAAGGTGAGTATTTATTAATTGAAATTTAATGTATAAGTTATAATAGAACCGCGACCCTAATAGAGGATAAGCTGGAGATAATGAATGAATGAGTTATAATAGATATTCTAGGTTAGGAAACAACAGGATATCTATGGTTCGCAAAATTTTAGATTTTAACTTTGTTTTCTCACATTACATTTCAGGGTAAACTAGTCAACAAGCACATTACTGCTGTGACGCTGAGCTGAAATCAAGTGTTAATTTGTGAATAAGAGGTGGTGCCAGAGAATCAGGTGGGGTAATGGCTTCCACCTGCCGCTTGTGTGTGTGTGTGTGTGTGTGTGTGTGTGTGTGTGTGTGTGTGTGTGTGCATTTGTGTTAAGGAGAGAGTTTTGGCTGCAGACCGCATATTGCACAACAGAAAGTTAAGACTGTGCTCATCTCTGTCTGCAGTTTCAGGTTTTACTTTCGCAAATAAAATATAAAATAATCTAAATATTTTAAGAAATATTTAGACTTTCAATACAAATTATTACTACATTCATAAAATTAATGAGATAAATTTTATCCATTCAAGTACATGGTTCATGAAGTGTCAATGACAGCCACAACAGTAAATGTGCAATTGGCAGAATTGAAAAGCAGTAACAATATACATTCTAGTTCTGTTGCAACTACATTATCCGTTCTTCAATGGTTACCAATAAAGAGTTAAGTAAGCCACTTAGTTTATTTTAGTATCTATGATTAGGCAAGAATTTACATAATTATGCCTCAGCTGTTTGAATTCAAAGAGTATGGGGTTAATTACACCTCGCCAATTTATGTAATTAGACAGCAAGCAAATTTCTATCATGTGTCATTTAAATTTTTAGAAAAATGTTAATAATAAAGATGAAATTTGCCTACTGTTTTATAGATTTCAAACTCCATGTCTTTTAATTAAGAAATTTATTCAGGTGGCAAATATTGAGCATTTGTTTATCTTATCCAGTTTACAATACCAGCAGTAATCACAAAAAACATTTTTTTTTACATTTACTGAAGCAATTAACTCTGTGGCTATATCAAAGCATGTAACCAGCCAAGGGCACACCAAGTTTAAGTCTTAATTAACCTCCAGCAAATATAAACCATTTTTCATCATCAGTTTGCCAAGAATTTTTGCAACTGCAAATATTTTTTTTTAATGTACAAATACAAGCCTCAGAGAACATGCAAGGAGGAGTGGTGCTTTATCATTGACTCCTAGTGCCTAGGGCACCTGTTACCTATCTGTTCTTTTAATTAACTTCTGTTTAGTTAATTAACTTCTGTTCTGTTTGCATTTTAGTTAATTAACCGCATTTGTTTATTGGTGTGTTTTGTGCACGTGGTCGGGTGTCTTTTTATTTAACTCCGGAGTTCCCCTTCCTCCGTGCACATCGTTAGTTTTATGTTCGCTCGCGTATTGTACCTCCTGTGTTTTTGGTGTCCCTACACCTTTAAATAAAATTCAGTTGTTCTGCTACCTGCGTGCCTGGCTCCCTTCATCGCATTAAGGCGATGTGGCTCTGCGCTTCATCTGCGCAGCCGCTTTTGGTCGGGGTAGGCGAGCGTAACAATAGGGGTTTTTTTTGTTTAATTTTTTTACTGCAGTTTGTTTCTAACACATGTACACAAGTAACACTAGAAACTAAAAGGGAACAAAATTTCACACCAATTACTGAAAAAACTGATTACTTAATTATAATAATTTTTATTTGATAATTGCATCTGGGGTGGTTGGAATGGTGTTGGATTAGGTCACACTATATCGCAAGAAGGTTCTTTGCTTGATTCTTAGGTAGGCAAAGTCCTTTCAGTATCATGTTTGCAAGTTGTCTGTGAGTTTCCACCCGAAGCTACAGTATTCTCCCACAGTCCTAAGTCATGAATACAAAATTGCTCCTAGGTTGGAATATGTCAAATGTTGAAATGTTGTCTTTTAAAGGTTTCTACTTTTCAAGTACATAAGTAATAATAAAGAAAGTACATTTTAAGAGATGAGTAATAATACTTAAATATGTCAATACACTGAACAAAATTATCTTTAAAAGTAAATAAATAAAATAAAACAGTTTTTCGTACTTACACTAAGAAGTTTGAAAAATACAAAGGACAGTGTAGTAGGATTTCATCTTTCATTGTTTTCCGACAGGAATAAAGCGAAACAGTAACTTAAAGTATAAGCAGGACCGTTTGTCATTTGGTTAATTTACAAAGGTTGGCTAAATGTGTCAATAAATGCTAACGGAGGCTTAAATAAAAGATCAAACGGATTTTGGGTTGCTAGTATATATTTCTGAAAGTACATTGCGTTCACATTGTAACTAAACAAACCACACTTGCTCACACTCACCTTTACAGATGCCAACATCTGGGAGAGAATGCATGCTGGTCTGATTTAAGGAGGTACATTTCAGTCCATGTGCACAGTAGCCCAGCTCCCAGTCTGCACCTCCACAGAGCTCCGACTCGAGGCGCGCGCATTGATTACAGCAGCCGCAAGGGTCCAAAGTCAGCGTGCGCCCCTCTTTACAGCCTAGCAGCGGCACAGGCGGACACACACGCTCCGAGCACGGCGCGCATTCTCCCGCCGTCAGCAGTAGCGCCCGCAGCCGAAGTAACAAGCACATGTTAAACAGAATTAACACTTTACCTCCGCTCATACTGCTCAAGTGCAATAATGGTCCTCTCCAAATGTGTTAAACGTTTTTCCCAATAATGAAAATCTGAAAAGGGAAGCCAGATGAAGTTTTTCTTTGCTGTTATATCCACTGTGCAATTCCAATTTAGATTCTTTAGGTCATTTGAAACAATGCGGACTGTAGGGACGCGGACGTGGAATGCGGATCCAGCCGCTTACTACGAGGATGCGGATGCGATGTGCGATCTGACACTCCCACTTTTATTTTAGGGACTATAGTGATCCGAGACTCCGCCCATCTCTTTGACGGGCGGGTACCCCAGTCCCCTGCAGGCGGTGAGGTCATCAAAAGTAAGTAACTATATTACACAATGGTAATAAGCCAGAACAAAGTCAGGCGTTTTTTTTTAGGAACTAACTGTTTGTAGCTTCGAATACCGTTTTGCATCTTAGATATGCGCGTCGACACCTATTGGAATCACGGTTATACACATATTTTCTACATAATCGTTGTTGACTGAATATTAAAATTACTGTCGGTCAGTGAGAATATAGCTGTCATTAGCGGTTTCAGTTCTACTTTCGGTCTGTTGCCTGTTTGCACCTTGCATTTAACATGTTAGTGTTCCGGAGGGGGCGTGCCTCGATAGTAAGCACTTAAAAGTTCGCCAGTTTTCACTAAAACTCAGAACAAGTCAGACGTTTTTGTAGGAACTAACTGCTGTAGCTTCGGATACCCTGTTCTGCATACGTCGGTGAAGTTAGTTTGATATTCGACATTCATCAGACATTCGCGTTTCACCGCTGCTCTAAATTTACATTTATTCCCTAAATTATTTCAAATAAATCATGACTAAATAGAGAAAAAACTACAATCATTATTTTTTTAATCAAAATTCACTCTCTATTTATTTATTTATTTAGGTAAGGCGACCAAATGCATCCGAAACTGCAACGGGAGACGGCTATGACAGCAAGAGACCGTCTAAAAAGAGTCCCCATAGTACATAAACGTAAAACATTTAGCGCACTTTGGATCATAATTGCTAAAAATTATTTAAACATACTTAAGAACAGATATATTACTACACGTGACAAGTTTATATGTATTGATGGTCAATAACAATTAATAACAAAAAATCTAAACATGCATATATTGGTTTCATAAGCAGTAAATTGCAACTGTATAAAATCAATATGTCAATGAAATATGAAATCAGTTATAGTTTACACTATACAATCCTTAATATTAGAAAGTCTCACTCGAATTATTTTTTTTAATGTTATAATCTGTTGCTGTATAACAGCAGAATCTCACTAGAATGATTGTTTTTCATGTTATAATCTGTTATTGTATAACACCAGAATAATGGGAAACACTTGTAGTTCACAGAGACACAGGGAGAACATATTACAACCTTCATTTTGGGAAATATTATTTGGTTGATTTTTGGTACATTATTTAAAGTTACAAATTCCTACTGCGAAAGAGCAAAATAGTATATAAAAGCATTAGTAGTTCATAGAGACACAGCTAGGGAACATACTACAACCTTCAGTTTGGGAAAAAATTCTTCACTTGATTTTTGGTTAAAATTTGAAAGTTACAAATTCCTACTGCTAAACAGCAAAATAGTATAATAATATAAAAACACTTGTATTTCACAGACTCACAGCTTTAATCAACAGATTTTTTTTTTAATGTAACCAATGGAACTATTTCTCAGCTGTGCCTCTGTGAACTAGAAGTGTTTTTATATTATTATGCCATTTCGCTGTTTCACAGGAGGAAGTTGGAACTTTCAAATTTTAACCAAAAATCAACCGAAGAATATTTTCCCAAACTGAAGGTTGTAGTATGTTTCCTAGCTGTGTCTCTGTGAACTACAAGTGCTTTTATATTAATATGTTATATATTATATATATATATATATATATATATATATATATATATATATATATATATATATATATATATCTGAAGGTTGGGGGTTCAAATCCCAGGTCCACTGAAGTTACCAATGTGGGTCCTTGAGCGAGGCCCTTAACCCTCATTGCTCCAGGGATGTTGTGATTAACCCTGTGTTCATATTGTAAGTCGCTTTGGATAAAAGCGTCTGCTAAATGACCAAATGTAAATGTAAATGAAGGGAACATACTACAACCTTCAGTTTGAGAAAATATTCGTTGGTTCATTTTTGGTTCATTTTTTAAAGATACAAATTTCTACTGCGAAAACGCAAAATGACGTAATAATATAACAGCACTTGTAGTTCACAGAGACACAGCTAGGGAACATACTACAACCTTCAGTTTGGGAAAATATTCTTTGGTTCATTTTTGGTTCATTTTTTAAAGATACAAATTTCTACTGCAAAAACGCAAAATGACGTAATATTATAAAAGCACTTGTAGTTCACAGAGGAACAGCTATGAAACATACTACAAACTTCAGTTTGTGAAAATATCCATCTGCTGATTTTTGGTTTATTTTTTAAAGTTACAAATTCATCCTGTGAAACAGTAAAATGACATATTAATATAAAAGCACTTGTAGTTCACAGAGACACAGCTAGGAAACATACTACAACCTTCAGTTTGGGAAAATATTCTTCGGTTGATTTTTGGTTAAAATTTGAAAGTTCCAAATTCCTCCTGTGAATCAGCGAAATGGCATAATAATATAAAAACACTTCTAGTTCACAGAGGCACAGCTGAGAAATAGTTCCATTGGTTACATTAAAAAAAAATCTGTTGATTAAACTGGTTCTATTATGGCCTTTTTCTTATTAAAGCTGTAATAAAACATGATATCGGAAGCACAATTCACAAACGTTTGATGTTTTTTGGCTATGAGTATTTGCATTTATAATATAATTTAATGTTGACCCAACTATGACACCTTTTGCAGTTTTACTGCAATATTTGATGTACAATCAGTAGTGCTTAGCCCTACATTACACGAATATATTTGTGTATGAATAATTGAACACAAATACAGACAGAAAACAAAGACAGACAGAAATTGTGTCAGATTTGAAAAACTATTTAATGAATGCAACATCCTGATAAAGATCAAATTAAAAAACAAAGAAGTAAATATAAAAATAATAACAAAGAATTATTTAATTTACACTAATTTCAAAACATATATTTATCTCAAATATAATTCATACATTCATTTTCTTCCACTTCATCCTCTACTAGGGTCATGTGGTGGTGGGGGGTTTTCCATGCCCATCCAGGGGGGAACGTTTCGGGCGCTGGCCAGATACACCTAGGACAGGACGCCAATCTATCCCTGGCACACACACAGACACACACAAACACACTCTGTATGGGGCAATTTTGAGAATTCAGTTGACCTTGATCATTGTTTTTGGACTGTGGGAGGAAACCGGGGAACCCATAGGAAACCAACGTGGACACATGGAGAACATGTAAATTTAACATGTAAATTTAACATGTAAATTTAATTTACACTAATTACAAAACATATATTTATCTGAAATATAATTCATACAGGCGGCACGGTGGCTTAGTGGTTAGCACATTCGCCTCTCAGCACTAGGGATTCCTGGTTCGAATCCCCATCTGGGTGGAGTTTCCATGTTCTCCCCGTGTCTGCGTGGGTTTCCTCCGGGTTCTCCGGTTTCCTCCCACAGTCCAAAAACATGGATCAAGTTAATTGAATTCTCAAAATTGCCCCATATAGATTGTGTCTGTGTGAGTGAGTGTGTGCCCAGCGATGGATTGGCGCCCTGTCCTGGGTCTGTCTGCCCAGCACCCGAGACGCTCTCCCCTGGATGGGCATGGGGAACCCCACCGCGACCCTAATAGAGAATAAAGCGGGAGATAATGAATGAATAATTCATACATTCATTTTCTTTCACTTTATTCTTTACTAGGGTCATGGGGTGGTGGTGGGGGGTTTCCCATGCCCATCCAGGGGGGAATGTTTCGGGCGCTGGGAAGGTACACCTAGGACAGGACGCCAATCAATCCCTGGCACACACACAGACACACACAAACACACTCTGTATGGGGCAATTTGGAAATTTCAGTTGACCTTGATCATTGTTTTTGGACTGTGGGAGGAAACCGGAGAACCCGGAGGAAACCCACGTGGACACAGGGAGAATATGTAAATTCCACCCAGATTGGGATTGAAACCGGAAATTCCTAGCATAGATCACTAAGCCACCGTGCCGCCCTCAAATATAAAAAATAGTTTTTTTTATTCATAGAATATGCTGACATGTTTAGACACTAACATTACATTTACATTTGGTCATTTATCAGACGCTTTTATCCAAAGCGACTTACAAGGTAAGCACAGAGTTAATCACAACATCCCTGGAGCAATGAGGGTTAAGGGCCTTGCTCAAGGACCCACATTGATAACTTCAGTGGACCTGGGATTTGAACCCATATTGAACTAATTGAATCATATATACACTCGCAGGTCATTTTATTAATGCAGCTTATTATTTTTTCACCTACCAAATAAATTGACTTTGTAGCTGTAAAGTTACATTCTGTTTCTCTGCTTACTCTATTCGTCCCCTTAACTCTGTTCTCTGATGATCAGGACCCCTACATAGCTGGAATTATTAGGGTGGTGGATGATAGTACAAGTGATTGAGACACCTGTATGTTCTGATTGGTGTACTGTTCTCTGTCCAGCAGCACTGCTGTCCACTCGTACCAGCACAAAACACACTAATCCACCACCACCATGTCACTTTCACAGCAGAGTTTTTAATTATCACCAGCATGATCCTTATATCAGTAATGTTTTTCGGTATTTCCGCAATGACTGGAGTTTATAGACGGTCCCTTGCTGTTACCTAAAACTGCTGCTGTATA
The DNA here is from genome assembly GCA_019802435.1 of Corydoras maculifer. Lineage (NCBI taxonomy): Eukaryota > Metazoa > Chordata > Actinopteri > Siluriformes > Callichthyidae > Corydoras > Corydoras maculifer. The sequence continues at coordinate 462,718 of JAFMOD010000299.1, read as the reverse complement.
TTGGCTATATTGGACGATTTACTCGGATAAATCAACTGACCGCGAATTTTCATTCATTCATTATCTCCCGCTTATCCTCTAATAGGGTTGCGGTGGGGTTCACCATGCCCATCCAGGGGAGAACGTCTCGGGCGCTGGGCAGATAGACCCAGGACAGGGCGCCAATCCATCGCTGGGCACACACTCACTCACACAGACACACTCTATATGGGGCAATTTTGAGAATTCAATTAACTTGTTCCATGTTTTTGGACTGTGGGAGGAAACCGGAGAACCCGGAGGAAACCCACGCAGACACGGGGAGAACATGGAAACTCCACCCAGATGGGGATTCGAACCGGCCCCCCCCCCCCCCCCCCCCCCCCCCCCCCCCCCCCCCCCCCCCCCCCCCCCCCCCCCCCCCCCCCCCCCCCCCCCCCCCCCCCCCCCCCCCCCCCCCCCCCGCGAATTTTAAATTATAAAATTATATTAAAATAGTTTTAGGGCTTTGATTGAAAGTGGGAGGCGGAGCAAAAAGCGAACGTCTGCCGAATGTCGAAAATCAAATTAACTTTACCGACGTGTTCTGCATCTTAGATCTGCGTGTCGGCACCTTTAGAGTCATGGTAATACACATATTTTCTACATAATCGTTGTTGATTATATTATCTTTCTGGGTGATTTTTATTCTTGGATATTAAAATTACTGTCGGTTAGTGAGAATATAGCTGTCATTAGAGGTTTCAGTTCTGCCATGCAGACGCTTCTATCCTCAGAAGAGAAGGCGCACTCTTGCACATTTGATATGTTATTCAAGTTCAAGTTCAACTTATTTATTTATATAGTGCTTTTTACAACAGTACATTGTCAGCTTTACAGAATGAAAACCCTTTAAACCCCCCCAAAGAGCAAGCCGAGGCGACAGTGGCAAGAATAAACTCCCTGTTTGTTACATACCTCCCTTGTATGTTGTTTTTTTAAGTAACACACTATAGATTTTTGGGGTCAGCCTATTTTAAGTGATGAATTTATAATGTTTATAAAAGGCTCTGTAATATTTGGAAGGAGGTCTTTAAGCAGGTTTGTAGGTATTGGGTCTAACAGACACAATGTTGTCTTTGATTGTGTAATCAATGACACAAGCTCTTTGTTAGATATGGGGTGAAAGGTATTTAACTCTTGTACCATATTATTTTCACTACCAATAGATTTTTCAGAAATCGGTGAGGGTTGATTGTTGGTTACGCTACATGATGCATTCGATGATTTAAGTGTTATGTTTTTGATTTTATCACTAAAGAAATTCATGAAATCATTACTGCTGAACTGTGACTGAATCTGATTCAATAGCACTTCGAGTTTGTTTGGCAATGGTACTAAAAAGGAATCTTTAATTGTTTTGGTTGTTTTCTATTAATTCAGAATAACATTTATTCTTCGCTGCGTTGAGTGCATGTTTGTACTCAGTCATACTGTCCTTCCATGCAACCCTAAATACCTCTAATTTAGTTTGTCTCCATTTACGCTCCATGTTTCTAGTGGTTTGTTTAAGGGCACGTGTTCATTAAATCATGGAACAAGTCTTTTATCTTTAATCCTTTTTAGTTTAAGTGGCTCTACACTGTCTAAGGTTGTAGAAAACACGTGTTTAAGGTATTCAGCTGTGTTTTCAAGTTCATCAGGTCCTGATGCAGGTTTAATGTTTAATTCAGGTAAATGTAGTATGAATGACGCGGCAGTAGAGGGAATGATTGTACGCTTCATATTATATCATGGTTTAATGACTGGATCAATATCAATTTCAAAATCGTAGGTTATCAAATAATGATCAGAGATGACCTCACTTAGTGGAGCAGTAGTTCAATGTTATTAATGTTAATACTATGTGATAAAACTAAGTCTAATGTATGTTTACAGCGTTGTGTTTCACCAACCACACTTCAAGTATGGAATCGAGGATAGAGTCAAAGGCTAATTTAAATTAGTCTAGTTGGTTTTCAAACATTGAAGTCACCAACTATTAAGGCCTTGTCTGATGAGATTACTATGTTAGAATGAACTTCACCAAATTCTTTAATAAACTCTGTTAATGGGCCTGGAGGGTGGTATATGGTAATACGTTGCATTAGATTGTATTTATTCTTTAATGAAGATGAACAGCGTATGTTGAGTACAAGAGCTTCGAAGGATTTTGATTCATACTTATTAAGTGTTACATTTATGTTTCTTTATTATCATCTCTCTCAGATGATTGTTGTCCTCTTGTCATCCTCGGTGATTTCAACTTTTTTCACTTAGACCTACCGTACAAGACTGAGTTTCTGGCTCTTCTCTCCAGCCTGGACGTCATCTACTGTGTACTTCAGCTACCCACCGGGCTGGTAACCAGCTTGATTTCATCATGACACGCTCTTGTTTCACTTATGACCTACACATCACTCTGCTCCGTTTCTCTTCCTCCACCTCCCTTGATTATCAATAAAACCACTCAGGTAAGTCGTAATCTTAGCTCTCTCTCTAATACAGTTTTTGCTGACTTAGTTGCAGATGCCCTTTTTTGCATCAATAACTTCTAAAACCTTCACACTAACACTGCATCAAGCAAATTCACCTCCACCTTGGCTTCCTGTCTTGACCAGGTCTGTCCAATATCCACCAGGTAAACACACAGTTCTCCATCCAGGCCTTGGCTCACAGAGGTGCTTCGGAAACAACAACGTACTCTTTGATCTGCTGAAAGAAAATGGCATAAGTCTTCAGATTTTGAAACATACCAGTCCTCACTTACCATCTTCTCAAAGGATATAACTGTTGCTAAGTCCTTGTTCTTCCAGTCCAAGGTAACATGCATCTCAGATGCCCACACTTAATTTAGTAACTTTAACTCTCACTCCTCTCACTAATTCACTTCTTCTCCCCTCCCAACACCCCTATGTCAGCTGATGCAACCTTCTTCACAGAAAAGATTGAAGTCATCAGCAAACTCTTTAATACCCCCCATTTCCACTACACTATATCTCACACATCCAGCCAACCTCCTTCTCCCCTGTCTCAGAATCTGACATCTGCAAGATCTTGCCAGCAACACGACTACTTGCCCCCTTGATTCCATCTCATCTCACCTTCTTCAATCCATTGCCTCCTCTATCACATTAGCACTTACACACATCATCAACTCCTCCCTCACGTCTGGTACTTTTCCTGATTCTTTCAAACAGGCCATAGTCAAACCTCCAATCAAAAAGACAATGCTCAAACCAAATATAGTTGAGAGCTACAGACCTGTATTACTTTTATCTTTACTTGAACAGGTGGTATCTACACAGGTCTCCAGGGTTCTTAATCAGAACAAGCTCTTTGATCCCAATCAGTCTGGTTTTAGGTGTGGTCACTCCACTGAGACAGCATTACTTTCTGTGACTGACTCACTTAAATCTGCCAAAACTAACTCTTAATTATCTGTCTTCATTCTGCTAGACCCTTCGGCAGCTTTTGATACAGTACATCATCAGATTCTAGCGTCCACTCTATTAGAATGAGGTTTTTCAGATACAAAACTTGAATGGTTTCAATCCTATCTAACAGGAAGGACCTTCAAAGTGTCATGGAATGGAGAGATCTCTAACTCTCACCAAGTACTCATTGGGGTTCCTCAGGGCTCTGTACTTGGTCCTCTCCTCTTTTCATTATACATGACATCACTGGGCATTCAGGCACATGAATTGTCTTACCACTGCTAAGCTGATGACACTCAGCTTCATTAGTCTTTTGCCCCTGACAACACTATGATCTCAAATTGGATATCTGCCTGCCTCACCGACATGTCTGTTTGGATGAATGCCCGTCATCTCAAATTAAATTTAGCAAAAACAGGGCTTCTCATAATCCCAGCTAAACACTCAATCCATCATGGCCTAACCTTCCAAATTGACGGCTCCACAATCTCTCCAACCGATTTAGTCCATAACCTTGGTTTCACAATATTGTAGACTCGCACATTAAACTCTCTGCTCATGTTACCACAACTGCCCATTCCTGCAGATTCCTTCTTTACAACATCAAGAAGATGTTGACTGAAAATGCTACTCATCTGGTAGTTCAAGGGTGGGGTGTCAGGTAGATCGCGATGAAGGTTTGAAAAAAAAATCGTTTATCACATATCAGCCCTTTTTTACAGCACAGTATCTAAAGCACTTATACACACGCCCGCACACATTCGCACACACAATGTGCGTCATTCTAAATCGCTCTCTCTATCGCTGTGCAAGCGAGCAGTCTTCCCCTCCCGCGTCTCTGTCGCTGTTCCCAAAACCGGCATAGTTCCGTGCTAAAATCTGAAGCACTGCCTTCCGAATCATAGTTTCTGTTGTTTTTTCACACTTTATTTGACTGACAAGATGAGTAAAGGACTTTGCTACAAAAAAACTAAAATGTACCACTTTCATTTAGAGAGGGAGACAACAGCGTGCAACCCGCCTGACTGACCTGCCGCCCCACCTGGCTGTGAGAGGTGGGCGCGTCTGGCAGTATAGCCCTATGGCAGCCGGACAAAAAAAAGGACACGAAACTAAAAAGCCTCTGACAAAGCGAGGCGTGCAATTCGCGGGAACCCCCAAACTGAACAAACCAAAAGAGCAGTTTAAAAACACTGCTAAAAAGAAATAAACGAACTAAGGAGAGCAGTTTACGAAAACACTGCTTCCGTGACCACGGCGCAAACCCGAACCAAAACGAAACAGTGTGACGTCACCGAGTGCCGCACACACGTCTCTCGTTATCCCCTAATCCCAATATCAGACACTGTGATCACGATATTGTCCCAGGGCGTGCACCGGCAACCAATATCATAGGACAGTGGGAAAACAATATGATTTGAAGGCCCAATGTTTTCTCAACATGGGAACTTATCAACCGACCACACACTGCGCGTGAAAAAGGCGACACCGCTTTAAATAAGGAAGCTGGCAACTGGGTCTCGTCAGACCTTATTGCCACTGCGCTTCCTAGGAATTGGAGTTTTACTCCTGGCGCAGCGGTATGGCGGCGTGCGTCTCTGTCGCCCCCCTGTGGCGACCTGGCTTGTGACAGATTGTTTTACATTTGTGCTGTATACTGTGTGTTTGGTAGTTTGGGTGTACTAAAATCAAGTTTCCTCCATGCTATTTGCTGGAATATGTTTAATAAAAGAGCAATTCTAACAGATTCAACAATACTAACATGAAGTGTGTAAACAGGTTTCAATATAAAAACCTAAAAAATAGAGATTAACAACGGTAGATCTCGATGACCTGTCCAATGGAAAAGTAGATCTCGTGCCAGAAAAGTGTGGGCACCCCTGTTGTAATGCTTTGCTTGTCGATCTCCCAGCTTTCACAATCAGGCCTCTACAATTCAGAACACTGCAGCCCGGCTTGTATTCAACTAGCCCAAGCGAACTCATGTCACTCTACTACTCATTAATCTCCATTGGCTCCCTGTACCTGCTCGAATTCAGTACAAGTCACTGACTCTGGCCTACAGGACCATTTTTGGATCAGCCCCCTCTTACCTTCACTCTATCTTTTCAAAATACACTCCGGGTTGGTTTCTTCGCTCTAGTGGTGATTCTTGCCTGGTGATTGCCACCTTAGTGAGCTACTGCAAAATGGTGGAACGATCTTCACAACTCTGTCCGTAAGGCAGAGTCACTTTGTTAAAAAGATGCGTCTTCAGTAGTTTCTTAAAAATGCAAACACCTTTTGTAGGGAAAAAATAACAATAAAAAATTAACCATTTTATACGGTTAATTGTTCTATTGATGTTTAAAATATTTGTTCTTACTTGTTCTGCGGTGATGAATGCAGCGAGTGTTGCAATCAAATGAAGAACTTTCAGGTTCAATGCACAAACACAAAAAGGAGACAGGCTGGCAACAAAAAGTTTCAGGAGGGATTTCTGGAAGACTGGATGAACCCAATATTGAGGAGATAGTTCTAACCGATGCGTGGTAAGATCAGACGAGAAGATAAGAATGTCATCGAGATAGACCAGGACAAACTCCTCTAAAAAATCCTGTAAGACAACATTAATAAATGCCTAGAAAATACCAGGAGAATTGGTAAGACCAAAAGGCATAACCAGGTACTAATATGTACTCATACTGCCCCGAAGAGGTAACAAAAGCAGTCTTCCACTCATTACCTTCTCGAATACGTACTAAGTTATCAGCATTATAAAGGTCAAGCTAAGAAAAAAATAGTAGCTCCTTTTAAGTGTTCTAATGCTGAGGGAACTAAAGGCAGAGGATAAGCCAACCTGCGTGTGGCCTGGTTGAGTGCCAGATGCCACCGGGGATTTAGAATGACAAATAATGCCCTGTTGAAGAGATTCCTTCATATACTCGCACATAGCCCTGCTGTCTGTTTGAGTTAAGGGGTAGTACTCACATGAGGTAATTTGACCCCCTCAATAAGATCAATAGCACAATCAGAAACACGGTGAGGAGGAAGCGTGGAAAACGTGGAGGAACCAAATACCTGAGCAACTTCCAAGTAGTCAGATGGAACTTTACTGGAACTAAACTGGGGCACTGCCTGGGCAGCGGAGGGTGCAGGCAGTGAGAAAAACAATGTGGCGACCAATTGATAATATCCCAAGAAGCCCAGGAGATGGCCGGGTCGTGCCGTTGAAGCCATGGCAACCCTAAAATGAGAGGAAAAGAAGGAGATGAAATAAGGAGAAATGTAAGATCTTAAGTGTGAAGACCACTCACAGACAAGTGAAAAGAAATAGTAGAATGTGAGTGCAGAGGGCGTCCATCAACGGAACTAACCTGAATAGACTGCGTAAGCTTAGTTCTAGGAATACCCCACTTATCAGTAAAAAAAGGATCCAGAAAATTTCCCTCAGCCCCAGAGTCCAGTAATGCAGTCGTAGAAATACATTTGTCCAAGAAAGTTAGCTTAACAGGCAGTAAAAACAGTTGTTGCTATTGGAACATGCTCACCACCACTGAATCCTGTGAAGACATAATGGCTCTAAGCCTAGTGGCTGAACCACGGCCCCTACTGCAGGGACACGTGGGACATTGGTCCAACAAATTTTCACTTCCACCACAATATAAACATAAGCATCCTCGGATGCGACGACTCCTCTTTTTGGCAAACAGCCTAATAGATTGTACCTGCATAGGGCTCTCCAGATTCAACGTGGAAGCAGAAGTTGCAGCTGTGGTGCGCGGAAGCGAGGACAAAGCCTGTTTAGATTGCCAGAGCTGATCCAAACGAATGGTGGTGGTGATAAGTTCAGAGAGGGTCATGCCCTTGTCCTAAAAAGTAGCTGCACACTCCTTACTTAATCCAGCGCGGTAAGCTACCAGGAGGGTCAGCTCATTCCAGACGCTATGAGCAGAATGCGTCTCGAACTCCAGTGTGTAATCGGTGACGAATCAGGTACCTTGCTTTAATAGTAGATCCCCCCTGCATGTCCCTCATGCAGGTGAAAAAATATACTGAGGAAACGTTCCAGAAATAGCTGGAAGTTACCAGCCCGGCCATGTAAACGAGAAATGACGAATTAAATTTTTTTTTCGTCCCTAGCCGGGGGATGATTGGCAAAGAAGAGAGAGCATTGGAGGACAAATAGCTCACATACCTCTGGATCTTCATTGTATCTCTCTGGTTCCACCACTGGACGGGGTGAGGATGAAGTACCGGCTGCAGGGTTGGCTGTGGAAGGGTTGTAAGAACTCCCAGCATCCGACAGAGCAGCGCTTTGAGAAAGTCCCTGTTCCTGTCGCGTTTCCTGCCGGAGCTCACCCAAAAAAGCTTCCTTGCTCACATAGTGCGAAGGACATGTCTGTGGGATTAGCCGGTTCCATAGCTGGCGTTGGTTACTGTTACAAATGCGGTGAGTGTTGCAATCAAAGGAAGAACTCCCAGGTTCAATGCAGAAAAGGTTTTTAATAAACAAAAGTAGACCTCTAAAATAAAGAACATAAAACGTAAAACAAAACACAAAAAGCAGGCAGGCTGGCCAGAAGCCAGTGGACTGATGGCGTAACCCGCCATGAAGACGATCGCCAACGCTGTCAAGACGGAGAGTAAATGAGGCAGCAGATCACTTAATCCTGTAACAGGAATCACACAATGGAGAGTCAGGTGACAAGAACCTACGCAACGAACACGAACGAAGGAAGGACAGATATAGAAGGGAAGGAAGTGGGGGGTGAACAAAAAACGGAAACCAGAATCATAATTCCATTGACCTGGAGCGAGACCGAGTCTGTGAGAGACCACCCACAGAACCACCACTAGGTGTTCAAACCTGGATTCTCAGCACTGAGAGGTGAATGTGCTAACCTTTCCTTTCCAAAATGTAGGATTTTACTTATTTTATACTTATCTTATTTTGGATTATATATTTACCTAGGTACAAGCACTCAAGTTTCATGCATTATGAAGGTAGAACATCCATCCATCCATTCATTATCTTTCGCTTAATCCTCTACTACTGTCCCAGGGAAGTAGGGGGTGTTTCCCATGTCCATCCATGGGAAAACGTTTTGAGCCCCACCTAGGAGAGGACACCAATCTATCGCTGGGCCCACACTCACTCACACAGACACGCTCTAAATGGGGCAATTTGAGCATTCAATTTACTTTGATCCATGTTTTTGGAATGTGGGAGGAAACCGGAGAACTCGGAGGAAACCCACGCAGACACAGGGAGAACATGGAAACTCCACCCATCGATTGGGATTCGATCTGGGAATAAGGGACCAGTGGCAATAAGGTCTGACAAGACCCAGCTGAGAGGTGAACATGCTAAACAAATAAGCCACTGTGGCATCCGAAGTTATAACAATAAAACCTAAATCTGCAAAAAGGATGCGCAATCTGGGCAAACCTTCACCTGTGACCTAAACCACTTTTTATCACTAAGAATTTTTTTTAAAGGTTTTTGATTGACATATAGTCCTACTTTAACTTTTGTAAACCATTTTTAAAACTTTATCAGACTAAAAAAAAAGTAAACCAAATCAAACAAATAAGAATTAAAAATATTTGTCATATATTTATTAGTGGCACAGTGGTGCAGTGGATAATTCTAATGCTTCACAGCAAGAAGGTGTCTGGTTAAATTTCTAGTTGGGCCAAACAAATGTTTTTTTTTTCTGTATGGCATCTGCATACCCCATACTGCACATCGATCGCCAAGTGATAAATCAATCACCAATCAATAGGTGGGACAAATTATTTTTGCAGTCATTTGCAGATGTTTGGAAGAGAGAGAGACAGAAAATCCAAATAACACAGTTCAGTTTGTGAGGACAAAAGATTGACCAGCATTCCTTCACTTTTGTGAGCCACAACTAGCCACAAGGGAATTTTTGGCATTCCTGTGCACATGCTAAAACAGAACAGGTCACAAATCCAACAACAGAGCGAGAGCAAAATCCAACAGTGAGCACCATGAACCAACGCGAAGAACGGAAGCCGAGATGGGACTTAAATAGGAGAGAGGGTGGGAAAGAAAACGAGAACAGGTGATCAGAACTCTGGTGATAGTGAACGGTGAGTGGAATTAATAAAATCCTCAGGTAAGTTAGCTGGAAGTGCAGGTGGTATCCACTGGACCACGCAGCCAGAGGGCGTCCACCGCGTCATGCAGCCTGCCGCGCCTCGTACTCCGGACTAGGCCACCAGAAAGCGCCTGTCAAGCCTGGCTCAAGGAGGGCGGAGGACCCCCTCGGGGAGTTTTTTTTTTTTCTTGGTCACGCCCCCCCGTTGTGTGACCGTAGGAGCGGGGGTACTCTAACAGGTGCCTAGGGCACCTGTTCTTTTGTTGTTCTGTTCTATTCTCTTCTTTGAGTTAATTAACTTTCATTGATGGTCGTTAGTAAAGTTAACTCTTTCTTTTCATTGGTTTAATTTTGTGCACGTGGTCGGGTGTCTATGTTTTTATTTCCTGTGTTCCCCTTCCTCAGTGCATGTCGTCGTTTTATTCACTTCTGACAGGATGTTCTAAATAAATCATTACATAAATTACTACTTGTGCAACATGCTGCAGCTAGAGTTTTAACTAAAACCAGAACATTTGATTATATCAGTCCTGTGTTATCAAACTTACACTGGCTACCAGTTAAGTTTCGTATTGTGTACAAAGTTTTATTGACATAAAACATATAAGTTCAAGGTCAAGTTATTTTTTTATATAGCGCTTTTTACAACAGTACATTGTCACAAAGCAGCTTTACAGAATGAAAAGCCTTTAAACCCCCAAAGAGCAAGCCGAAGCGACAGTGGCAAGAAAAAACTCTCTTTTATGTTGTTATTCAAGGAAGAAACCTTGGGAGGACCAAGACTCAGTGGGGGACTCATCCTCCTTGAGCAGCCAGGCAGCAACAACAATTTAGGACAGCTATGTACAGATATTAAACAAATGGAAAAACCAAAAGCTGTAAAACTATATGTGAGTCCATTAAGGGTGTCCTGCAGGACCGCCAGTCCAATTGATATTCAGGTTCCATCCAGTATTTGTCGGCAGAGCCATGGATGAAGATCTCCAGGAGGCCGGTCACACCTCAAAAGAAACAGACAAGGAAGGCAGTTAGAGCTAATAATAAAGCACGGCATTTAATTAATAAGTAATTTATTGACACAGTGCAGTATGTGACTCCAGCATCACTGACTAGAGCAGCATAACTAAAAGAGGCAGATACTGCAGACTCTACATAGTTGAGATGGCGCCCCGGAACAGCATCATTTCAGCGCCACACCCCCCCATTAACGATGAGGTGGGTGAAGCGGTGAAACGCCAGCATATACTGATCACAGATTACCCCCAACACAGCCAAGCCTGAGATCTACATCTTTATCTACAGGGGATTAATTAAACGCAAGATTAAATAAATGTTTTTAATAAATGTGTAACAGGAAGGCTATTCCAAAGTTGAGGAGCCTTGTGGGAGAACGCTCTTCCACCAGCAGTAATTTTATTTATTCTAGGAGCTAAGAGTAGACCAGCACCTTGAGATCGGAGCTCATGTCTTGGCTTGTACAATTGAATCAGCTCACTCAGATACTGTGGAGCCTGATTATGTAGAATTTTATATGTTACCAATAAAATTTTGTACTCAATACAAAACTTTAATGGTAGCCAGTGCAAGTTTGATAACACAGGACTGATATGATCAAACTTTCTGGTTTTAGTTAAAACTCTAGCTGCAGCATTTTTCACAAGTTGTAATTTCTGTAATGAATTATTAGAACATTCTGTCAGAAGTGAATTACAATAATCTAACCTTGAGGTAATAAAAGCATGAATTAGTTTTTCTGCATCTTGCAGGGAGAGGATATTTCGTAGCTTTGAAATGTTATGAAGGTGAAAAAATGCAATTCTAGTAATATTGCTAATGTGCTCTGTAAAGGAGAGATCTAATTCAATAATGACACCGAGATTATTTACAGATGAGCTGGGTCTAATCAAAGAGTTATCAAGGTTTAACATAGTGTTAGAAGCTTTGTTAATTTTGTCCTTGGGTCCAACTATCAGAAACTTTTTTATCTTAATTTAGCAGTAGGAAGTTTTTTGACATCCATATTTTAATATCTTGGATGCAGTCCTCGAGCTTACTGACTGAAGGATCATCATTAGGGTTAGCTGAAACATATAACTGTGTATCATCTGCATATGAGTGGAAACTGATTCCATGTTTACGGATAATTGATCCCAATGGAAGCATATATAATGCAAATAGGAGTGGACCCAGAACTGACCCTTGTGGGACACCATATTTAACTTTAGCAAGATCAGAACATTGGTTGTTAACACAGGTGAATTGATATCGATCTGTCAGGTAAGATTTAAACCACTGGAGTGCAGATCCTGTAATGCTCACAGTGTTTTCTAATCTATCAACTAAGATGTTATGGTCTATAGTGTCAAAGGCTGCACTAAGATCTAATAATACAAGAAAAGAGATTTGGTTATTATCAGAGGACATTAATAAGTCATTAACGACTTTAATTAAGGCTGTCTCAGTGCTATGATGAGACCTAAAACCTGACTGAAAAACTTCATGAACGTTATTAGCTAGAAGATGGCGATTGAGCTGATTAAACACAATTTTTTCTAGGATTTAAGAGACAAANAGGAATCTTTGGTTGTTTTTGTTGTTTTCTATTAGTTCAGAATAATATTTAGTCTTCGCTGCATTGAGTGCATGTTTGTACTCAGTCATACTGTCCTTCCATGCAACCCTAAATACCTCTAATTTAGTTTGTCTCCATTTACGCTCTATGGTTCTAGTGGTTTGTTTTAGGGCACGTGTTTGATCATTAAACCATGGAACGAGTCTTTTATCTTTAATCCTTTTTAGTTTAAGTGGAGCAACACTGTCTAAAGTTGCAGAAAACACGTGTTTAAGGTATTCCGCTGTTCATCGGGTCCTGATGCTGGATTAATGTTTAATTCGGGTAAATGTTGTAGGAATGATGCAGAAGTAGAGGGAATGATTGTACGCTTCATATCGTATTGCGGTTTAATGACTGGATCAATATCAATTTCTAAATCGTAGGTTATCAAATAGTGATCGGAGATGACCTCACTTAGTGGGACAATAGTTAAATTATTAATGTTAATACCATGTGATAAAACTAAGTCTAATGTATGTTTACAGCGATGTGTTTTACCAACTACATTTTGAGTAATGCCCATGGAATCCAGGAGTGAGTAAAGGGCTAATTTAAATGAGTCTAGTGGGTTTTCAAAGTGAACATTGAAGTCACCGACTATTAAGGCCTTGTCTGATGAGATTACTATGTTAGAGAGAAGTTCACCAAATTCTTTAATAAACTCTGTATATGGGCCGGGAGGGCGGTATATGGTAATAAGTTGCATTAGATTATATTTATTCTTCAGTGCAGATGAGCTGCTTATGTTGAGTACAAGCGCTTCGAAGGATTTTGACTCATACTTATTATTATTAAGTGTTACATTTATGTTTTCTTTATAGATCATAGCCACTCCACCTCCTCGTCCACTAAGACGTGGTTTATGAGCATAAGTATAACCAGGTGGAGAGGCATCTTTTAATGCTAGGTATTCATTGGTCCTAATCCAGGTCTCTGTGAGACAAAAGACATTTAGGAAGTTATCAATTATTATTTCTTGAACTAGAGCTGATTTTGATGAAAGTGACCTAATGTTTAATAACCCAAGTTTTAACTTAAAAGTGTTTCTTACATTACTTGAGGTTGTATTGATATTAATGAGATTTTTTTGGACTCTTTTTTGTTTTTTGCTCACTGCGATACTTGATAACTGTCTTAATGGTATGGAACCTAGTTATTGTGGGTGACGACTCCTGGCAGTTCGCAGGCAGTTGGTTAGGCCATTCTGTCTGCTGCCTGGCCTTGGCTCTGAATTGTCAATTTTTATTTCTATCTGAAGAAAAAACCCTATCGGCTATGTTATGTGACATGAACGCAGCACCCTCCCATTTCAAAAGGCCAGGCCTTCCCTCAAAATAGACCAATTATCGATAAAGGTAATGTTGTTTTCTGAGCACCACTTAGACATCCAGCAACGTAGCGACCATAACCTGCTGTAGGTTTCGCCGCCACGCCTAATTGGTAGGGGACCAAAGACAACTACTTCATCAGACATCATCGCAGAGGTTCCACACACCTCTTTAACATTAGCTTTAGTAATCTCTGACTGCTTGAGACGAACGTCATTAGTGCCGACGTGGATAACTATTCTAGAGAATGAGCGTTTAGCATTAGCCAGCACTTTGAGGTTCGCCCTGATGTCTGGAGCCCTGGCCCCCGGACTATGGTTTCTGGGATCTCTAAGGGGGTAGCGATTCCCACGTGTCTGAGCTGGGAGTCGCCAATAACCAGAGCACTTTTAGCAAACGGTCTCTCAGTGGGTGAGTCACTGAGTGGGGAAAACCGATTGGACACGTGGATCCTAGAGGAGTGATGCTCAGTTCCACGTGGTCGTCATCCACTCACCCTGCTGCGAGGGCTCTAAAGCCGGAGATTTAGCACCTGATCCTGTGGCATTTGGGCTGGCTAAACTGGTCCCTGACACATCTTTACTAACATGACCCTGTTCTAAAACCCGAATGCGCTCTTCTAGCACTGAAATCTTCTCCGTCAGACTAAGGACTAGGCTATACTTCTCACAGGCTGAATTATCAGTAATGACGGAAGACTGTCTATACATACTGCACTGAGGGCACGCAAGCAGGAGATGGCTCTTTTATAAATATAGGCTAATATAGTAAGCAGAAAGTGCTAGCGTTAGTGGCTAAAAACGCTAGCAACTACACCGCGATTTGGAGAGTAGTAAGGGACAAAAAGCGGAATAAATGCTATGTTATAACGATGAGTTCGCTAACCAGTAATAAAAAAAATGTAAAAAAAAGTAACTAAAAGTAACTAAATAACTAAATAACACTTAATTTAGTAGTTTAACAGAGCTAGACAGCGCACGTACGTATCTACACACTGACTGCGTGGCAGGAAGTGACGACACCAACGTGCTACGTCACGTTAATTATATGACTATGCATAACCACGCAGAGTGAGGCGTTTAAACATGATGAAGCGACCAAGACAACCAGGTAAGCATCCGAGAGTTTATTCAAAGGAAAAACACAAACAAAAGAATGGGCAACGCGTGACACGGGAAATAACTAAATAATGCTGGTCTGGTGAACGAAGGGACACGTGCGGTTTAAATACAGTACAAACAGAAATCAAACACGTGACCCGACCGGACCCAATCCCCAACAGCATTCAATCAATCTAACTAAGGGAACCAACCACGGAACAGAAAGCCGAAAACCCGTAACACGTGGGTGGGGGGGGGGGGTGGAGTGGCCTGGCACTCCTAACATATTGCAGGAAAATGGGAGCCCTGGACCCTGCAGGGCAATTGTCCACACTGGTGGAGTGTACTTACATAAATAAATACAGCTTGGCCTACTTACATAAATAAATAACAAAAAGTGCATAGTGAAATACAAGAATTTCCCTTTTTCTAAATTATATGAACTTCCTCTGGACTAATTTCTCACACTATGTATGAAGACTAGAATGAATGGAACCATTCATTTGTGGAATGGTTGTCAGAAGTGTTACCTACCTGCAAATCAAGAACATTGTAATCAGTTCAATTTAAATTAAATACAGTGGGTAAGGGAAATATTGAGACCTTTAAAATTTTCAGTCTTTGTTTGATTGCAGCCATTTGCTAAAATTAACAAAGTTCATTTCATTTTTCAGTAATGTAAACTCAGCACTCCAGATAACAAAAATGTAGAAATTTTTGCAAAGTTTTTAAAAAAGAAAAACAGAAATATCACAGGGTCATAAGTGTTCAGATCTTTTGCTGTGACACTCATATTTAACTTATTCTTATTGAGATGGTTCCACATCTTAATTGGAGTTAAAATTGGGCAAGGCACGAATCCTTCATTGTAAGACGTTTGGGATGACCAGAACTCCTCCTTGCCCTAGCTGTCCAGCCAAACTGAGTAATCGTGTGAGAAGAACCTTGGTCAACTATCACTGCAGCCCTCCACAGGTCGGGGCTTTATGGGAGAGTGGCCAGATGGAAGCCTCTCCTCAGTGCAGGACATATGAAAGCCCAAATGGAGCTTACCAAAAAAACACATGAAGGTGTCCCAGACTATGAGAAACAAGATTCTCTGGTCTGATGAGACGAAGATTGAACTTTTTGGCATTAATTCTAAGCGGTATATGTGGAGAAAATAAGGCATTGCTCACCAGCTGCCAAATACAATCCCAAAAGCATCATGCTATGGGGGTGTTTTTCAGCTGCAGGGACAGGACGGCTGGTTGCAATTGAAGGAAAGATGAATGTGTCAAGGTACAGAGATATCCTGAAATAAAATCTCTTCCAGAGTGCTCTGACCTCAGACTGGGCTGAAGCTTCATCTTCCAACAAGACAATGACCCTAAGTGCGGTGGCTTGGTGGTTAGCACGTTCACCTCTCAGCGCTAGGGATTCCCGGTTCGAATCCCCATCTGGGTGGAGTTTCCATGTTCTCCCCATGTCCGCGTGGGTTTCCTCCGGGTTCTGGATCAATGTCAACATGGATCAAGTCAAACATGGATCAAGTCAATTGAGTTCTCCAAATTGCCCCAAATAGATTGTGTTTGTGTGAGTGTCTGTGTGTGTGTGCCCAGCGATAGATTGGCGCCCTTTCCTGGGTGTATCTGCCGAGCGCCCGAAATGTTCTCCCCTGGATGGGCATGGGGAAATCCCCGTGACCCAAATATAGGATAAAGCGGAAGATAATGAATAAATAAAAAAGTTATATCATGCTCATTGCCATTTAGTTATAAGGGAAATATTTTATTTTATATAATATAATATTTTGGCGGCACGGTGGCTTAGTGGTTAGCACATTCGCCTCTCAGCGCTAGGGATTCCCGGTTCGAATCCCCATCTGGGTGGAGTTTTCATGTTCTCCCCGTGTCTGCGTGGGTTTCCTCCGGGTTCTCCGGTTTCCTCCCACAGTCCAAAAACATGGATCAAGTTAATTGAATTCTCAAAATTGCCCCATTTAGAGTGTGTCTGTGTGAGTGAGTGTGTGCCCAGCGATGGATTGGCGCCCTGTCCTGGGTCTATCTGCCCAGCGCCTGAGACGTTCTTCCCTGGATGGGCATGGGGAACCCCACCGCGACCCTAATAGAGGATAAGCGGGAGATAATGAATGAATGAATGAATAATATAATATTTTATATTTATAAATAATATATTATTTACTTTGTTTTATTGCAATGAATTTTAAAAGAGATTTGTGATTAAATAACTTTTTTTTTTAAATAATTTTGCAGGTGAAATTAGAGTCAGACATTGGTTTATGCAGTGGTTAAAATTCTCACCTTACAGCAAAAGGTATAAATCTGCATTTGAGTGTGTTTGAATCTGTCTGGGGTGTTACTCCACACTTCTCCCAGGCTAGAGGCATAGCAGCGTGAAAAGATTTGTGTGAACAGATGTTCTGCATCATCCCCCACATTCCCAAATCACATCATTCTCTAATGCGTAATAAAGAACCAATAAGCTTGTAAAAACTTTTCAAAAACATAATTTTATTTGAAGCAATTTAATAGGCAACACTTAACTCTTCCCAATAAGCTTAGTTCCCCCGAATGCCATGTTTACTATCTACAGTTCTTTCCCACAGTTGCAAAAAAACTCTACCTGTAATTTTTTAAATGCTGTTCTATATATTCGTGCATTTTCTGAAATAAATTATAGAAATTTTTATCAAATTTATGCTACACTGTTTTTACCTTTGATGATTTCTTAAATTACTGCTGATAATACTTTAAATTCCATCTGTCTCACAAAACTATGGATCATGATTAAGGAACACTTGGCATTAAATTGAATCGAATAAAATACTTTATTGTCGTTGCACATTGTACTTGTACATTTAAAAAAAATTAAATTGAAGCACAGCCTCTCCTTTAGTTGTAAAACTACAAAAAATATATATAAATATATCAGAAATTAAACAAATCAATGCAGGAAAAAGCTATGGTTCTTTTGTAAAAAATGGCTCTCATTCTGTCTTTGATTTAACTTGTCTGTAATGTCTGCCTGTTACACATTCCCGCTCACGCCCCGCGGTTCCTCGCTCTCCTTCACACACACCCACTCCATGTCCACGCCCCGCTGCTAGACGCACCGCACCTCACACGCCCACTTCCACACCTGACACTAACGCTGGTAATCACAGATCACCCTTTCCAGATTATTAGTTGCAGGTGTGTCCCGTTGATGGCAGCGTCCTCTTAAGCCGCCGTTCCAGATCCATCGGTGCAGAGTTTTTTGGTTTCTCCCGGTTCGTAAACGCTGTCGCTTCCTGCTGCGCGCAGCCGCTCTGTACGTGCTTCTACGCTCCTGGCGAGATGTCTTCGCTGCCTCTTCTCAGGATCGCGCTCATCCTTGAAGGGCTTTGCGGACTCCACGGCACGCCCCCGCCTCGCCAACGCTTCGCTCCGCTCGCCCGTTGGTTCCGTGGTGAGCTGCGGCTCCCCGCCGCCCCTTGTGTGCTAATTGAGACTGGACTTTGTGTTTATTTGTGTTTCCTCTTTATTCCCTCCTGGAGGAAATAAACTCTGTTTTGGTTTACCTGCAAATACGCCTCCCTCGGTTCCTCCGGCTACGGGACGCTGAATTTGTGACACTGCCAGAGGGCAGCGGCTCAAACATCTGGTACTGTGTAATGTCTCTTAAAATACTGTATGCATTTTACTACTACAGCAGGTGTTGTGAAGTTCTTTTAGGAAGGGAAGAGGATGACCAATGATATTTTTGGGCAGAGTTGATGACCTTTAAATGGTCATTTTATCTATCATGATGCAGCTTGTGAACCACACAGAGATGCAAAAGCTTCCACAGTGCAGTGATAAAAGGCAGTCAACCGTTCTAACTTCAGGTTGAGCCCTTTGAGAATCCTCAGGAAGGCGAGACTCTGCTGAGTCCTCCACACGACTGCAGAGGTGTTAGAGATACACTGGAGGTCTGATCCATGTGCAACTTGATACTTGGTGCCCTCACCGCACACTCCCCATTAACATAGATTGGTTGCAGAGTTGATTTCTTCTGTCATTTTGTTCTTCGGTCTACAATTAGCTCTTTAGTCATGAGCTGTTGATAATCACATTATCTGCGTACCACCCAACTAGCTTTTTTACTTCCTCCTGGTATGCTGATTTGTCTCCATAAGAGATGAGCCTGACCTGAGTGGTGTTATCTGACCATACTATTTTCAATTTGCAGTTCCAGTTGGCAGATTGTGTTGGCAGACTATGGCATCCTCTGTTGATTGGGACAGTGATGCATTGATCTTTGTAAAGATCCCGGCCAGCTGATCCACGCATTCTTTGAGGACCCTCCTGGTCACTCCATCTGCTCCAACAACCTTTTTGAGGTGCAACCCAGTGTGCACCTACCCTTGTGTTCTTGTATTGTGAAGCTGTAGCTGATTCACTCATATAGTGGTGGACTTCTGCTGTCTCTGAACTTTCCAAATCTCCTTAAAGCTTGCTGAAAAAGTGGTTTAGCTCTGCAAGAGCTGTTTTACAGTCCTTGTGACAGGGGGGGGGCATTCTCCTAATGCAGGGCGTGTATGATGTAATCAAAAGCATTGATCTATGATCTGACAGACACAGATCTGATAAGCTTGTTGTCCCATAGCCTTTTCTAATGTTACTAGACTTTGTCCAATGTGTTTGTATCCTCCACAGCTGAAGTACCACCTTCTGTTTGAAATGCAATGTGAAATGCTTCGAGATATGAGTTTTGCTGATTTGTTATTGTGTATTGTTTCCAGAACTTGGCTAACATTAGCATAGCTCAAATAACAGTCACTGTTTCTGTCATAGTGGTGAACCATGCAGCATGCTAACAGCATGAACTCAAAATTATATATACTAAATGTTGATGCATTCATACTTATACTCGACGATAATTGTCAACATATATTAACATGTAAGTAGAGAAGCTCTTTATGTTTTTGAATGTGCATTATTATTATTATTATTATTATCATATAAGAATATTATTATTTTCTTCAGGACATTTATGCATTTACATGCTTGTGATTAAGAACAAATGAAAAACCTACAGTAAAAATTATTAATATACAGACTCAATATACTAGAATTATTATAAATATGCACTAAATATATTACCTTACAATCTGATATCTTTAAACTGTTATTATGAAAAGGTACCATAAAAACACTCCATGTGTTTTATGTTTGTCCATAGCAGTGTTATGATTAAATTTACAGTGATAACAATGTAGTAAAATGTGATAAGTATAAGTAAGTGAGATGGTAATAGGAGGCATTACAAGCTTCACAACTTGTTTAGGAGCCTAATAGCCTGTGAGTAGAAGGCGAGCCATGCATTTTACACCTAGGCCGGCAGTAATAATCCGTCTAAATTAATTCACCTGTCAATAAATATTTTATGGCTATAAAAACATTTTATTATGGAGAAATAATAAAAGGCATGTGCGGTGGGGGGAGGGGGGGTCTGGGCAAGATACCTGCAGAAATGCAAGCAACTATCGTCCAACAATTGTGTTTTAATAAATTTTAAAATCTGTGCTGATGAAGATGTAGAAACCTTGAAGGTTCAAGTATGGAGAATTTGATTGCTTGGAGTAACAGAGATTGTTCTACACTTATTTAATGCTACTGAAGACAGTAAAATACGTTCTGAAGGCGTGGGCATAAAATTTTATAAAGCTGGCAACCGTGATGCTAAAATGTGATTGGCTAAATTCTCTAATAATATACATGTACATATATACATGTTATATACATGTACATATACATGTTGCTGTGCAACCGAGGAAAACAGCATGAAAAGAAGCAGAGAAGACCATTTGAGATTATTTAATAAGTATTTATGGACAAAATATAATTAACATCAGTCTGTGATTCAGATATTGTTAGGTCTTCAGAGAAGGCCTTGAAGGTCCAGATGGCCCACCACTGGTAGAAACTGTTCAATAACCTCCTGGTTCTGGCCTGAATGCTACTGTGCCTTCTGCCTAATGGCACTAAGGTAAACAGTTCATGTGCAGCTTCCTATCATCTTCTTCGTTTTACTGACATTGAGACAGAGGTAAATGTGAGAGCTCCATTGTGACAAAAGCACTGACTGATCTCCATCTGTGATGAGGCCTAGGACTGTTAAAATATAAACAAAAATCAAAAATCTATGTCAAAACATGAGAAAAATAAACACAAATCAAGAAAAATGTACAAGTAAAATTATCTGCCAATATAGTGAATAAATAAATTTTCTTGAGATTTCCTAAAATAAGAAAGTTTTGAAAAACTAGACAATTTATCTTGCATAGAAATCTATTTCAAAAACAAGATTTTTTACACTTTTTAAAATATTTTCTGACTTGTTAAGATAAAATTTTTGCTGCGATGTCAATTCTTAAAAGGTTGGTGAAAGCTCTATGCTTTCATTAGCCACTAGGATTTCCTCCTTCTAATCAAGGTTATCTATAGCTGACCTGTCCAATCGTGTATCAACTTCCTTTTTCTTTTTCTGCAACTCATTCAGAAATGACTACTTTTTGGCCTGTCACAACGTTGACTAGTAAACCCTAAAGTCTACAATCATCAGAAAATCCAACAATTAGCTTTACAAACTATTAACATTTTTAAACATTCATTCATTCATTCATTATCTTCCGCTTTATCCTCTATCAGGGTCGCGGTGGGGTTCCCCATGCCCATCCAGATGAGAACGTTTCGGGCGCTGGGCAGATACACCCAGGACAGGGCGCCAATCTATCGCTGGGCACACACTCACTCACACAGACACACACGCATACACATACTCAATTGACTTGATCCATGTTTTTGGACTGTGGGAGGAAACCGGAGAGCCCGGAGTAAACCCACGCAGACACGAGGAGAACATGGAAACTCCACCCAGATGGGGATTCGAACCGGGAATCCCTAGTGCTGAGAGGCAAACGTGCTAACCACTAAGCCACCGTGCCGCCCATTTTTAAACATAAATATTTATTTTATCTGTCAAACTCACACAGGGTTTAAAATATATAAAATACATATATATATATATGTTAAAATATAAATATGTAGGTTCAAAATGAAAGAACATGTTAACTGTAAAATAAAAAAGATACATAACAAAATTACAAATGTAAATGATATTATGGGAATGTTCAAGTTATTTATTTATATAGCACTTTTTACAACAGTACATTGTCACAAAGCAGCTTTACAGAATAAAAAGCCTATAAATACGAAAGAGCAAGCCGAAGTGACAGTGGCTGCCAGTCCAATTTATCCAGGTTCTATCCTGTATTCGTCATAGCCGCAGTGCTTTGGCAGAGCCATGGATGAAGATCTGTCTACACCTCCAGGAAACCGGTCACACCTCAAAAGAAACAGATAAGAAATCTATTTGGGCGACAGTTACATACTGTAAATGAAGTCTGTCCAAAATGTTTGTTTGTTTTCAAAAGTAAGGAAAGAATCAGGGTAACTGTGAAGGTGGGCAAGACATATAGTGGTGGTTGAATGTTTGTAGGCTATTTTGAATATTGTTTACAGCAAGTTGACTAAAATATTTTCAAACAAATCCCAAAAGTACTAAAAATAAACGGATCAAACAAATGAGAAACAACTTTTACATTCAAAATTTAGTCATTTAGCAGATGTTTTTATCTAAAGCAACTCACATATGAAATAACAACACAAATCAGTAGTTAGGAAGGAACCAGTTATACTGTAATAAAATCAAACCTGATCATTACCCAATCATCTGGCTTCAATGTCTTGATTCACTTTTTTTCTTATAGCTAGTGATGATGGAAGATCTGCGTTTTGAGCTGTTTTTTTTTTTAAAATTCTCAGCATTATGGACAGTTGGGAAGATCATTCCACCATTTAGCAGTGGTGAACGATATTAAGTGGAATGATATTAGAATAATTCAACAATTAGATTGTTTATTTATTGAGAATAATAATGCAATATGAAAGATCTGTGAGTAACATTCCTTTAAGATGAATGTAAGAAATAGGTGTTTTTACTCAATGGGATAATAATCAGATATGTGTTTTTGTTTACAAACACTGGGAATTTTATTTGCAGTGACTTTTTCTTTGCAACCCTGTCATGTACACTATTGTTATTTCATATTTTTCTGATGGCAAAATGAAATCAGTCACTGTAAGAAACTTTGGCTGCTTAGGAATTATTTAGAGGTTTCTTTAGTTTCTTTGTGACCCACATGCTTTTCATGATCTAAAGAGCAATGGTTTTACTTGGTACTGTAAAAAGCTTTCAGTCTGGTGAGCATCAATAGTTCCTCTGGGGACTTCATAAATCTTAATTGTTCATGCCATTATACACATCCACTTGACTATACACATGCAATTTCCTCCACAAATGATCTATTACACATAATTTTGCCACTCACAACTATGTTTTGACCATGTTCTATAGTAAATTATTTATCAAGTCTAATATTTATATTGCATGCTGTTCGATTTGTTTTTTCTTGATTTACCTTTAAAACATGTTTAAAAATATGATGAAGCTTTAGGTGAAGTTTATGTAAAAATATAAAACATTCTACAAACTCTCAAGCTCAAGCTCTCAAGCACCAGTCTGTAGCATTTGACGTCACTGGGTCATGGCATTTTCTGAACAAGAACGATGCAGGATGCCGCCCAGTCTGTGGTCTCAAAACAGTCCTGCAGAAGCTTGTGCGTCTCTTCTGACCATCTCCTCACTGTCCTTGTGGTCTCAGGTTGTCTCTTTGCATTAGGCACATACCAGGGACTGAGATGTACCAGGTTGTGGTCAGATCTGCCCAGAGGGGTGACAGGGAAGCAGCTGTATGCATCTTTGACAATGCAATACAACAGATCCAGTGCTCGCTCTTCTCTGGAGGTACAGTCCACATACTGACTAAAGTGCAGTAGTGCCTTTGCCATACTTAAAGTCACCTGAAATGGCATGCATAAAGGCATTCAGGTTTTGGGTTTGTAGACGTGCTATGGTTGAATAAATAGCATTGCACGCCGATGTCAGGTTTGCAGAGGGTGGAATGTAAACAGCTACTATTATGGCATGTAAGAACACTCGCTGTAAACAGTAAGGTCTGAGACCTACATCCAGCAGTTCAATATCAGGACAACAAATCTGTTCCTTGAAGGTTATATGACAGGGGTGACAACAGCGATTATTATTAATTATGGCAACTCCACCACCCTTATGCTTACCGCACTGCATGCTGCTCCAGTTGGCACGAACCGTCTGAAAACCATCGATGGAGATGTTATCCAGAATGTCCTTGGTGTAGACATGTCTCTGTAAAGCACATTAAGCTACATTCCGCTTACTCCTGTTAACTCCTGGTTAGTGCTGTAAGCTCATCCATTTTAGTTACCAATGATTGCATGCTGCCCATAAAAACAGAGGGGACACGCGGCTTGTATCCTTTTTTCTCTATAATTCACCGTTGTCTTGCCCTTGCTTTAGCTGTGCGCTGGTTAATTCCACCTCTGCATCCTCTGTATGTCCGTCTCCATAACTCCGCTGGGATGTTTGTTGTTTTGTCTGTTATGCCTGCCGGCTTTAACCCGTTCAGCTATTCCCGACTGTATACAAAAGAGCCATGTTGTTGTGCCGCCACTATCTTCAAGCTCATGATAGAAGATAAATGGTTCTGAATATGGTAACAAAATGGTATAATGTTCATTTTATTTTTCTACTCTTTGTAAGTAGTGCAACTACTATTAGTTATTTACTTTGTACTTTATGTTTTTACTATTTATTTCTGTCTTCAATAAAATTGTCTCTTACATTGTTTAAAGTAGATGTTACACTGTAGTTGCAGTAATCCCAAACTCCTGGATGTTTTGTTGTATAATGGGAATTATATATTGCACTACTACATGTAATGGAGGGATACAGTACATTAACTGAATAGTGCAGACATTTGTTATTAGTAATTTTTTGTGTTTGTTTATTTATTTTACTTTGGTTTATTATAACTAATCACTTTCAATCTAATATTACAAAACCTTACACTAAATATTTTACATTAAGTTTTAAAAAATGTGTTTTTATATGTGATAAGAGTATCCTAATCATCAGAGAACAGTGTAAATGGGACTAGCAAACTATGTAGACAAACAGATGTACCACAGAATGTAAATGTATAACTACAATGTCTTTCAATATGGTAGGTGGACAAACAATAAGCTGTACCTAATAAAATCATGCAATTTGTGTTTGCTGTCACATGTCTTTCTTTTGACAATTTATGTCCATCTACAGCAACTTTCAAATGAGAGAACAACACAAGTAAGTATTAAGGAAAACACAGTTATGTTACGGTCGAGCGACCAGGCGAGGCGGATTCGCTACTCCGCTTCGCCCGTTACACTGTACTATAAACAAACCTGATCATTATCCTATCTGGCTTCTAGATTTCCTTTTTCCATAGCTTTTTTTTCAAGTGCTTGTGTTGTTTCTTTTTGATCAAGGCATAGAAATTGTCTGATTTGGTTGAGTTAATTAGTTATTTTGAGATATTTCTTTAAAATGCTCACTTTTACGGACAGTGTTGGAAAGATAGTACCGCCATTTAACAGTGGTAAAAAATATGGAGTTAAAATTAGCACCACAATGAGATTGAATGACCAAGTGTTATTCATCACTAGTATGCAGTGAACAAGTCAAAGTGTATGGCAGGTAGGGCAGATCCAGAGCTTGTCCTGTAGCTACAGCGGCATAATCCAATCATCTTCTTGTCCCAATCCTGGATCTTGGCATAGTCTTCTCACAGATTGTAGTATTTTTTGAAGTTCCCCTTGGGGCAACATCCGCCTGTCCTGTCTGTTGTCCATTAGTCCTCAACCTCTATTTGCACATTGGAATAGTACCCCCACTGACTCCATTAAACACAGCTGTAAAGTAATTACCAGAACTAGTTTATACATTCATTCATTCATTATCTTCCGCTTTATCCTATTTTAGGGTCGCAGGGGGGGGGGTCCCCATGCCCATCCAGGGAAGAATCCGGGTTTCGGGCGCTGGGCAGATACACCAAGGACAGGGCGCCAATCTATCGCTGGGCACACACTCACACACACAGACACGCACACAAACACACTCTACATGGGGCAATTTGGAGAACTCAATTGACTTGATCCATGTTTTTTGGATTGTGGGAAGAAACCGGAGAACCCGGAGGAAACCCACGCGGACACGGGGAGAACATGAAAACTCCACCCAGATGGGGATTTGAACCGAGCACTGAGAGGCGAATGCGCTAACCACTAAGCCACCGTGCCGCCCCTAGTTTATACAACTAAATAAAAATTCAGTCATCAAAAAAAATGCAAATTTGTAAAAAAAAAAAAAAAAAAGCACTCATTCAATATTATAATTTTATTCTGTTTAAAAATGTATATTCCATTGAAGTTTTCATTTCTAATTTAATGTGCAGTGCTCCCAGTTGAATTTTTTTTGTGTTATTTTACTGCTATTATTTTGTACACAACTCCATTTAAATACTATTTAACTTGTGGTACCTGTTATTGTTAATGCATACCTATGTATGTCTTTAAAGGTATGTCTCTCGCTCTCACCGCTCAAATTTACATTAAATGAATGCCCAAACTCGTATTTAATAGAATATGGATGTTTTTTTTGCCCTAATGTCCAATACTAGCAATTGCTAATTATTCCGAGATCCTGTCATTGTAACACAGCTGTTGTTACTCCTAAAGTAGTTCATTAGTTCTTTTGGATTAAACTAAGCCTGTCATACTTTACTTACAGTTATCAAGATTTATTAACTGCAAAAACTGTCCAACCATTGTTGTAAGGTGGTACCAGCCTTGCGACCTGAAGGTCCCGGTTTGAATCCTGGTCCCACTAATTACTTTGTTTGACGTGCCCTTGGGCAAGGCACTTAAACCCAATTGCCCCCATCGCTTTTGTTTCTCTTGCCATTTTTTGGCAAAAACAGAGCTTCTCATAATTCTAGCTAAACCCTTAATTCATCTTGACCTGATGAATCGATCCCGGCTCAATTATTGTAACGCATTGCTTGCCGGGCTCCCAGCTTGCACAATCAGGCCTCTAAAGCAGATTCAAAACTCTGCAGTCCGACGTTTGTTCAACCACCCTAAGCGAACTCATGTCACTCCATTACTCATCTCTCGCCATTGGTTGCTAGCATTCAGTTTATGGCAATGAATCTGGCCTACAAGACAACATCTCAAAACAACTGAAATAAAAGTTACTTAAATAACAACTTAACAGAGTTTTTTCTTGCAATTGTCACATTGGCTTTCTCTTTGGGGGTTCAGGCTCCGCACACTGTAAAACTGCTTTGTGGCAATGTACTATCATGAAAAGTGCTATATAAATAATTTGAACTTGAACTATTGTTCCTCAAGTCTTGCAACTCTAAATCTATTGGCAAGCTCCCCACTTGGTATGTTAAACTGGTAAAGTTTTTTCTTCCTCGCACGCTATAAAAAATGTCATATCTCTTGGCTTTGTAATAATTGTGGCTGATATGCTGTTTACTGGGCTGTTTGCTGTTTTGAATTTCTGGCTTGTGGAAAGATTTCTGTAAATCCAACGCCATGATGTTAATGACCATCTCTCCTAAGAACAGCAGTGTGTATATAATGTGATGTGAACTATCTATTGACTGACGACTTTGTCTTAGACAATATACAAATTCTAATGGTAAGTCTATCCAATTCATAATCAAGTATTGTTTGCTGGCCAAGTGAACTAAAACCCCTGACATTTCATTGTCCAATCTAGATAAAAATTCTGCCATTTATGTCTATCTCCATCTTATTTATTTATTTATTTGAACAGTCATAAGTCTGCAGTTTTGTTCCAAAAGTACTTAATGTGTTTTACTGAATAGACAACCAAGTGTACAGGAAAAATCATCAATGGCGGGCAACCACGATTGATGAGAGAGCTCTGAATTTTCAAAGATCCCGCTTCGGTATATAATTCTTAGGTGGGCTGTCCTTCTTCTGTGTGGGTGAGTGTGAATGTACCTTCTTTATATGGTGGGGACTTCCTGAGCCCCCAATCTCACTAAAACATTTAACATATGTTACCTGCCCCCTTAGTCGACATTTTCACAGCTAACCCTGTGAGCGGACATTCCTACCTATTCGCATGCTCATCCTGCAAATGACCATTCCCTCTGTTTCCCTGTGCAGTCATTCAGCAGTTGTTTAAACTATGTGAATTAGTAAATGTCATTACAAAAATAAAGATTATTACGAAGTATAACAAAAACCTTACAAATAATGCAATTCATGTCTTTTTATTTAATGAATTCCAACAGTCCCCCTTTCACACCCTATAAGGGTGTGAACATATTTACTAAAGTTTTACTTAAAACGTGTGTCATATTGTTTATGTGTGGGTGACTGAGGTTACTGAAATGTCTGTTTCTTAAAGCTTGTTTTCCTCCGTGCAGTCCATTGCATGTCAGTATATTTCTAAACAATTAGCCAAATATTTTCCTTGTGGTGTATGCTTTTATGGAAATGTAAAGTGTATGTGACAGAGCATAGTTGATCTTTTTGGTCTTGGAGACGGTCCATGCTTTTTGCCAGACCATTCCACATCTGTGGTCTTTGCTCTGGTCCGAACTTATGATTATGTGACTTATAGAAAAAATCCAATAAATTTTAAGCTCAGTGTGTTTTATTTCATTATTCTGAATTTTTCTCCGCTTCTATTCATTCATTCATTATCTCCCGCTTATCCTCTATTGGGGTCACGGTGGGGTTCCCCATGCCCATCCAGGGGAGAACGTCTCGGGCACTGGGCAGATAGACCCAGGACAGGGCGGCAATCCATCGCTGGGCACACACTCACTCACACAGACACACTCTGAATTCTCAAAATTGCCCAATTTAATTAACTTGACCCATGTTTTTGGACTGTGGGAGGAAACCGGAGAACCTGGAGGAAACCCACGCAGACACGGGGAGAACATGGAAACTCCACCCAGATGGGGATTTGAACCGGGAATCCCTAGCGCTGAGAGGCGAATGTGCTAACCACTAAGCCACCGTGCCGCCTCTCCGCTTCTAATTTATCTTTAATTAACTTCAACACTCGTGAAGGTTCAGGAGCGGGTGTGAGATGTCAGGTTGCCTGGTTTTTAACCTACCTTTAACATACCTTAAAACTTAAATTTAGCTTCCCGCCTCTTTTTAAAACAAAACTACTTTTGTTTTAAAAAACATGGTTCATAATTATTTATGGACTGGACGTAAATTGATTCAGGCAGTGTATGGGTCTGGGAGAGCTATATTATCGG
The DNA here is from genome assembly GCA_019802435.1 of Corydoras maculifer. Lineage (NCBI taxonomy): Eukaryota > Metazoa > Chordata > Actinopteri > Siluriformes > Callichthyidae > Corydoras > Corydoras maculifer. Next base: position 433,809 of record JAFMOD010000299.1, on the reverse strand, counting down.
CGCTCAGCCCTCCTCGCCGGAATTCTAGGCACAGCTGTGGCTGGTTCCGGGTCATTAGCGGCCCTATATAACCCTGCTTTGCTAAAGCCCCAGCGTGTTGGTTTATCGTGTGTGCGTGTGTATGAACGAAGTTATTGTTACTGGTTTGTCTTTTAGCGCTGACGTCCTCCAGCCTTTGGCATCGCCCTGCTCGGGAGCCCGTGTTACGCTTCCTCGGACGAGACTGCCTGCTTCTACGACATTTTAATTTTGTTTTTGGCAGCACTGCTTTGCGGCTGAGTTTTGAGTTCCTTCTGCGACAGCTCTTTCAGTTTGTTTTTTTGCAGCACCGCTCTGCGGCTTGGTTTTCTGTTATCCCTTTTTGTGGACTTGAAATAAAACTGTCGCTGGACTTTGCACACCAAACCTGTGTCGAGTGCTCTGTTGGTTCGCGCGCTAACACTATGCACCTCTCCTCACTGTCTGTAGATCATATTCATTACACAGCATTACACAATACATAAGCATTGATCATTTTCACCAAGACTGTCATCCATTTTCTGCTAATCAAACAAGCAGGGTTTTTTTTTTTTACTGGATTTTTACTGTCCACTAGAACCTGTGAATTCACTTATATGATTAGCAAAACTAAAGTTATTTTAATGGAAATCACAATGCTAGGTTTAAATATGTTAAATGTAAAATTTAATAATCAAGCCGCCTTTAATGCACAACCTGGAAAAAATAAAACCTTTATCAATCAGTTGATAAGGAACTAAACTGCAAAGAACAATTATAACAATAATCATTTGTATTATATTTATATATGTGTCGGCAAAATTTTTCCTGTGGAGAAAATATAAATATTATCCATAACTTTGTCCTTATTAGATAACGGCAGTCAGTCCAGTTTGGTTTATTACCAGTTAAACCTTCTCAGGAGATCTTGAAATTGCAAAATAGTGAGTGCTATTTTCAAACACTTTTAAATTTAATAGTTTATTCAAATGAACCTGAATCAAAACTATTATACATGTGGCTAATCAATTTTAACTCACTAACTTCCACCACTACAAGATCAGTAAAATTCACAATAACCAATTTAAATACCTTAATCCTCTGCCTTTTTTCAACCAGCACTTTCCACAACCCCCTGCCTCTACACACCTCTGACCTCATAACACACAGACACACACACACACACACAGAATGTTAAAACAGATAAGAACAGAGTGCAGCCAGAACCTATGAGAAATGGGTCTAATTTTTCAACATTAAATTACCAGTTTATTTTATATTTGTCAAGCAAATACTAGTATTTTTATAGCCAAATTAATTGAGTTATTTATTTACCTTTTACCCTCTGTCAATTATTTCAACCTAAATGGGATTGAATAATTTCTGTGATAAGTGACCTTAATGTTGGCAGCAGTTCAGGTTCAATCAGGCTGGATTCTGAAACAGTTGCTCACAGACGGACTGGTGACCTGGACAGCTCTCTTGAACATAATAATTCCTAGTGCCGGCATCTCCCTAATCTGGGCAGGTCTGGGATCAAACAGACCCTCACCTGTCTTTGTTTGAGCACGCCCTCTCTTTTCTCTAGGAAGTCTCACACTTTATCATGTTAGAGCATACTAACATGATAGGGAGGCAGCAAGACAAGAACGAACCCACCAACCCCTACCTGAAGCCTGGATCCAATAAATCATTTTTTAAATATTTGATGCCCAGTAATAAAATAAAAAGTTGGAAAGAGAGAGACCACCATCGGAAACGAAATTCTGTAACAAAGATTTTTTTGACCCTGGAGTGCTTTCCATCCCAAATAAATACTGCATTTAAGTATTAGCTGGTCAAGGGCTTTGAAATTAACTTTTAGGTAAAAATAGTGGGATGGTTTGAAATAGGAAAAGAAAACAAGGTAATACATTCATTTTAATTATATTGATTTTGGCTATCAATGTTAAGGGAAGAGACCTCCATCTTTGAAAGTCCAACTAGAGTTTATCAATAAGCGGGGAGTAATTAGCATCGAAGAGAGAGGGGAATGTATGAGTAGTATTAACTTCTAGATATCTGAACCCAGAAGGAGAAAACTTAAAGGGTTTAAAAGCATTTGATAGAGACATCGCTGCTAAATTAATTGGAAAACACTCGCTTTTCTGCAAGTTTAATTTATATCCAGAAAATGAGCTAAATCTGTCAAACATTGCCAAGATGGAAGGAAAAGAACTTTCAGGAGCAATAGCAATAGCAATAAATCGTCAGTATATAGAGATAATTTAAATTCAGTGCCCATGCGGGAAATTCCCTGGAATGATTTAAGAGAATTTAGTGCTAAGGAGAGGGGCTTTATAGCAAGGGCAAAAAGTAGGGGGGATGGGGGACAACCTTGCCTAGTTCCACGAAACAGAGGAAAAAAATCTGACCGAACACTGTTTGTGCACACACTAGCTTTGGGGGAAGAATATAACAATTTTATCCAGGATATGTCCTTGAATCCGAATTTGTACAGCACATTAAATAAATAATTCCACTCCACGCTATCAAAGGCTTTCTCAGCATCTAAAGACACAACTACCTCTGGAGCAAGAGGTATGATCCTTTTGTGAAAATGACATTAAGAAGAGTACGTATGTTAAAAAAGAGCTGACACCCTTTAATAAAGCCATTTTGAGCTGAGGATATTATACTGGGGAGACCCGTTTCCAAGAGTAAAGCCAAAGCTTTAGCTAAAATTTTAACGTCAGCATTTAGAAGAGAGAGTGGCCTTTAAGAAGCACAAGATGTAGGGTCCCTATCCTTTTTGAGTAGCAAGGAGATAGAAGTCTGGGTCATAGTATGTGGCAGTGACCCAACCTCCAGCGACTCCTCAAAAACTGCCAAAAGAAGAGGCCCCAGCCCATCCACAAATTTGTGACGTGATTAGCTCCTGCCAAACATATTATTGATCCATGATTTCAGGAGGTTATCTATTCCGGAGGCCTTTCCTGTGATAATTTACACAACCTGTTGAGGGCCTTGGTTACTGACCCATCAGGTGCTGTGTTATTAGGCTTATAGATGCAACACACCTCATCAATCATTACGCAAACACACCCTTTTTCTGCCAGGAGTATGTCTAAGGCTGTTACAAACGGGTGGCGCGGTCCATCCAATGGCGGCACTGCGCGGTGCTGTGTGGTGCTAAGAAGCGAGCCAGGTGACCAGGTAAGCAACAAAGAGGTTTTTATTCTCCAAATCAGCAGGAACGCCGCTAAAAGCATGGCGGAACGTGCCGGGAGCAAACCCTAACCCAAACAAACAAAACTAAAACCGAAAACGAACAAAGACATCGCAAAAAACACCCAACGTAACATAAGCGCATAATGCATGTAATGCTGGCCTGCTGACTCAGGGCGCATGCGCACTTTAAGTGTAGTCAGCAGGCCACATGTAATTAGGTAGGACCCAGTCCCAGCTCTAGGGGATGGGCCCTACCTACAGGAACCCCGAACGGCCTAAACTGAAACTAAAAAATTTTTATTAGCTCTAACTGCCTTCCTTGTCTGTTTCTTTTGAGGTGTGACCGGCTTCCTGGAGATCTTCATCCATGGCTCTGCCGATGAACACTGGATGGAACCTGAATATTAATTGGACTGGCGGTCCTGCAGGACACCCTTAATGGACTCACATATAGTTTTCCAGTTTTTAGTTTTTCCATTTGTTTAATATCTGTACATAGCTGTCCTACTGCCTGGCCGCTCAAGGAGGATGAGTCCACCACTAAGTCTTGGTCCTCCCAAGGTTTCTTCCTTGAATAACAACATAAAAGGGATTTTTTTCTTGCCACTGTCGCTTCGGCTTGCTCTTTGGGGGTTTAAAGGCTTTTCATTCTGTGAAGCTGCTTTGTGACAATGTACTGTTGTAAAAAGCGCTATATAAATGAATATCTTGACTTGAAAACAGGGGGGAGTGGCCTAGCACTCCGACATATCGCCCCCCCAAAACAACCCCCGGGGAAAAGAAAAAAAAACAAAGGGGACCCAGGGTCCCTCCGGGGCCCTATGAGGACGCGACGGCAGCGAGGCCTGTAGAGGGAATGAATTCGGCGAAGCCTGTTTGAGGGCGCGAGGGCGGCGACGCCTTTTGGGGACCCTAAGGTGGTTTAAGAGCGCTAGGACGGCGCGACCCCTTGAGGGTGCTAAGGCGGACTGGCCAATTAATGGCGCAGAGGGACTCTTTGAGAGCGCGAGGGCAACGTGACCCTTTGAGAGAGCGAGGGCGACGTGACCCCTCGAGGATGCGGGGGCGACGTGACCCTTTGAGAGCACGAGGGCGACGTGACCCTTTGAGGATGCGGGGATGCCGTGACCCTTTGAGGATGCGAGGGGGACGTGACCCTTTGAGGATGCGGGGGTGGCGTGACCCTTTGAGGACGCAGAGGCGACGTGACCCTTTGAGAGCGCAGCGGCGCCGTGACCCCTTGAGAGCGCGGGGGCGACGTGACCACTTGAGGATGTGGGGGCGACGTGACCCTTTGAGAGCGCGAGGGCGACGTGAACCTTTGAGAGCGCGATGGCGACGAGACCCCTTAAGAGCGCGAGGGAAGCGTGACCCTTTGAGGATGCAGGGGCGACATGACCCTTTGAGAGCGCGGCGGCGCTGTGACCCCTTGAGAGCGCGAGGGTGACGTGACCCCCTTAGGGGCGATACCTGTAGGCTCAGAGAGAATAACGCAGACTCAGGTGCTGGAGAGACTAACACGTTCTCAGGTGCTAGAGAGACTAACGCGGACTCAGGTGCTGGAGAGACTAACACGGACTCAGGTGCTGAAGAGACTAACGCGGACTCAGGTGCTGGAGAGACTAACGCGGACTCAGGTGCTGGAGAGACTAACGCGAACTTAAGCGCTGGAGAGAATAACGCGGACTCAGGTGCTGGAGAGAATAATGCGGACTCAGGTGCTGGAGAGAATGACGCGGACTCAGGTGCTGGAGAGAATGACGTAGACTCAGGTGCTGGAGAGACTAACGCGGACTCAGGACTCAGGCTGTATTGAGATGTGACGAGAGCTGACGTCACTTCCTGCCACGCAGTCAGTGTGTAGATGCGTACGTGCGCTGTCTCTCTGTTAAGCTTAACTACTAAATTGAGTGTTATTTAGTTATTTAGTTACTTTTAGTTACTTTTTTACATTCTCTTTACTGTTCAGCTACCTCATCGTTATAACATAGCATTTATTCCGCTTTTTGTCCCTCACTACTCTCCAAATCGCGGTGTAGTTGCTAGCGTTTTTAGCCGCTAATGCTAGCACTTTCTGCTTACTATCGCGGCCATTTGCTGCCAACACCGCTGCATTTATTACCCGCTTTGTTTATAAATATAAGCCTATATTTATAAAAGAGCCATCTCCTGACCTGTGTCGCCGGATTCAACTGTTTGGATTTTCGGATCGGATTTTATCGGTCTCGACGCTAATCTTCACACACCGCATTGTGAGAACCTTCAGGACTCAACCTCAACCCGACGCTAATACAGCCAGATTCACTAGGGTTGAATCTTCATCATCAGCTGTAACAGCGGGAAATAACCTTACATCTCAACCCACCGGAAGCTAAGTTTATTTCTTCTTTTATATATAAACTTTACAAGAGCACTTTCCCCTCTGGTTGCGTGCCCTCAGTGCATTATGTATAGACAGTCTTCCTCCGTCATTTCTGATAATTCAGCCTGTGAGAAGTGTAGCCTAGTCCTTAGTCTGACTGAGAAGATTTCGGTGCTAGAAGAGCGCATTCGGGTTTTAGAACAGGGTCATGTTAGTAAAGATGTGTCAGGGACCAGTTTAGCCAGCCCGAATGCCACAGGTTCAGGTCCTAAATCTCTGGCTTTAGAGCCCTCGCAGCAGGGTGAGTGGGTGACGACCAGGCGACGTACATGTAGAACTGAGCATCACTCCTCTAGGATCCACGTGTCCAATCGGTTTTCCCCACTCAGTGACCCACCCACTGAGAGACCGGTTGCTAAAAGTGCTCTGGTTATTGGCGACTCCCAGCTCAGACACGTGCGAATCGCTACCCCCTTAGAGACCCCAGCAACCATAGTCCGGTGCATTCCGGGGGCCAGGGCTCCAGACATCAGGGCAAACCTCAAAGTGCTGGCTAATGCTAAACGCTCATTCTCTAGAATAGTTATCCACGTCAGCACTAATGACGTTCGTCTCAAGCAGTCAGAGATTACTAAGGCTAATGTTAAAGAGGTGTGTGGAACCGCTGCAATGATGTCTGATGAAGTAGTTGTCTCTGGTCCCCTACCAATTAGGCGTGGCGGCGAAACTTACAGCAGGTTATGGTTGCTATGTTGCTGGATGTCTAAGTGGTGCTCAGAAAACAACAGTACCTTTATCGATAATTGGTCTACTTTTGAGGGAAGGCCTGGCCTTTTGAAATGGGATGGCATCCATCCTTCCCGGGAGGGTGCTGCGCTCATGTCACATAACATAGCCGATAGGGTTTTTTCTTCAGATAGGAATAAAAATTGACAATTCAGAGCCAAGGCCAGGCAGCAGACAGAATGGCCTAACCAACTGCCTGCGAACTGCCAGGAGTCGTCAACCACAATAACTAGGTTCCATACCATTAAAACAGTTATCAAGTATCGCAGTGAGCAAAAAACAAAAAGAGTCCAAAAAGTGTGCCAAAAAAATCTCATTAATATCAATACAACCTCAAGTAATGTAAGAGACACTTTTAAGTTAAAACTTGGGTTATTAAACATTAGGTCACTTTCATCAAAATCAGCTCTAGTTCAAGAAATAATAACTGATAACTCACAGAGACCTGGATTAGGATCAATGAATACCTAGCATTAAATGATGCCTCTCCATCTGGTTATACTTATGCTCATAAACCACGTCTTAGTGGACGAGGAGGTGGAGTGGCTATGATCTATAAAGAAAACATAAATGTAAGTATGTAAATGTAAGTATGTAATAAGTATGAGGCAAAATCTTTCGAAGCTCTTGTACTCAACATAAGCAGCTCATCTGCATTGAAGAATAAATCCAATCTAATGCAACTTATTACCGTATACCGCCCTCCCGGCCCATATACAGAGTTTATTAAAGAATTTGGTGAATTTCTCTCTAACATAGTAATATCATCAGACAAGGCCTTAATAGTCGGTGACTTCAATGTTCACTTTGAAAACCCACTAGATTCATTTAAATTAGCCTTNAGTGGTGGAGAAAATAATATAGTACAAGAGTTAAATACCTTTAACCCCATATCTAAAAAAGAGCTTGTCTCACTAATTACACAATCAAAGACAACATCCTGTATGTTAGACCCAATACCTACAAACCTGCTTAAAGACCTCCTACCCAATATTACAGAGCCTTTTATAAACATTATAAATTCATCACTTAAAATAGGCTATGTCCCCAAAAATCTGAAGTGTGCAGTCATTAAACCATTGATTAAAAAACCTAATTTAGATCCTCTAATACTGTCCAACTATAGACCAATATCAAACCTTCCTTTTGTCTCTAAAATCCTAGAAAAAATTGTGTTTAATCAGCTGAATCGCCGTCTTCTAGCTAATAACGTTCATGAAGTTTTTCAGTCAGGTTTTAGGTCTCATCATAGCACTGAAACAGCCTTAATTAAAGTCGTTAATGACTTATGAATGTCCTCTGATAATAACCAAATCTCTTTTCTTGTATTATTAGATCTTAGTGCAGCCTTTGACACTATAGACCATAGCATCTTAGTTGATAGATTAGAAAACACTGTGGGCATTACAGGATCTGCACTCCAGTGGTTTAGATCCTACCTGACAGATCGATATCAATTTACCTGTGCTAACAACCAATGTTCTGATCTCGCCAAAGTTAAATATGGTGTCCCACAAGGGTCAGTTCTGGGTCCACTCCTATTTGCATTATATATGCTTCCATTGGGATCAATTATTCGTGAACATGGAATCAGTTTCCACTCATATGCAGATGATACACAGTTATATGTTTCAGCTAACCCTAATGATGATCCTTCAGTCAGTAAGCTTAAGGACTGCATCCAAGATATTAAAATGTGGATGTCAAAAAACTTCCTACTGCTAAATTCTGATAAAACAGAGTTTCTGATAGTTGGACCCAAGGAAAAAATTAACAAAGCTTCTAACACTATGTTAAACCTTGATAACTCTTTAATTAGACCCAGTTCATCTGTAAATAATTTCGGTGTCATTATTGATTTAGATCTCTCCTTTACAGAGCCACATTAGCAATATTACTAGAATTGCATTTTTTCACCTTCGTAACATTTCAAAGCTACGAAATATCCTCTCCCTTCAAGATGCAGAAAAACTAATTCATGCTTTTATTACCTCAAGGTTAGATTATTGTAATTCACTTCTGACAGGATGTTCTAATAAATCATTACAGAAGTTACAACTTGTACAAAATGCTGCAGCTAGAGTTTTAACTAAAACCAGAAAGTTTGATCATATTAGTCCTGTGTTATTAAACTTGCACTGGCTACCAATTAAGTTTCGTATTGAGTACAAAATTTTATTGATAACATATAAAATTCTACATAATCAGGCTTCACAGTATCTGAGTGAGCTGATTCAATTGTACAAGCCAACACGTAAGCTCCAAACTCAAGGTGCTGGTCTACTCTTAGCTCCTAGAATAAATAAAATTACTGCTGGTGGAAGAGCATTCTCCCACAAGGCTCCTCAACTTTGGAATAGCCTTCCAGTTACTGTTCGTGATTCTGAATCACTATTAATCTTTAAGAATAAATTAAAGACACATTTATTTAATCTTGCGTTTAATTAATCCCCTGTAGATAAAGATGTAGATCTCAGGCTTGGCTGTGCTGGGGGGGTAATCTGTGATCAGTGTATGCTGGCGTTTCACAGCTTCACCCACCTCATCGTTAATGGGGGGGTGTGGCGCTGAAATGATGCTGTTCCGGGGCGCCATCTCAACTATGTAGAGTCTGCAGTATCTGCCTATTTTAGTTATGCTGCTCTAGTCAGTGATGCCGGAGTCACATACTGCACTGTGTCAATAAATTAGTTTTTAATTAAATGCCGTGCTTTTTTAGCTCTAACTGCCTTCCTTGTTTGTTTCTTTTGAGGTGTGACCGGCTTCCTGGAGATCTTCATCCTTGGCTCTGCTGACGAATCCAAACGGAGGCTAACTTGGGCCACTAATTTATTTGATTTTATATTATTATTATTATTATTATTATTATTATTATTATTATTATTATTATTATTATTATTATATTCTGTTACAGTTATACACTCATTGAATAATGCTACCTTTAGTAGATAAACGGTAGTGTCTCGGCAGTTAAATATACAAAGTATATACACAAAACATTCATTCATTCATTATCTCCCGCTTATCCTCTATTAGGGTCGCGGTGGGGTTCCCCATTCCCATCCAGGGGAGAACGTCTCGGGCGCTGGGCAGATAGACCCAGGACAGGGCGCCAATCCATTGCTGGGCACACACTCACTTACAAAGACACACTCTGTAGGGGGCAATTTTGAGAATTCAATTAACTTGTTCCATGTTTTTGGACTGTGGGAGGAAACCGGAGAACCCGGAGGAAACCCACGCAGACACGGGAGAACATGGAAACTCCACCCAGATGGGGATTCGAACCGGGAATCCCTAGCGCTGAGAGGCGAACGTGCTAACCACTAAGCCACCGTGCCGCCTACACAAAACATATTTGTGTAAATATGTTTAAATATAAAAAAGTAAGAATTTTTGTTGTAATCATTTTCTCTAGTATGTTTCACAGAAGCAGCGTGTTTACGGTACACCTGGCGCTTGCTGGGGCTATATATATGTCCGTTGCATGCTCACCAACATGCTCTATGAATGAATTATTGTTTATGTTGTACAGTTAAATTTATTTCAAATAAATTCTGATTATAATTCCCATTTGTTTATCGTTTTTACTTGTATTTAGTTCCTGTTTAGAGAATTACTTTCAAAAAATAGCTATTTTATATACAGCACAACCCGACGGCAGCATGCACATAATGAATAATAATAATAATTAAGTGCTGTTTTAGTACATAATTCATTTGAAAACCTGCTTTCTGTTCTGCAGCCTGAAAGTTGGTATTTAAATTCAGGGCTTGGATTTTTTGTGACGGATTATCGTATCAATAGCAGCACACCGCAGAGGAGCGGGGGATTGACGCGCACACACGCACAGCGTAACAGTATGCGGCTTTATCCAAAGTAGGGTGTAGGATCGATTACCGTTTGGCTAAATAGAACAACAACAATAATTCAATGAGTTAATTGCGCATACACGTATTACCGAAAGTGTAATAAACAAGATGTTAAAACCTGCGCAGTAACAATTTATTTTCCATTTTATATAAGTGGAGCCGTGTACTATTCTTACCATGACTTACATACACGCACACCATCTATCTATCTATCTATCTATCTATCTATCTATCTATCTATCTATCTATCTATCTATCTATCTATCTATCTATCTATCTATCTATCTATCTATCTATCTATCTATAGATAGATAGATAGATAGATCACACACACATATGTGTGTACAGACAGAGACAGACACATATATGTGTGTACAGACAGAGACAGATCTATAGATAGATAGATATATCACACACACATATATGTGTGTACAGACAGAGACAGACAGACAGATAGCTCCGCCATGTTACACTTTTATTCTGAAACAACATTATTGTAAAATCCGACCAATGGCTTAATGGCCTGCCCACATATCCGAAATGAACATGAACACCCACTCCATGTTCACGCCCCGCTGTCACACACACCGCGCCTCCCACGCCCACTTCCACACCTGACACTAATCCTGACACTAATGCTGGTAATCACAGATCACCCTCTCCGGATTATTAGTTGCAGGTGTGTCCCGTTGATGGCAGCGTCCTCTTAAGCCGCCGTTCCGGATCCCTCGGCGCAGAGTTTTTTGCTTTCACCGGGTTCGTACACGCTGTCGCTTCCTGCTACGCGCTACAGCTCCGTACGGGCTTCTACGCTCCTGGCGAGACGTCTCCGATGCTTCTTCTGATTCGCTGCCTCTCCTTAGGATCGCGCTCATCCGTGAAGGGCTTCGTGGACGCCACGGCACGCCCCCGCCTCGCCTACGCTGCGCTCCGCTCGCCCGTTGGTTTAGTGGTGAGCTGCGGCTCCTCGCCGCCCCTCGAGTACCATTATTATCTGGACTTTGTGTTGGTTTATGTTTCACCTTATTCCCGCCTGGAGGAAATAAACA
>JAFMOD010000299.1:400754-421898 GCA_019802435.1 Corydoras maculifer | reverse complement strand
CCGATGCTTCTTCTGATTCGCTGCCTCTCCTTAGGATCGCGCTCATCCGTGAAGGGCTTCGTGGACGCCACGGCACGCCCCCGCCTCGCCTACGCTGCGCTCCGCTCGCCCGTTGGTTTAGTGGTGAGCTGCGGCTCCTCGCCGCCCCTCGAGTACCATTATTATCTGGACTTTGTGTTGGTTTATGTTTCACCTTATTCCCGCCTGGAGGAAATAAACACCCTTTTATTTTTACGTATAAATACGCCTCCCTCCGTTCCTCCGGCTACGGGACGCTGCAATCTGACATAAAACTCTGCCACAGTAATAAGACTATGGAGCCGGCTGAGGGGGTTCTGCAGGCGCAAGGGCGCGCCCTGGTGGAGCTACAGAGTGGGCTCAGCGAGATGACCCGGGCTATCCAGACGCTGATGGGTCGTCTGTCCGAGCTGGAGCGCACTGGTACCGCTGGTATGCCATCTTCACCGCCGCTTCCACCGGACACCGATGTGCCTCTCCCACCCACCGCTACCCCTTATTGCCTTTCAGAACCTGAACGGTTTGACGGAAGCCCGGAGAAATGCCGTTCTTTTCTTATGCAATGTGCACACTACTTCCGCAGCCACCCGCATTCCAGCGAGGTCGACAAAATCTCTATGATTATCTTCCGGCTGACTGGCAAGGCGAGCGAGTGGGCAACGGCTATCTGGGAGGCACAGGGCCCTGAATGCCGGTCATTCGCGGCCTTCCATGAGTCATTCCGGACCACCTTCGCCCATCCCTTGGAAGGAGAGGCTGTGGGGACACGGCTGTACCGGCTTCGCCAGGGTTCCAGATCGGTATCTGACTATGCGCTAGAGTTCCGGGTGTTGGCAGCAAGGACTGGCTGGAGTGGGTCGATGCTCACCGTTATGTTCCGGGAAGGACTGCGCCGTGAGATTCAGCGTGAGATCACCGGCCGGGACTTCGGCGCTTCTCTGGACACTTTGATCCGCCTGGCCATCCTAATGGAACAACACCTCTCTACTACTCCGTCAGCGCGATCTTCCGGACATCCACCTGCGGTCCTTCCTGAGTGGAGGGAGATCAGCACCCCCTCGGCTCCTCGAACCCCGGATCCAGAGCCGATGCAGCTGGGACGTTCCCGGCTATCCCGCAAGAGCGTCACCGCCGGGTCCAACTGGGCCTGTGTCTCTACTGCGGGAGCACGGACCATGCCCTACAAGACTGCGAGGCTCGCCCTGTCCGACGCGTCCGCCCTTCTACTACCACCCGGTCTACCCGTGAGAGGCCCGATGGCGCGGGGAATGGTTCTAGGAAGGTTAGGCAGCAGACATTGTGTTTAACCTCTGTTTTATCATTCAAAGGTTCTTCTGTTACGACTGCTGCGCTGGTGGATTCCGGAGCGGACGGCAACTTTATCGACCGGGGGTTCTGCCGTCGATGGGGCATTCCTGGGCTGCCACTTGAGACCACCTTTTCCATTCAAGCCGTGGACGGCAGCTCTCTACCATCTGGGGGGGCTCATACCACCACACCCCCCCTCCTCATGGGGATAGGGGAGAACCATTCCGAGGAGATTAGGTTCTTCATCATCTCCTCTCCCTCTGTTCCCATCATTTTAGGGCTGCCCTGGCTGAGGCTTCACGATCCGGTGATCTCCTGGACCGAGCTGCGGATCCGGTCGTGGTCGTCTCGGTGCGCTAGGACGTGCAATCCTCCTCCCTCACGCCACGTGTGTTCGGCGGCTAGAGTGTCGTCGGTCTCCCAGTTGCCTCCTCAGGTACCGGAGGTTTACTCTGATCTTGGTAAGGTTTTTAGCAAGATTTTCGCTAACAAACTTCCTCCCCATCGCCACTATGACTGTGCCATTGACCTGGTGCCGGGGGCTAAATTACCACGCACGCGCCCTTATCCTCTCTCGGCTCTTGAGACGCGGGCCATGCAGGATTACATCGCCGAGGCCCTTAGTAACGGCTTTATCCGCCCGTCCAAGTCCCCTGCGGCCTCGGGGTTTTTCTTTGTCCCCAAACAAGGGGGAGAACTACGCCCTTGCATCGACTTCCGTGAGCTTAATAAAGCCACCAAACGCTACCCTTATCCATTCCCTCTGGTACCCTCCAACCTTGAACTCCTACATGGGGCACGCGTGTTTACTAAGCTGGACCTTCGGAACGCATACAACCTGGTTCGCATTCGCAAGGGAGACGAATTATATCATCTCCCATAAGGGGATCGAGATGGACCCCGGCAAGGTACAGGCACAGGCGCGGCGCCTCAACGCACGCCAAGCCCGTTGGGCCCTATTTTTTAACCAGTTTAACCTCCAGATCTCATTCCGCCCGGGGTCGGAAAACAACAGGGCTGACGCTCTTTCCAGGCTTTTTGGCCCCTCTCCATCGGATCCTGAACACGGTAATTCCATCATTCCCGTTACTAAATTCCTGGGTCTGATCCGCTGGGAGGTGGATACTATAATTCAGGAGGCGTTGCGCACTACCACCATACCACCTAATTGCCCCGAGGGTAGGACGTACGTTCCTGTGGCTTTTAGGCCCCGTATTATCACGTGGGCCCACTCCTCTCTGTGTACTGGTCATCCGGGCATTCTTCGTACCATTCAGCTTATCCAACGGAGGTACTGGTGGGAGTCCTTGCAGGCGGACGTGCAATCGTTTGTGCGCTCCTGCTCCACCTGCGCAGCCTGTAAGACCCCCCGGGTGCTTCCAGCGGGTAAGCTGTGCCCGTTGCCAGTGCCGGAGCGGCCCTGGGCCCACATAGCCTTAGATTTCGTATCTGGTCTCCCCTGCTCCAATGGCTACAACACCATCCTCTCGGTCCTCGATCGGTTCTCCCGGGCGGTTAAACTTTTCCCCCTTAAGGGGCTGCCCTCGGCGTTCGAGACGGCCGAATTATTGTTTTCTCGAATGTTCACCTCGTTTGGGATTCCGGAGGTGATTTTGTCAGATAGAGGTCCCCAGTTTACGTCGGCCGTGTGGAAGGCATTTTGCGAAAAGCTGGGGTCCTCTGTCAGTCTCTCCTCGGGGTTCCACCCCCAGACCAATGGGGCGTGTAAACGCTCGCATCAGGAGACAAACAAATTCCTCCGGATTTATGCTCACCGCAATCCGTCCGATTGGTCGCGGTACCTCCCCTGGGCGGAGATTGCCCAGAACTCGCTGCGCCACTCAGCCACCGGGCTCATCCCTTTCCAGTGCGTGCTGGGCTACCAGCCCCCGTTTGCACCCTGGAACGGGGAGGAGTCTGAGGCCCCTGCTGTTGACACGTGGTTTCAGCGCAGCGAGGAGGTCTGGGCACAGGTCCACCAGCGGGTAGAGGCAGTTATCCGGAGGTACAAACGCTTCGCGGATCGCTCTCGAGGTGACACTCCCCAATATAGGGTAGGCGACATGGTGTGGCTCAGTACTCGGGATATCCGGTGACGTCGGGGTACCCGTAAACTCCTGCCCCGGTTTTTGGGTCCTTTCCGGATCGAGGCCGTCGTTAATGAGGTCACGGTTCGACTGAAGCTCCCGCGCCATTTGCGGGTGCACCCGACCTTTCACGTCTCCCTTCTGAAACCGTTTGTTCCAGGTCCACTGGAGGCTAATTGGGCAGAGTCCAATAGAGAGACACCGGAGGAGGAAGAATCTAACATCTACGCTGTGTCCTCTCTGTTGGACTCCCGCCAGCGCCAGGGCAAGGTACAGTACCTAATTGATTGGGAGGGATTCGGTCCTGAGGAGAGGAACTGGGTTTCGGCCGAGGACATCCTGGACCCGAGCATCATCAGGGAGTTCCACCGGGATCACCCCGACCGCCCCGCCCCTCGGCCTAGGGGTCGCCCGCCTCGCCGTGTTCCACGAGCGGGATCTCGGGTGAGCAGTTCCCAGGTAGAACCGCCTTTTTCTGGGGGGGGTGATGTTACACATTCCCGCTCACGCCCCGCGGTTCCTCGCTCTCCTCCACCCACTCCATGTTCACGCCCCGCTGTCTCACGCATCGCACCTCACACACCCACTCCATGTTCACGCCCCGCTGTCACACGCACCGCGCCTCACACGCCCACTTCCACACCTGACACTAATGCTGGTAATCACAGATCACCCTCTCCGGATTATTAGTTGCAGGTGTGTCCCGTTGATAGCAGCGTCCTCTTAAGCCGAGGTTCCGGATCCCTCGGCGCAGTTTTTTGCTTTCACCGGGTTCGTACACGCTGTCGCTTCCTGCTACGCGCTACAGCTCCGTACGGGCTTCTACGCTCCTGGCGAGACGTCTCCGATGCTTCTTCTGATTCGCTGCCTCTCCTTAGGATCGCGCTCATCCGTGAAGGGCTTCGTGGATGCCACGGCACGCCCCCGCCTCGCCTACGCTGCGCTCGCCCGTTGGTTTAGTGGTGAGCTGCGGCTCCTCGCCGCCCCTCGAGTACCATTATTATCTGGACTTTGTGTTGGTTTATGTTTCACCTTATTCCCGCCTGGAGGAAATAAACACCCTTTTATTTTTACGTATAAATACGCCTCCCTCCGTTCCTCCGGCTACGGGACGCTGCAATCTGACACTGTTACTAGTTAGCCTGACATATTAAATGTTAAAACGGCTTGCCACACCGGGACGCGATCAATAACCCTCATCGTAAATGCGGGGGGCGGATAAGGACTAGATGGCGGGGCTAGCGCCAAGCTAAGGCAGCTGATGCTGCAGCCGGATAAAGCAGTTAATGGCGGGGCTAGCGCCGAGCTAATGTAGCCAATGCTGCAGCCGGAGAATAGGCTATTGGCAGGGCTAGCGCCGAGCTAAAGTAGCCAATGCTGCAGCCGGAGAATAGGCTATTGGTGGGGCTAGCGCCGAGGTAATGCAGCCTGAATGCTGCAGCCAGAGAGATTGCTATTGGCGGGGTTAGCGCCGAGCTAAAGCAGCCGGGATGCTGCAGCTGGAGAGAACGCTAATGGCGGGGCTAGCACTGAGCTAACGTAGCTATTGCTGCAGCCGGAGAATCAGCTAATGGCGGCCGAAGAAACGGCGAATACGAACCGACTGCTGGGACGGACCGATGAAACGGGATACACGGCAGCGGGGAATAATAAAGGAAAAGAGGCGCTTACCCGGACGAGGACTCCTGCAACTCGCGAGGGTTGGAGGCCAGCATTCTGTTACAAACGGGTGGCGCAGTCCTTCCAACGGCAGCGCTGCGCTGCGCGATGCTGTGTGGTGCTAAGAAGAGAGCCAGACGACCAGGTAAGCAACAAAGAGGTCTTTATTCTCCAAATCAGCAAACCCTTACCCAAACAAACTAAAACCGAAAACGAACAAAGACATCGCAAAAACCACCCAACGTAACATAAGCGCATAACACATGTAATACTGGCCTGCTGACTCAGGGCGCATGCGCACTTTAAGTTTAGTCAGCAGGCCACATGTGATTAGGTAGGACCCAATCCCAGCTCTAGGGAATGGGACCTACCTACGGGAACCCCGAATGGCCAAAACCGAAACTAGAAAACAGAAGGGAGTGACCTAGCACTCCCAACCCTGACAAAGGCTTTTCTTTTCTGTATGGCCACAATTGACGTCACATACAACTGTTCACTTAGTCCCTCTATTGCATCTCTGGTGAGATTAGTAAGACGAAGCACATTGTAATGTACGAAATTTATCCTGTCCACGTTTTTGTTGGGAGTCACTGGAAAAGGGCCGATATCAGTGGAATATTTTCAAAACCTGCTGCAATTTGGTCTGTCAGTTTGAATTCGTTTGGCACCCCCCTAGTCACCTCAATTGAGTCTATATAAGTGGGTGAGTCCTTATATAATTAAAAGCTACCGACTGCTCACCTTCTCCTTTGGGGTTCGCCCCCCCTTAAACCTATGAGAGTAAGAGGAGCCAACAGCTTTACCATGGCACATCGGCTAACAGCCAGGGGTGGCATTCTTACCACTAAGGTGTGTTTCCCACAATAATAATATAACCCTGATCAGGCCCACGGCCCCACATCCGTGTCGTTGTAGGTGATGTCTGTTCGGCACCAATCATCGTGTACCTTCCCCAATCTGACAGTAATTTTAGCATTACCGGCTGCCCCTGGTGAGAGGGTCCATGGGCCTGTTGAATCAGTAAGTTTAGTAATTTTATAGATGGGACCGGCTTATTCCCTTCGGGGCACATCCAAATGTCGTCGCGCTTACATGCCCCATTATCATGCCACATGCTTTTCTCTTCCGGGCTCATCTCATTTTAAACCAATTTCACATGTTCTACTGTAAGCTCTGGTTCCTGTCCAGATCCTAATACCATACATTGCTTGACAGTGTAACCCCCTGCCTTTTTTGCCACCCGATCGGCCACCTCATTTCTCAATAGTGGAGTGGCCTTTACATTTAATGATGGCCACCTGTTTGGGCAGCAGTACTGCTTCCAGTAGCTTATGTATGTGAGCGTAATGTTTAATAGGACCCCCTTGCACCGTTTTGAAACTTCTCCACATCCATTGTGGTCCATCTATTTGTACTGCAGAATAGCCATATGCTGAGTCTGTATAAATGTTCACAGCTGTGTTGCTCGCAGTCAGGTGGTATTGTATTGCGATGTTTGCAGTTTTGATAGCGTCCATGCTGTAGATG
The DNA here is from genome assembly GCA_019802435.1 of Corydoras maculifer. Classification (NCBI taxonomy): domain Eukaryota; kingdom Metazoa; phylum Chordata; class Actinopteri; order Siluriformes; family Callichthyidae; genus Corydoras; species Corydoras maculifer. The sequence goes on along the minus strand of JAFMOD010000299.1, from coordinate 415,299 downwards.
TGAGAAAGGCAATCACCCCATGGGTTGTGTTCACAACTAATGGGTGACAACTAGGTGTTTGATTTTATTTAGAATGACTGCTAAGGCTGCCATGTACCTTGTACTTGAAAACAAAAACTTTAGTACTTAAAAATATACCTTTAGCCTCCCCCTTTCTAAAACAAAACAACATAATTTTTTTTTCTTTTTAAAAGAAATATCCTGATCAAAATGACGTGTTATAATCCCACAAATAATTAATCAAGGTGTACAGGAATCTGTAAAAGGCATGTTATCAGTTAAAGTGATCTTGTTGATTTTCCTTGAAGTAATTTACTATGGTCCACCCCTCATTGCCTGTGGATCATATTCAAAGGAGATGACTGTCACACAACACATAATCATTAAAATTATCACCAAGATTGTCTGTGAAAAAAATTAAACAAGCAGGGGTTATTATTATTATTATTCTCTCCTGGATCAAACTGCACGGTCATTTCTGTCTGCTAGAACCTGCAAATTGACTTGTTTAGTTAGTAAAGTTAAACACAACATAACTCATATTTCTCCTGTTTAATGTAAAATTTGATAATAAGGCCGCCTTAAGTTCATGACCTGGAGGAAAAATAAAACCTTTATCAATCAATTTATAAACAACAATGCTGCAAAAAAGTCATAACATTAATCATTTGTCTTATATGTGTCATGGCAAAATATTTTCTCAAATTTCGACCTGGAAAAAAATATAACTGTGAGGTTGGGAGTGCCAGGCCACTCCCCCCGTCTTTTTTGTTTTGATTTTGTGCCGTTCAGGGCTCCTGTAGGTAGGGCCCATCCCCTTGAGCTGGGATTGGGTCCTACCTAATCACGTGTGGCCAGCATTGCATGTGTATGTGCTTACGTGTATGTTACGTCGGGTGTTTCGGGTTTGGTTTGGTTTTGTTGTTTTTGTAAGGTTTGCTCCCGGCACGTCTCGCCGTTCCTTCAGCGGCGTTCCCGCTGACTTCAGCTATTAAATTTGCGCTTTGTTTGCTTACCTGGTTACCTGGCTCGCTTCCTTCAACCACACCGCGCTGCACCGCCCTCGTACGGACAGCGCTGCCCGGTCATGACAGAAATGCTGGCCTACTACCCCCGTAAAGTCCTGGTGTCCTCATCCAGGTAAGCGCCCCTTATCTTTTCATATCTCTCCGCGGCCGCGTACATTACATTATCGGCTGTCGCAGGGTGTTTGAACTGGTGACCAGTCGGGAGCTTTCGGACAGAGAGAGGGTGCAATTCTACCTCTCCCGACACCTGGGACCTGCGCTGAGGTGGGCCGAGGGCCTAGTGGCCACAGGGGACGTCTGCCTCACCTCAGCAAGCCGGTTCAAGTCTGCGTTTCTAGCCCGGTTCGCCCCGGGCTCATATGCCTGCTCTGTCGGCAAGCACCTGGAGCTGCCTCTTCACCGCGGGCGGGGCAAGGATCCTCAGCGCGATCCTCTTTGCGAGCCTCTCGGCTCCTCGGATCACCCACTCCGTGAGTTTTTTCTCGCCGCCAGGAATCTGCAGCGCGATCCTGCGCGCGATTACACACTTAGCGAGTTTTTCCTCGCCGCTATTACTTCGCCGCGCATTTCTCCGCACGCTTCGCTGCGTGTTTCCCCGCACGCTTCGCTGCGTGTTTCCCCGCGATCCTCCGTGCGAGTCTCCTGGCGGCACAGATCACCCGCTCCGCTAGTTTTTTCTTGCCGACAGGGATCCTGCGCGCGATCCTCCGTGCGAGCCTCCCGGCTCCTCGGATCACCCGCTCCGCGAGTTTTTTCTCGCCGCCAGGAGTCCGTCGCGCGATCCTCCGGATCACCCGCTCCGCGAGTTTTTTCTCGCTGCCGGAACTTTGCCGGACGATTCTCTGCGTGTTTCTCTGCGCGTTCCTCCGCGCTCCACGGATCAACCGCCCTGCGAGTTGCCCAGTGCTGGCAGCGAGCCGCTGCCCGCGTACTGAGCCGCGCCGCGCCACTAGGGCGTCCCCGCTCACCGTCCCCGCTCGCCGTCAGCGAGACCTCGCTCGCCATGAGCGCTCCCCCGCTCGCCTTCTGCGAACCGCTGCTCTTCGTAGGTGATCCGCCGCAGGCCGCGAGCAACCCGTGTCCTGTCCAGTGGTCCGAGGAGGAGGCTGGGGTCTATGTCCCCCGCTCTGGACCTTACTGCACTTGCTCAGGACAATGTGCCACCCGCTCCGGACAAGGTGTTCGCTGGACTGGAGGTTTTGAGGGCTGCTTGGTTCTCATGGGACTCTGTAGCGGTTACCCAGCTTTTGGGCTTAGACTGTGTTCCACTTGCGTCCACTCGGGTCACCTTTGCGTCCACTCGGTTCACAGACAGACAGACTGATGGACCGGTGATCAGCTCTCTTAATCCTGAGACACTGACCATATTTCATTCCTAGCGTCGACATCTCCCTGATCTGGGATCAAACAGACCCTCACCTGTGTTCGGTTGAGCACGTCCTCACTTTTCGACAGAAATTCTCACAAACACAGCCTCCATCGATTATTTTCAGAGCACATTGTTTGACTCCAAGCACTGACATGCTCACCATTATTGAACTGAGTGAATGCTTTATTAAAGCAGAAACCATTTTGTCTTTTACACTCTATTGTTAGGCTTAAATTTTACTTTTATATTTACTTTATTCTCATTCATGGTGTTTTTTAACTTATTATATACCCAACTTATATACCCGCCTCGGTAGACCAGGACTGTATTTTATGTGGTGTTGCCGTGGTTCTCTCCCTCTGTGTCCAGGTGGCGGAGAGGAGGGAGACTGGGAGTCAAGGCGTGGTGACCAGCGCATCACCTAGGGTGCTGTCCAGTGGTCCGAGGTGGAGGCTGGGGCCGTCTATGTCCCCCGCTCTGGACCTTACTGCACTCGCTCAGGACAATGTGCCACCCTCTCTGGACAAGGTGTTCGCTGGACTGAAGGTTTTGAGGGCTGCTTGGTTCTCATGGGACTCCACACGAGTAGCACTTATTTCTTCCCATGGTGTTGTTGTCCCCCATTCCTGGGCCTAACAACAGTGTTGGACTCTGAGAGCCCCACTTTTTGTACCAATTCAACCTTTTTCATGGCCTAAATTTCAGGACACATCCCCATTACGTATACCCTGGACAAACTCATAGTTCCTTCCTAAACGGCCTCCCCGGGTCTTGCCCCGGCTCTCTGTAAACACCGCCATGTGTTCCACGATTAATCTTACACATATCTGCTCGTTCTCTGCCTTTGTAGCCCTCGATTTAACCACTAATCTTCTTAACCCACTCGCACCTTTTGCCTGCTTTTCTGCAGTATCAGCTCTCGTTTGCATTACATACAACAAATGTTCACGCCCGTCCTTGCCCAATGGCGGGGCAGTATCAATGGGGTAGAGCCCCGCACCACACCACTCATTAAACATTTTCTCACACCCTTTTACCACCTTCTCACGTTTATCCACAGGATTAGTTACTTTTATTCTCTCCAACACCTCCTGTTTGACATCACCAGCAGTCAACCTCATTTTAATCAACACACGAGCTCTCTCGCACACTCCCGTACAACTCCCTCTATTCAACCTCTCTCGTGCATTCACGAGAAATATCCCACAAATGCAGCTGCTCTATTGCTGCATGCTGAATTTCACTTTTAGATTTCACTTACCCGCTGGCACAAGTGTCTCCTCATAAACTCATTTACCTAAATCAAACTTGATTTACCGCCCTTGGGGACTTGAACTCACCAGGACTGAGCAATTTAATTTAATTTATGGGTCTTTTGGGTCTTGAACCCAATCACCTTGACGAATTCACATTTACCTAACTAGACACTGTGTGGCTTTTGGGTCTTGAACCCAATCATCATGACCAATTTACCTACCAAGACTCTGTGAATTTACTTGCGCCCAAAACCAGTATTGTGCTCTGCAGATGGGCCTTGAACCCCCTGGGAGCAGCTCAATTTGTCGAGACGGGTCAGTGCGCAACTGTACACACACAGCTACCCCGTTCGCCTCAGTAACGCAACTACAGGGTTTTCACAGTCCCTGAGCCTTTCAGTAAAACCCTGCATTCAGCAACTTTTCAAAACACAATTATAATTATATTATAATATAAAATAATATTATATTTACAAGCCCAAGATCGCGATCCGACTCTGATCTCAGCACCACACCGGTCCCACCAAGACAGAGCCCCGAAGTCCAGTTGCTGACACTACTTATTGAAAAAAACATCCCTCGTTCTGCTTATTCTGAAACAACTTGTCGAAGGAGTTCTATGGGGGGGTGAATGCGCCGTTCCTTCCCTTATCTGGGGGAGCTCGATACAGCTCGGTGCCCTTGAGCCTTATCCAGATGCCAGTTGCCTCTAGGTTCATGAAATATAGACCTTGGGCAACCGTCGGCCAGATTGCCCCATCGTTATCGAATGCGCTAATTCCCTTGAACACAAAGTACTTACACATTATGACTTGGGTTCATCATTTAACTAGAGGAAAAGCATTTGAACATAAATGAAAGCCGGCTGATAAAGGGAAAGGGAGGGACACACAGAACAACAATCACAAAAACAAACACAGAAATAAACCCACCCACCATATATTCCCACCCACTGTCCTCGAACCAAACAAAACCGAGGACCAATAAGACTCCAACCGGAGCCAACGCTAAATTGACTGCGCCTCCGATTGCAAGACATAAAACAGCAGGCAGTATCCGCGGAACTATGAGCATACCCAATGCGCCAAGAGAAATGGATAGTAATAATAATAATAATAATAATAATAATAATAATAATAATAATAATAATAATAATAATAATAATAATAAATAAATAAATAAATAAATAAAATAAAAAAACAATTATGTATAACAATAAAATCAATCATGAAACAAAAATGTAACCACTAATACTAAGAATGAAATTTAGTAAAAACTTTGAACAAAACCATAAGTAACAAAATTAAATTACTATTTACAAGAGTGTGGACGTATAGTGTAACGGTCACCAAAACCAGGAATAAATATCAAACGAGACGGTAAACAAAAAGTCAACATGTCCCTTGAGAAACACAGTAACACAAGGAATGTTTACTTATTCAGTGTGCTGATAAACTTTAGGGCCTCGTCAGGAGAAGTGACGTCGTGATGCCCCCCATCGCTCGTTATCCGAAGCCGTGCAGGATAAAACAGCCCATATTTAACTCCGTCAATGCCGCGAAGATGTTTACAGGCATCATTAAAGGCTGCACGAGCCCTCGCGGTTTTTGCTGTAAAATCCAGGAAAACTGAAAATTTCATATTATGGACTGCGACCCGCTGAAGGCGTCTGGCTTTCATCAGGATGTCGGCACAGTCTTTGTAGTTCTGGAGCCTTATGATGACTGGGCATGGTGCTCCACCAGGTTTAGGTTTGGGTGCCAGTGAACAATGAGCTCTATGCACTCGAGGACTTTTTCCAGATTAAATGCTTCCTTAAAAAGCTCGGAAATGTCGCGCTGGACATCGAGACAGAGCCGTCCTCTGGGATTCCCACAATCCGAAGGTTCTGGTGACGGGATCTGGCCTCCAACTTTATACCGAAATACCGCTGTCTCATTGGTGCATTCGGATAAAGCATGTTCAATGCCCGACACTGTGTTTTTAATGCTGACAATTTCCGCTTTTAGCGAAGAGAAGTCCCACATTATTTCGGCTTTAATGTCAAAAAGCTGGGTTCTGATCTTAGAGTGGTGGTCATTTAAAATCGACTGCATTTCACTGACGACAGCCCGAACCAACTCCAATTTTAGCACTGAAATGTCCAGAGAGGAAATACCTGTAGAAGCAGATGCACCCGTCATAGGTGAAGCAGCACAGGCCGGGGAGGATGCAGCGTGCGCTGCAGGCTGAATGAGCGATTGCGTTGAAGTCGGCAATTTGCGTCGATAATTTATTTGATTTAGGAGGCATTTCGAAGTTTTTGCTAAATAAAGCTCTGTTAATAAACATTTTATATACAAATAAACAAAAATGGTGCAGAAAAGATAAAGAATGCAACTTTAGTTAGCGGAGACAACCAAAAGCCCGACTACTCCATACCACACCAATACCGGAAGTCACAAGATTAAGTCTTTTACTTGAAAGCTTGCCATGTGGGCCAGGCGACTTAATGAAGGAAATACAGATTCATTCGAAAACCTACATGAATTTGTTGACACTACTAACTATGATGCCACCTCAGTGATTCCCTGTATCAAGCAGCATATTTCATTATACATTTACATTTAGTCATTCAGCAGACGCTTTTATCCAAAGCGACTTACAAATGAGAACATTACAAGTCAGAAGTTATGCAGAAAACCAACTATACTGTAAATTCATCAAACCTGATTGTTATTTGACGCTGCGCCCCCCCTCCCCTTTTTTATTTTTTTATTTATTAATTCATTTATTTACAACAGGTAATTGTTAAAGTTATTTAACAAATATTGATGAGATTCTTTGAAAAGTACTCCCCTGAAAACAGTTACCAGTATGACTGGATCAGAGATCCTTTTTATGCACCTGTTCCTACTGGTTTCAGCTCTTCAGAGGAGGACCATTTTATGACATGACATCTGACTCCACATTGAGAGTGAGGTTCAAGTCACAGACACTGAGTGAATTCTGTGTAGAGAGGGAGTATCCACTCTTGGGGCAGAAGGCTATGGGCATCCTTATTCCTTTTGCAACAGCATATCTTTGTGAGACTGGCTTCTCTGCTGTTGCTGCACTAAAGACAAAGTACAGGTCCTAGCTAAACATTGAACAGGAGCTGAGAGTGGCAGTGTCATGCTTCAAACCCTGTTTCGAAAAACTGTGCAGAGTAGCCATTAGTTCTGACCGCATTTTGATTCATTCATTTATTATCTTCTGCTTTATCCTATATTAGGGTCACGGTGGGGTTGCCCATACCCATCCAGGAGAGAACGTTTCGGGCGCTGGGCAGATACACCCAGGATAGGGCGCCAATTCATCGCTGGGCCTCATTTTGAAATTAAAAAAAATATATAATAAATAACAGCACAAATTGTTGTATTCATTTTTGTTTTGTAGGTTACATTTAATAAAATTATTCTTTGTTCTAAGTTGATCTATATTTCTTTCTTTTTTGTTTTCTTTATTGTTAATAAGGATACATTGTTAATAAAGAGGTGTACTTATAACAAATTTATAGACAAATGATACTACAGTGGGCTTTTTCATCCCATTTTGTCACGTGCAGGGTGGTGGGGTGAGGGTGAGTGTGCGTGCATGTGTGGGGAGGGGCGCAAAATGTTTTCTTCTTCCTAGGGGGGGCTTAACAGAAAATAATTGAGAATCACTGATCTACAGGGAATTACTTAAACGTAAAATTAAATAAATGTGTTTTTAATTTACTTTTAAAAGTCATACACTTTAATAATGATTCAGTAACTGGAAGGCTATTTCAAAGTTGAGGAGCCTTGTGGGAAAACGCTCTTCCACCAGCAGTAATTTTATTTATTCTGGGAGCTAAGAGTAAACCAGCACCTTGAGCTCACATGTTGGCTTATACAATTGAATCAGCTCACTTAGATACTGTGGAGCCTGATTATGTAGAATGTTATGTTATCAAAATTTTGTGCTCATTACGAAACTTAACTGGTAGGCAGTGTTTGATAACAGTTTGATAAGTTTGACACAGGACTGATATGATCAAACTTTCTAGTTTTTGTTAAAATTTTAGCTGCAGCATTTTGCACAAGTTGTAATTTATGTAATGATTTATTAGAACATCCTGTCAGAAGTAAATTGCAATAATCTAACCTTGAGGTAATAAAAGCATGAATTAGTTTTTCTGCATCTTGGAGGGAGAGGATATTTCATCATGCTTCAAAATGTTACGAAGGTGAAAAAATGCAATTCTAGTAATATTGGTAATGTGCTTTGTAAAGGAGAGATCTGAATCAATAATGAAACCGAGATTATTTACAGATGAACTGGGTCTAATTAGGGAGTTATCAAGGTTTAACACAGTGTTAGAAGCTTTGTTAATTTAGCGTACACTTTAACTTAATAATTATATTAATTTATGGTTCAGAATATAATTCTTATTTTAATCATACATAATGTATTTTATCACTTTTAGTCTTATGACCAAATCTATTGCTGAGCAGTTTCATAGTCTTATCATCATATCAGACCATGTAGATCCATATAATTACACAATATATAACATTATATAACAGCAATTTAAACAAGACCGGTCATACACTTGTACACTTGTGAAAAAAGCAAAAGCAAAGCTAAATAATCGTGATGGTTTTTACCATGGAATGCTCCACTGTTCATCATCGTCACGATGCCCTAGTCAGCAGTGTCCTATGTAATATAGGCTTCGGGTGATCTGGGGCCACCCCACGTTGTCTCACCTCAGCAAGAGGTGCAAAGCCTAGGTCAGAGCAGCAACTGAACTAGTGACTGAACATTTTTTGCTATTCAGTCCTTTTAGGGGTTTACAAACTTCAATGACTAGGGGCGTCTCTGGTTTCCCCTGTAAAAATGCCCTTTTGTTCCATCTGAACCTTGTTGAAACCGTGATTGTTCAGTTCCTATGTGTCCGGTTAAATACAGTTCTGTTTTCAGTGCTCCCTACCCTCCCAGCATTATAAAAAGTATTATCTTTGCTCGATGATAAGCTCTGTTAATGTTGGGTTATCGAATCAAAGACTCTCTCCAGCCAGCAACAAAACACTACCCCGAAAAGTTATCAAACAAGACTTACCTCTGTTCAATGATCAGCACTGTTAACATTAGTTTATCGAAAACTGCATTCTCGCCAACCAGAAACAAACCACTACCCCAAACAGTAATCAAACAAGAATTACCTTTGTTTGATGATCAGCACTGTTAATGTTGGGTCATCGAATACTGCATTCTTGCCAGCCAGCAACAAACCACTTTTCCAAACAGTAATTTAGTAATAAAAAAAATTCAGTAAAACTCATTTGTGCCCTGCAACATCTGTTGTGGCGATGTACACACGTTAAGATAAAATTTAGCAAAAATCAACATACAAGATTTTGCTGTAACAGGTTCCTGCAACCGAATCGATGTGCACATCAGTATTAACGAAGTGCAGCTTGCAACATACAGGATTGGCATATTGTGTGATCTAGACCGCTCCGTGACTCCCTGAACCGTAATATCACGTTGAGGTCACCATTTGTTATGTTCCAATAAATGGTCATAAGTCAGCGGTTTTGTTCCAAAAGAATTTAATGCGTTTTACTGAATAGACAACCAAGTGTACTGGAAAAATCATCAATGGCGGGCAACCACAATTGATGAGAGAGCTCAAAGATCCCGCTTCGGTATATAATCTTTAGGTGGGCTGTCCTTCTTCTGTGTGGGTGAGTGTGAATGTACCTTCCATATATGGTGGGGACTTCCTGAGCCTCACTCACTAATACATTTAACAAATGTTACCTGCCCCCTAACATTTTCACAGCTCACCCTAGGAGCAGACATTCCTACCCATTCCCATGTTCATCGCACAAATGACCATTTACTCTCTTCCCTGCAGCAGTTGTTTAAACTATGTGAATTAGTAAATGTTATTACAAAAATAAAGAGCATTACGAAGTACAACAAAAACCTACAAATAATGCAATTCATGTCTTTTTATGTTTAATAAATTCCAACATAGTACACTAATGTTATGGTCAAGCGACCAGGCGTGGTGGATCCGCTACTTGGAAATAACAGTCTGGAGGCAGTGATCCGCATGTGATGGGGTAAGTGAAGACGCACAGCTGCAGGATTGATGACTCTGGTGACGGTGAATGGTCCGATGAAGCAGATAGTTTGTGGGATTCTGTTTTCAGAGGGATGTTCTTCGTGGACTGCCAGACCAGCTGTCCTACCTTGTAGGCAGGGGCCTGGCGGCAATGACGGTTAGCAGAAAGCACGGACGTGGCTTGGGCTTGGCGTGGTGCAATTAGGGTGTTTTTCCACATGCAGCAACAACGACAGATGTGATGGCTGATGGAGGGAACAGCAATCTCACGCTGCTCTACCGGGAATAGCGGCGGTTGTAGCCAAGGGCCACCTCGAAAGGCGACCTGCCAGTGGCGGAGCTGCGAGTGGTCTTAATCACAAATTCCGCCCAGGGCAGGTGTTCACTCCAGCGCTCCAGGGTGCTGGGCGGAAACACATCGCAGGGTGGTCTCCACCACTTGGTTAGCCCTTTTCACCTGACCATTGGACTGTGGGTGGCCACCAGAGGTTAGAGATAATGAGGTACCGAAATAGCTGTAGAAAGCTCTCCATACCTGGGAGATGAACTGTGGGGCCCGATCCGAAACAATGTCCACCAGGATGCCGAAAACCCTGAAGACATGCTCGAAGACCAGTTTGGCGGTTTCGAGGGCTGATGGAAATCCTGAAAGCGCCACGAGACGTACTGACTTCGAAAACCTGTCAACAATAGTGGTGATAACTGTATTGCCTTTGGAGTTAGGCAGCCCGGTGACAAAATCGAGGGCTATGTGGGACCAGGGACGCCCAGGTATGGAGAGCGGCAGGAGAAGTCCAGAGGGGGGCTGATGGGAGGCCTTATTACGGGCGCACATGGCATAGGCGTTGATGAATTGTCGTACATCTGAGGATAAGGAAGGCCACCAAAAGTGCCGTCGGACGATGTCCTCAGTGCGTGATAGGCCAGGATGACATGCCCAGCGAGATTCATGAGCTCACTTGAGAAGGGTGGGGCGGGCGGCGGAGGGAACGAACGTGCAGTCAGGTGGGCCCTGTCTGGGGTCAGGGTCCTTGAGAAGTTCCCTCTCGATGGCTCTAAGGACCTCCCAGGAAACACCTGCAAGCACACAACTGGAGGGGAAAAAAGTGTCGTAAGGCAGTGGGGTTTCTTCTGTAAGAAGAGCCAGGCCAAGTTGGCACGTAATTACAAAATTAAATCAACCAAAAAACAGAGCCCACCGTGCCTGATGAGAGTTCAGTCTCTTTGCTGCTTGTATGTATGCCAGGTTTTTGTGGTCGGTCCACACTATGAAAGGTTGTTCGGCCCCCTCCAGGAGGTGACGCCACTCCTCAAGAGCCAGCTTGATGGCTAGGAGTTCTCGGTTGCCTACATCATAGTTCCTTTCAGTGACGGAGAGTTTTCTAGAAAAGAAGGCGCACAGGTGAAGGCGGCCTTCTTCGGACCGTTGGGACAGCACGGCCCCGCTCCCGTACTCAAGGCATCAACCTCCACTATAAACTGTTTGGAGGGGTCAGGTTGTACCAGGATGGGGGTCGACGTGAAGAGGGTCTTGAGTAGGTTCATGGCCCCCTGGGCCTCCACCGTCCACCGGAAAGGTACCTTTGTGGAGGTGAGTGCTGTCAAGGGCATAGTGATAGTACCGTAGTTCCTGATAAACCGCCAATAAAAATTAACGAACCCCAGGAACCTCTGTAGTTCAGTTCTGGTAACCGGGGATGGCCAATCACTGATAGCCCTGATCTTCTCTGGGTCGGGTTTTATTGTTGGTTTCAAGGGCTGATGGAAGTCCTGGAAGGGCCACAAGATGTACTGACTTTGAAAACCTGTCAACAATAGTGGTGATAACTGTATTTCCTTTGGAGTTGGGCTGCCCGGTGACAAAATCGAGGGCAATGTGGGAAAAGGTACCTTTGTGGAGGAGAGTGATGTCAGGGGTGTAGTGATAGTGCTGTAGTTCTTGATAAACCTCCAATAAAAATTTGCAAACCCCAGAAACCTCTGTAGTTCAGTTCTGGTACCCAGGGGACACTATGAATCCCAGGAAGGACACAGTCTGCTGGTGGAAGCAGCACTTTTTGGCCTTAAACAAAAGTCGGTTTTGAAGGAGCCAATTTAGGACTTGACGCACGTGCTGAATGTGGTCCTTCAGGGACTGTGAAAAGATCAGGATATTGTCTAGATAAACATACGCAAAACGTCTAGAAAATCTCGGAGCAGGCCTGAAAAACCACTTGCGCATTCCTGAGGCCGAACGGAACGGCCCGATATTCGTTATGGCCACTAGGAGTGTTGCTCCGTTTTCCACTCATCCCCTTTCCTAATGCGAACTAGATGGTAAGCGTTGCGCAGGTCTAATTTGGAAAAGATGGTGGCTCCCTGCAAAGACTCAAATACGGTGGATGTAGTTGCCAGAGGGTATTTGTAGGGGAATGTGATGTTATTCAGACCCCTATAGTCAATGCAGGGTTGCAGGGTGCCGTCGTTCTTGGCCACAAATAAGAAGCCAGCCCCTACGGGGGAGGTCGAGGGTTGAATCAACCCTGTGGCGAGACACTCGGAAATTTATTGCTCCATTGCCTCCCTCTCAGGGTGTGAAAGGGGTAAAGGGGTGAAGCCGGCTGAACGGGAGCGGAGCACCAGGTAGGAGGTCGATAGCGCAGTCATATGACCTATGTATGGGAAGCTGGAAGGCCTCGTCTTTACTAAATACCTCCCCCAGGTCGTGATACTCGATTGGTACAAGAGAGAGATTGATGGTGGCAGGGTTGCCAATGCCTGGCGTAGTACTGCGGGGTATTTCCACATGTAGGCAGGAGGAATGGCAGGAGACCTCCCACGTGAGAACCCGGGTGTTGACCAAATCAAGGTGAGGGTTGTGCTCTCTTAACCAAGGGAAACCTAGGGTAACTGGTGCATCTGGAGACTGAAAAACCGAAAAACCGATATTCTCCCGATGGTTACCGTCAATTAGCAGACAGACAGGCAGGGTGCGATGGGTGATGGAGGATAAGCGCTATTTAAGGCAACAGTATGGAGAGGGGAAGACAATGGAGAAAGTGATATACCCGTGTTTTTAGCAAAGTCAATGTCAATTAGATTTGCCCCAGAATCTATGAGGACATTGACGGGTAGCCTACTCTCCTGAAACAAGAACACCAGCAAGTCGATGGGGTGGGGGTTTCGACAGGACAGGACAGGATCTTACTGCTGAGTCAACTCCTTTAGGGCGAACTGGATACTCACGTACCTGGTGATTATCTGCGCTGCAAGTAAAACAAAGCCCTTTATCCCTACGGGCAACTCGTTTGTCGAGCGTTAATGCAGTATGTCTCAATAGCATAGTAGCAGGTAGAGGAGTAGATCTCTGAGGGACTGCTGGAGGCCAATGTGGAGGTACAAATGGGGTCCTGGGGTAGTCGTTCGTGGCGGTGCTCGTTAATGTGACTGTCTAGCCGTATAGTGAGATCGATGAGTTCTTGGAACAAATGGAGTTTGTCGCGCTAAAACATTACGTATACGGTCGCAGAGAGCATGCTGAAACACGCCGCGCAGGGCATACTCACTCCAGCCTGACTTCGCGGCTAACATTTGAAACTCGATGACGAGCGTGGCTACAGAGTGTGCTCCCTGTCTGATGGACAGGAGCTGAATGTCTACGTCGTCGGCATACTCAGGACGATCGAACACCACGCGAAAGCAATCAATAAACAAGGCATACGTGGATGAAAGCGGGGAGACAATCCCCTGGGAAGCCTCCATTTTAATGCGTGACTGGGTAGCAACCTGATTACATAAGCGATCTTATGCGCGTCCGTGGGAAAGCACGAGGGGCGGATGCCGAAGTACAGCTCTACCTGAAATAGAAACCCCCTGCACTTCTGTACGGGTCCGGGTGCACCGCAGCTCCATCGGGACGCACAGATGGCTCGGAAGGCGGGTTCGATACCTGGATGGCGGTGTTCAATTTCAAGGATGCGGTAGCAGGTCCGGGAACAGGAGGCGATGTGGGTAGAGAAGTGAGCACAGTCTGGATCTGGCGCGCTACATTACATGTCTGCTAATCCATCCTGTCGGTTGAAAAGGAGTTCGAAGTGTGGATTGGTGGCAGATAGCTGTCCGGCGGGTGGTAATGATGCCGACTCCGCCCCAGAGGTGAGTCGCTCTGAGGGATCCATGTTGGCCAGTTGGTAATGTTATGGTCAAGTGACCAGAGCGTGGTGGATCCGCTAAAACAGGGGTTTATTGCCACTCACACTGAGGGACAAACAGAACGAGGTAGAAATGAAGTGCTGGTGGATAAACACTGGGACGAGGAGATGGTGACATAACGTCGCGGCGAAGTAGGCGTCTGACGTCAGCGGGGCCGTGTCCCAATCCGCGGCGCAAACAAGGAGGGAGTGAGGCTTGAACCAGATAATAGCGGCAGGATGGTGAGCTGCAGACACAAAACACAGAACAGGACGAGTACCAGGTAACACACAACACAAAGGACAACCAGGCAAGGAGCGTGACGAGGATCGTGAACGAGAGAGGTGAGCCAGAGAGGGCGAGGCGTAGCACAGGCATGAGCACAAGTTCAAGTTCAAGTTATTTATTTATATAGCGCTTTTTACAACAGTACATTGTCACAAAGCAGCTTTACAGAATGAAAAGCCTTTAAACCCCCAAAGAGCAAGCCGAAGCGACAGTGGCAAGAAAAAACTCCCTTTTATGTTGTTATTCAAGGAAGAAACCTTGGGAGGACCAAGACTCAGTGGGGGACTCATCCTCCTTGAGCGGCCAGGCAGCA
>JAFMOD010000299.1:344868-386466 GCA_019802435.1 Corydoras maculifer | reverse complement strand
GTGTGTGTGTGTGTGTGTGTGTGTGTGTGTGTGTGTGTGTGTGTGTGTGTGTGTGTGTGTGTATGAGACAACTTTTGGACTTGGAGTGACTGCTTATTCAAAGAGATGTACCTTGAGAGATGTACCTTGTATGGTTTAGGTAAAATAATGTCTTTGGCAACAATCCTAGAAATGTCTTTAAAAAGTTTGCAACCTTTAACAAAAGACTTTTTTAAGTGAATGCAATAATTGAATAATGATCTTTGATTAAACTAGTTAGTATTTATTCTGTGTATCAATAATGTGTTATAGATCCTCTGGTTAGTGGTTATCATAACTTAAAATTTGTCCTTTTTAAGCAGAAAACATATAAAATCCACTCTGTCTAAAGAAACTGCCTGTATTTAGATTGACCAGCACATTTTTATTATCCTTATTTCTTATTATCATATACTCTTTATTTTGACAGACACGACAGTACAATACAGTGAATACACATACGCCACCATCCCTAAAACACATTACGACAAAACACCCACAATAATAATAAACACAAATACTTACATAAACAAAAAATAAATTAAAATAAATTAAAATCATCCATCCATTCATTATCTTCCGTTTTATTCTATATTAGGGTCGCTGGGGGGTTCCCCATGCCCATCCAGGGGAGAACGCCTCGGGCGCTGGGCAGACACACCCAGGACAGGGCGTCAATCCATCGCTTGGCACACACTCACTCATTCACTTACACAGACACATACACACTCTATATGGGGCAATTTGGAGAACTCAATTGACTTGATCCATGTTTTTAGACTGTTTGAGGAAACCAGAGAACCCGTAGGAAACCCACGCGGACACGGGGAGAATATGGAAATTCTCCTCGGATGGAAGCTGGAGGAGAGGGTGACGGAGGACTTCAGACTTTCACAGAAGGAATGCCAGACTCTGGAGGTAAACTGGGGACCTCGATCTGAAACAATGCCATGGATTCGAAATACCTGGTCGATAAGGAATAAAGAGGTCTCTAAGGCGGTGGGAAGCTTTGGCAGTGCAGCGAGATGAACAGCCTTGGAGAACCGGTCGACAAAGGTGAGTATGGTCGTCTTACCATGGGAATCAGGTAGACCAGTGATAAAGTCCAATGCAATATGGGACCAAGGACGGCCGGGTATAAGAAGAGGATGGATAAGACCGGCAGGAGGCTGATGAGAGGCATTGCATCGGACGCAAGTGCAGCAGGCAGCGACATATTCCTCTACATCCCTTCTCAACGTGGGCCTCCAGAAGCGTCGACCAAGGAGACTTAAGGTGCCTGTGACCCCAGGATGAACCCATCTGAGAACTGCTGAGCGAGCTGAGGCTGGGACATAAAGGCGATAAGATGGAGTGTTGGGTGGTGCAGGATCATTTACCAGAGTGGCGCGAATGGTCTCAAGGATCTTCCAAGTGACATTTGCGATAACCTTTCCCATAAGCGGTATGTCAGTGTAAAATGAAAATGGGAAAAGAATAGAGCTCACTGGGCCTGGCGAGAGTTAAGCCTCTTGGCGGACTGGACGTAGGCCAGGTTTTTATGATCAGTCCATACAACAAAGGGATGTTCAATCCCCTCTAGCCAATGATGCCACTCTTCGAGTGCCAACTTGACCGCAAGCAGCTCACGATTACCAATATTATAGTTCATTTCTGTGGGGGACAGATTGTGTGAGAGGAAGGCGCAAGGATGAAGTTGGTTATCGACCCCAGTCCGCTGAGAGAGGACCGCCCCTACGCCAGTATCAGAGGCATCAACTTCCACAATGAACTGAAGTGAGGGGTCGGGTTGGACAAGGACCGGAGCCATGGTGAACCGCTTCTTGAGCTCCTAAAATGCTTCTTCAGCCGCGGAGGTCCATATGAAAGGAGACTTGACAGAAGTGAGACGGGTGAGCAGTGTGGCGATCTGACTGTAACCACGGATGAAGCGACGGTAGAAGTTGGCAAACCCCAAAAATCTTCAGAGCTGCTTGCGATCCGAGGGTGTAGGCCAATCAATGACAGTGCGGATCTTCTCAGGGTCAGGCTTGACCCGGCCAGGTTCCAAAATGAAGCCGAGGAAAGGCACGGACTGAGAATGAAAGATGCATTTTTCAGCCTTGACGAATAAACAGTTCCGTAATAGTCGATTCAGGACCTGTTTCACACGGTGGACGTGTTCTTCCAAATTAGGAGAGAAGATCAAAATTTCATCCAGGTAAACGAAAACAAAATGATTGAGGAAATCACGGAGCACATCATTGACAATATTTTGGAAGACAGCAGGAGCATTAGTCAGCCCAAATGGAAGTACGCAATATTCAAAGTGGCTACTGGGGGTGTTAAAAGCTGTCTTTCATTCATCTCCCTCCCGGATCCGGATAAGATGGTAAGCATTACGTAGGTCTAGCTTGGTAAATACCTTGGCGCGGTGAATGGCCTCAAACATTTTGAAGATAAGAGAAAGAGGATACTTGTTTCTTACTGTTATCGCATTGAGACTGCAGTAATCAATGCAAGGCCTTAGAGTGCCGTCTTTCTTTTCCACAAAGAACCCCACTCTGAGGGGCGAAGAGGATGGACGGATAAGCCCCGCCACCAGGCAATCGGTGATGTAATCCTCCATAGCCTCACGTTCAGGCCTACTGAGGGAATACTGGCGTGTTAAAGGTAGGGGAGCCACGGATGGCAGGTCAATGGCGCAATCATATGGTCAATGAGGCGGCAGGGATTTGGAGTACTCCTTATCGAATACTTTCTGTAGGTGATGATATTCGGAGGGAACTGTAGTGAGGTCGATCTGAGCCGGAACTGAAGCAGCAGGAGATAAGACGTGGGTGTCATGGCAAACACCTCTCATGGCATTGTTAACTCCACTGGATTTACGGTGTTGTGTCTCCAGTCAAATGTGGGAGAGTGTTGTTGTAGCCAAGGAAACCCAAGCACTACTGGAGAACGGGAAGACTGGATGACGGACAATCTGATTGATTCCATATGGTTATCCGCCGTGGCTATGTGAACCGGTGAAGTCGTGTGAGTGATGTGAGCTAGGGTTTTACCATCCAAGAAGATAGCATGAATGGGGCTGGACAGGGCCTCGAAGCGAAAACCTTCTTTACGCGCGAAATTCAGGTCGATGTGATTAGTTTCAGCACCAGAATCCACAAGGGCTGATGCCTCGAGAGTGCCACCGGGTAGGAAGAAGGTCACTGGAACTGAAAACTCCCTTTAAGGCAACATCATTCCAGCCTGACTCGGATGCGAGCATGTTAAATTGTACAGCAAACTCTGCCACAGTATGGCTTCCCTGGTGTAGACTGAGCAGACGGGTGGAAGCATCACCAGCATAATCCGTGCAGTAGAAAACAGCACTGAACCGGGCCAAAAAACTGATCGTAAGTGCTGACGGTGGGATCAATCTGAGCAGCTTCCACCCACGAGAGGGTGCGATCACGCAGCAGACTCAGGATGAATGCAATCTTGGATGAATCATACATAAATAACTGAGGTTGATGGCTGAAGACCAATCGGCATTGGAATAAAAACCCTCGACATTAGTGATAATCTCTGCGGAATGGCTCCGGATGCGCCATTGGAAGGTGAGTCCGTGAACCAGCCGTCGATTCATTGAGCACTTAATGGAGGAGGTAAGTTCACGCACTTGAAAAAGTAATTCCTGGTTCTGTTCCAAAAGATTCATCAGAAGATTCTCATGTCGGTTGAGTCTTTCCTGATTCTCGGCCGGCGAAGCCGCGGCGCGGTTGGCTTCGGACATGCGCTCATTCGGTTGCTCCGTTGTGGCCAGATTGTGCTGTGACGCACATACGGCATTGGTGAGTGAGTGAGTGAGTGAGTGAGTGAGTTGGTGGTGAGCGATCTGAACAGCCACACAAGACGGAGTGTAAAGTAAGGAGCTTTATCACACTATAAAAAGAAATGAAAGAAAGCCTGGCACCATGGCCGAAACAAACAAAACACAGAACAATAACAACAGAGCGAAATGAAATCAAGGCTACGGTACCGAAGGACGAGGCGAAAGAATCGGAAAACCAGGAACAAAGCAGGAGGTCAGTACACAGATGATCAGAACAGGAGAACGCTGGATTGGACACGAATACACAAGGTAAGGTCAGACAATCTGGCAACGCGGTAGAGGAACTTGGGGTATTTATAGGAAATGACGAATAATGAGGGTGTGGCAGGCGGGAAAGTAGGAGGTCGTGATAGTCTGATCATTTTTAAGGAACCATTTATGATTATAATGTCAGGAAAACATCTGTTTGCCTCATATAAGATGTGGTAGCTCTGTGGCTAGGGTGTTGGGCTCTCAATCTGAAGGTTGGCGGTTCAAATCTCAGGTACACTGAAGTTACCAGTGTGGGTCCTTGAGCAAGGCCCTTAACTCTCATTGCTCAAGGGATGTTGTGAATAACCCTGTGCTCACTTTGTAAGTCACTTTGGATAAAAGCGTCTGCTAAATGACCTAATGCAAATGCAAATATAATGTATGTTAGTCTCTCTAGTCCAATAAAACAGGTGAGCCTCCTTATCTACATTGTTATAGTGGGACTTTTCATATTTAGGCGTGGCGGCGAAACCTACATCAATACAATCTCAAGTAATGTAAGAAACACTTTTAAATTAAAACTTGGTTATTAAATTATTGGGTTATAAACATTAGGTCACTTTCATCAAAATCAGCTCTAGTTCAAGAAACAATTACTGATAACTTCCTAAATGTCTTTTGTCTCACAGAAACCTGAATTAGGGCCAATGAATACTTTGCGTTAAATTATCATTATGCTCATAAACCACATCTTAGTGGACGAGGAAGTGGAGTGGCTATGATCTATAAAGAAAACATAAAAGTAACACTTAATAATAAGTATGAGTCAAAATCCTTTGAAGCTCTTGTACTCAACTTAAGCAGTTCATCTTCATTGAAGAATAAATGCAATCTAATGCAACTTATTACCGTATACTGCCCTCCCGCCCCATATACAGAGTTTATTAAATAATTTGGTGAATTTCTTTCTAACATAGTAATCTCATCAGATAAGGCCTTAATAAAAACCCACTAGACTAATTTAAATTAGCCTTTGACTCTATCCTTGATTCCATGAGTGTTACTCAAAGTGTGGTTGGTGAAACATATCGCTGTAAACATACAATAGTCTTAGTTTTATCACATGGTATTAACATTATTAATTTCACTATTGTTCCACTAAGTGAGGTCATCTCTGATCACTATTTAATAACCTACGATTTAGAAATTGATTGAGGTATTTAGGGTTGCATGTAAGGACAGTATGACTGAGTACAAACATGCACTCAATGCAGCGAAGACTAAATATTATTCTGAACTAATAGAGAACAACTAAAACAACCAAAGATTCCTCTTTAGTACCATTGCCAAATTAACTCGAAGTGCTACTGAATCAGATTCACAGATTCACTCACACTTCAGCAGCAATAATTTCATGATTTTTTTTGTGATAAAATTGAAAACATAAGACATCTATATATATAAGACACAATCATCTAATGCATCGTCTAGCGTAATCAATAATCAACCCTCAACGATTTCTAAAAAATCTAGTGGTAGAGAAAATAATATAGTACAAGAGTTAAATACCTTTAACACCCATATCTAAAAAAGAGTTTGTCTCATTAATTACACAATCAAAGACAACATCCTGTCTGTTAGACCCAATACCTACAAACCTGCCAAATATTACAGAGCCTTTTATAAACATTATAAATTCATCACTTAAAATACGCTATGTCCCCAAAAATCTGAAGTGTGCAGTCATTAAACCATTACTTAAAAAAACTAATTTAGATCCTCTAATACTGTCTAACTATAGACCAATATCAACCCTCCCTTTGTCTCTAAAATCCTAGAAAGAATTGTGTTCAACCAGCAGAATCACCATCTTCTAACTAATAACGTTCAACGTAAGTTTTTCAGTCAGGTTTTAGGTCTCATCATAGCACTGAGACAGCCTTAATTAAAGTTGTTAATGATTTATTAATGTCCTCTGATACTAACCAAATCTCTTTTCTTGTATTATTAGATCTTAGTGCAGCCTTTGACACTATAGACCATAACATCTTAGTTGATAGATTAGAAAACACTGTGGGCATTACAGGATCTGCACTCCAGTGGTTTAAATCCTACTTGACAGATCGATATCAATTCACCTGTGTTAACAACCAATGTTCTGATCTTGCTAAAGTTAAATATGGTGTTCCGCAAGCGTCAGTTCTGGGTCCACTCCTATTTGCGTTATATATGCTTGCATTGGGATCAATTATTCGTAAACATGGAATCAGTTTCCAGTCTTATGCAGATGATACACAGTTATATATTTTAGGTAACCCTAACGATGTTCGTTTAGTCAGTAAGCTCGAGGACTGCATCCAAGATATTAAAATATTCATTCATTCATTATCTCCTGCTTTATCCTCTATTAGGGTCTCGGTGGGGTTCCCCATGCCCATCCAGGGGAAAACGTCTCGGGCGCTGGGCAGATAGACCCAGGACAGGGCGCCAATCCATCACTGGGCACACACTCACTCACACAGACACACTCTATTTGGGGCAATTTTGAGAATTCAATTGACTTGATCCATGTTTTTGGACTGTGGGAGGAAACCGGAGAACCTGGAGGAAACCCACGCAGACACGGGGAGAACATGGAAACTCGAACTGGAAATCCCTAGTGCTGAGAGGCGAACTGTGCCGCTCGATATTAAAATATGGATGTCAAAAAACTTCCTATTGCTAAATTCTGATAAAACAGAGTTTCTAATAGTTGGACCCAAGGACAAAATTAACAAAGCTTCTAACACTATGTTAAACCTTGATAACTCTTTAATTAGACCCAATTCATCTGTAAATAATCTCAGTGTCATTATTGATTTAGATCTCTCCTTTACAAAGCACATTAGCAATATTACTAGAATTATCAATTACTTATTAATTAAATGCTGTGCTTTATTATTAGCTCTAACTGCCTTCCTTGCATTCTGTAAAGCTGATTTGTGACAATGTACTGTTGTAAATATTGCTATATAAATAAATAACTTCATCTTGAACTTGAACATCTCTCCAACACAATGCAATTGCCCTCCTGGCCTAGAGAACTGCAAAGTCAATTTAATATTGTTTTTGTTTTTGTAAAAAGTTTTTTGAATATATCCCACGTAGACATAGTTTGGAATTTAGAGGGATTTTGGCACTGAACCACTCTGATAAGGATTTTATGACATCTCCCCAAAAACACAGAATTTTTGTACAATCCAATAAGCAATGAAAAAGATCACCTCTTTCTTTCATGCATTTGGCACAAATATCCGGAATGATAGCAGGCATATGTAAAATTTAACATGTGATATGTACGTCCTCATTAGCCATTTGTTTTGAAGTAATCATATTTATTGTTTGTTTGCTTTAAGACAAGTGTCCAAGCGTTCAACAACAATTGTTTCAACAACGTTCTCTTTAATATCAATTTCCCATGCATTCAGTTTATACATTACTGATTCCTTATTATGGGCAACGAAAAAGTTATAATATTTTTGTATGTCCATTCCCCTCTAAATTCTGAAGTGTAAGTTCTTCAAGCTCAGATAAGAGTGGTAAATTTCTGCATTTTTATCTTTATGCAGCGTTAGATGACTCTCTTTCAAAGTACTCCTAAACCTATTTGGCTGTATTTATCACAGCAGCATAACTTTTTGTATTTTTTGTGTAAACCTTTAAACAAAAACTTTTGTGACAGTAGAGGCTAATGGGACTGTGGAAATGTGAAGCATTTGTTTGGTCTGGACCCGTGTAGCTGCTGCAGTAGTCACGCACATATAGCGTCATGCATGCGCTGGTAGACTACATTTCCCACAATACACAGCAGGCTCACTTTCGTAGTCACATCGGTTTTAGGGAGTATGCCAATCTAGCATTTAAGGAACAACAACAGCACATTTTCAATAAATGTTTATTTGCTACCGCAACATAGCGGACAGTGAGGTACTTACGGACTCTTCAACTATCAACTATTCAACATATCATAGTTAGCAATAAAATTCCCGGTATAACATTCACCACACTCATCTCACTTTACTGGCTTTCTTCCTGGTCTGTCAGCATACTGGTCTGTTTTTTTATACACTATCCTGGGACCTTTAAAAGGACATTGTTAAGATGGGGGGTGGGGGTGGTTGAGAGACTGTACTGCCAAAGAAGACTTGCTAAAGCTTCTCTGTGTTAGAGCTGCTGACCCAAGATCGTGAGTCCTACAAACATAAGCAGAGTTGGTGTAGTGTACAGGTGTAACTGAACAATGATTGGGATGAGTTGGACACCGAGCGATGGGGGTCAGCAGCACCTCTTACAGGCCCAACTGTGCAGGCAACAGTGCAGTATCGTGTGCCAGCCCATGAAGCACCATCATATCCAGCACCACACCCAGCAGGCCCACCCTCAGTTACCTTTACCAGGGCAGTGGTGCCTAAATTGGAAGAGGGGGTGATACTGAACAATATTTCACAAACTGTAACGGTTCCACCAGGAACCGGTCGGAGTAGGTGGATCCGCTACTCGGAACGACGTAGTCGGGGGCGGGGATTAGTTGCCAACAATAAATTTATTTTGCCACACATACAGTTCAACAGTCCTTCGGGAACCACACATGACAGACAAGGATGAACACAGGGCTGCGGAGCTGGGGTCTGACGTCACCGCGTAGTCTGCGTCAGACGTCAGCGGGGTCGTGTTCCAATCCGCCGGTACGCACAGGGCGGAGTGTGGCTAAACAGGCAACGGGAGTAGGCGGCGAACTGTAACACAAAGTCATACACACAGAACAACAAGACGAGGCGATCAGGACAAGGTGCAACAGGGTCGAGGCGAACAGGACAAGGCGAAACAGGGCGAGGCGAACAGGACGAGGCAAGAACAGGGCGAAAACCGGAGACAGGCGGTGTGGGCCAGAGTGGACGAGGCGTAGCGAGGGTAGGTGCACAAACCAAGACCATCTAGCCCAGAGTGACGGGAGTGAGCTACCTAAATAGGGACAGTGATCAGGGAACCAGGTGTGCATAATTACAGGGGCATGAACACAAGACAAACCCACACCATGTGACCAAAACAAACCGGAACTACACAGAACACGTGACCATAACAAAACATGACATACCATAACAAACGCAAGACAGGGATTTACAAACATACGTGATCAAGAACCAGGACATAAACAAATCATACAGGGGCGTGGAGACCAACTGGATAAGGGGCGGAGCTACCCAGGGAGCGCCACCCCTCCATGACAGACCATAACATATACCCCCCCTCAATGGGTGCTCCTGGCACCCTAAAAAGCTGGTAAAGGAACCTACCATAGAAACACTAAACAGGTAAGACACTAGGGGGCCCAGGACCCTGTGGGTGGACGGTCAGCACGACTGGGGTACAAGGTGGGCCGAGTTGCGTGCTGACGGTCCCATGGAGCCCAGAAGACCGCCGGGGCCCAATCAGGATGCCGAGACAGCGAGACTGTCTCCGGGCGCAACGGAGGAGCAGACGGGGTCGTTCCTGGGTGCGACGGCAATGCAGGGGTCCTTTCAGGGCGCGGGGACGGCGAGGACAACAAGTCCACCGAAACTTCGGGCCGCTCCACTGGAACCTCGGGCCGCTCCACCGGACCCTCGGGCCGCTCCACCGGACCCTCGGGCCGCTCCACCGGAGCGCCGTAGGCGATGCGGGCAGAGAAGCGAGCACAGTCCTGAGTTGGGAGGAAAGCTTCCCGATAGTGCCTGCCAAATCCTCCTGGAGACGGAAGAGATGATCGACGCGAGGGTCGGCCGGCCGTCCAGTGAAAAAAGAAGACGCCGGCTCCGCCCCACAGAAGACTCGATCCGAGGGATCCATGTTGGCTAGATGGTGATGTAACGATTCCGCCAAGAACCGGTCGGAGTAGGTGGGTCCGCTACTCGGAACGACGTAGTTGGGGGCGGGGATTTGTTGCCAACAATAAAGTTTATTTTTGCCACACATACAGTTCAACAGTCCTTCGGGAACCACACAATTGATGGAAAAGGATAAACACAGGGCTGCGGAGCTGGGGTCTGACGTCACCACGAGTCAGGGGCGTGAACACAAGACAAACCCACACCATGTGACCAAAACAAACTGGAACTACACAGAACACGTGACCATAACAAAACATGACATACCATAACAAAAGCAAGACAGGGATTTACAAACACATGTGATCAGGGGGAGAACCAGGACATAAACAAAGCATACAGGGGCGTAGAGACTAACTGGATAAGGGGCGGAGCTACCCAGGGAGCACCACCCCTCTGTGACAGACCATAACACAAACTTTGAGAGGCTTGCAATCGACTACTAGTGGCCGAGAGCTAACCGGACTGTTTACTTGTTGCCGTATCTCACGGGACAGGCTAGAGCAGCCTATGTGTCTATGGACAGTTTTGAGGCCATGGATGATGCTAAAGTGAGGGAAGCCATCCTCACTAACTATATAAGGGACATCTACAGGATAAGGATTAAGCTGTCAGGGAAGACCGCCAAAGAAGTCCTGGAGATCCTTATCCTGGAGCAGTACCTATGTACTCAAGCACCTAAAGTGCGTGTGTGGGTAAAGGAGCCCAGCTATTGGCCAGCATGCTGCAGAGTTGGTGGATGATTTCCTTGCTGCTTATCGGGGACCAAAAACTTTCCAGTGCCAGACCTACAGTTGACCATCCATTGGTGGTAAGGCTGAGAAATAGAGTGGTGAAGTTGGTCCTAAGAGGTCTAGACAAAGTAGAATGTCAGACATACAGACACTACAATTCTCATCCCACATCTCACTCTAGGCCAATGTACATTCCACTACTCACCTCAAAGTCTAGACAGGCCCCAGCATCCACTGCCACACTGAACGGACCCAATATTGCCTGTTACTACTGTAGCCAGCTTGGTCACCTGATTAGTGATTGCCTAATCTGAAAAGCTAAAAACCTGTGTTGTCTATCGGGACACGAGACTGAGTACAGGGCTAGGCTGCAGACTACACCAGTAAAAGTCAATGGTTAGACCACAATTGCTCTTCTAGACACCGGCCGCACAAAGACATTAGTCCAGCCCCATCTGGTAGGGCAGTCAAAGAAGTTAGGGAAAGGGCAGCTCAGAGTGTAGTGTGTGAATGGGGACGAGCATGTTTACCCAGTAGCAGACCTTTGCATGGAGGTTAATGGTCAGGCCTTTTTTTTTTTTTTTTAAAGAATTGGACGTTATTAGACATGATTCCTTTTAACCACACTGACATAGAGTCCATATTAAGCCGCATAAAAGACAGAAAGAAGGGAAAAGTTGCAGGGATCAGAAATTAGGATAACAGGTGCCAGTTCCAGAGGTAGATAAAGAAGAGTAATGGGACCCTCCTAATAATCTTAGGGAACTGCAGAAAGAAGATGAGTCATTAAAGGAACTATTTGGAAAAATCACAGAAGTTGGGCTTGCTGTTTGACTAACCTGAACAGGGAAAGTAGTACTTCCGAAGTGTCTGAGGGAGAAGCTGACCAGTAGCCATAAAAGTAGACCATTATGGGTGTTCCTTTCCAGAGAATAGGGATGGATATAGTGGGGCCTTGTAGAAAACATAAAAGGGAGTTTTTTCTTGCCACTGTTGCTTCGGCTTGCTCTTTGGGGGTTTAAAGGCTTTTC
The DNA here is from genome assembly GCA_019802435.1 of Corydoras maculifer. NCBI lineage: Eukaryota > Metazoa > Chordata > Actinopteri > Siluriformes > Callichthyidae > Corydoras > Corydoras maculifer. The sequence goes on along the minus strand of JAFMOD010000299.1, from coordinate 374,732 downwards.
ATTCTGTTAAGCTGCTTTGTGACAATGTACTGTTGTAAAAAGCGCTATATAAATAAATAACTTGAACTTGAACTTGAAAACACGGTCAGGTTACAGGTTTATTCTTGTGCTACCCAGTACCCAGAAGCATTCCCTTTGCATTGAATCACAGCAGGGGCCATTGCACGTGCCCTACTTCAGTTAATCTCTAGGGTATGCATACCCCATTAGATAATTACAGAACAGGGCAAGGCTTCCTGTCCAACACACTCAAGCAAGTGTATAGCTTAATGGGAATAAAGGGGATACGGACTACTCCTTACCACGCCCAGACAGATGGGCTGGTCAAGAGATACAATTGTACCCTCAAGAGCATGCTTAAGAAGTTTGTGGCAGATAATGGTAAAGACTAGGAACAGTGGCTACCATACTTACTCTTTGCCTACTCGGAGGTATCACAGGCCACCACAAGGTTTTCACCCCTTGAACTGTTGTATCGACAGCATGTTCGGAGCCCTCTGGAGTTACTGTGGGAGGTCTGGGTTATGCCTCAGCCAGCAGAAGTGGATGGTATCCTCTCCTATGTCCTGAGGGTAAGGGACAAACAGGAGAAAACAGGCTGCTTGGTGGAGGATGAAGGCCCAGAAGAAACAAGCTCGGCAATGAACATTCACACCAGGACAGCAGGTCTTGTTGCTATTGCTGAACACTGAAAACAAATTTCTGGCCCAGTGACAGGGGCCATATCAACTTACCCGTCAGCTAGGACCAGTGACCTATGAGCTGGAGATGTTGGGGAGGTGAAAGACATGACAGGCCTTCCATGTCAACCTCCTCAAAAAGTGCTATGGCATTTTCAAATAGCGGGGCTGATGATCCAGCTGAAGAAATGTGCCCTAGCACAGCTGGAGGTCCTTTATTTGGGGCATGTAATTGGTGGTGGGGCAATCAAGCCTCAAAACCCGTTGGATCAGGAACTGCCCACAACCCCACATAAAAAAGGAAATACAGTCTTTCTTAGGGTTCGCTGGGTGGCATCGGAGGTTAATCCCAAACTTTGCTACATGGACCACACCTCTCACTGGCTTGACTCGGAAGTCGGGTAAGTAGGAGTCAAATGGGAGGAGGGGCATAAATGTACTTTTCAGGACCTGAAGGCAGTATTGCTCTGTAAACCACTGTTGCAGAGTCCGGACTTTAACAGTTTACCTTGCAGACAGATGCCTGTGGAGTTGGGCTGGGGGCATCCTTCTCCAGGTAGAGGCAGAGCAGCAGAACCCTGTTGCCTTAAATCAGCCACAAGCTCTTCCCTCGGAAGACCAGGTACTCTGTGGTGGAATTTGATTGCCTGGAAGTGAAATGGGCTCTAGACACATTTAAATATAATCTTCTGAAAAGAGACTTTGCACTTTAAATGGACCATAAGGCATTGCAATGGTTGGGGAAAATGAAAAACCCTGATGATTGTATTACCAGATGGTATTTGTCTTTGCAGCCGTTATGGTTTCAGGTTCAGTACAAGGCGAGAAAACTGAACCCCGTTGCAGATTTCTTGTCCCGCCACAGAAGTGAAAGGGATAGGAAATCATAGCTGTCATAGTGTCATAGCTACATCGGTTCTAGTGAGATTAGAGCAGTTTGCTAATCTAGCATTTAAGGAACAACAACAGCACATTTCTTTTAATAAATGTTTATTTGCTACCACAACAGAGCAGACAGTAAGGTACTTATGGATTAAGCTATTCAACATATCACAGTTAGCAGTATAACATTGGTGGTCTAAGTGGAAAAGTGATGATAGCCAAAGTCTTTTGTGTAGTCCCATTTAAAGTGGACATTATCCGGTTTTGCCTCCCTGTTACAGTGTACTGGCCCAATTAATGTTAGGATATATAAAAAGGCTTTTTCATGGAGAACAGGAGAACCGAGGAAGTTTTTGGTATCAGCTTGCAGTGAGGCTGTGTATTTTTTTGAGTATAAAGTTTGTATTGCCTAATACAGCTGGTGTTGATGATTATGCATCATCAACACCATCATGCACTTAAAATCCACTGTTCCTCCTAAAGTGAGCCAGACGTGCAAAGCCAACATGTCACTGACACAAAGTTTGTCATGTCAGGTATAAACACATTTACAAACTGTTTATGTTACTGTATTACTGGTTTGCAAATGTTTTCTTGTAATTGGCTGTAAAGGGACAACATGCTGGAGGGCTCACACTTACCCGCTTACGCTCCGCTTCTCCTCTCACCGCTCCGCACACAACCACTTCTTCACATACACATACACGCCTCTCTCCTCCACGCGCCGCTCCGCACACACCCACTTCTTCATGTACACATACACGCCCCTCTCCTCCTGTGCGGCTATTGCGGGATCTCGGTGCACTTGCTCCAGGACTGCGGTGTAAGACCGGTTCGCCGGGGGCAGCCTTCTCGTGCGCGATTCTTTCCTCCGCCCGCTAATGCCAAGGCTTCGGTGAGGTTATCAGGAGTAGTTTCTCAAAAATGCCTGAAGATTGATGTTGTTTTGTTTTTGAAGGGCTTGTTGGTGACGGCCTCTGCGCTGGTGGACTCCGGGGCGGACAAGAACTTCATCGACAGGAGCTTCTGCAGCCGTTGGGGCATGCCTGAGAGGACCCTCAAGACCGTCGTTTCTATCCTAGCTGTTGACGGCAGCCCAAGCTCTACACCCCCCCTTTGGATGGGGGTTGGAGAGGAGCATTTCGAACCTATTGAATCCCTAATTATCTCCTCTCCTTCTGTACCTCTAGCTCTAGGACTGCCATGGCTGAGCTGACAGGACCCCACCATTTCCTGGGCCCTGTTGCGGATCCGGTCTTGGTCATCCTGGTGTCAACAGGAGTGTTCGCGACCGCCTCCTTGCCATCTGTTCTCCTCTTCCCACGTGTCCCCCAGGGCCCAGCTGCCTTTTCAGGTACCAGATGTATATTCAGACCTGGCAGAGGTCTTCAGTAAGCACCGCGCCAATACACATTCCCCCCCCAGCATCACTACGATTGTGCCATTGACCTGGTGCCGGGGGCTAAATTACCACACGTGCGCTCATACCCTTTATCAATGGCTGAGACATGGGTCATACACGCCTACATCGAGGAGGTTCTCCAGAATGGCTTTATTCGCCCCTCGAAATCTCCGGTCGATTCAGGGTTCTTCTTCGTACCCAAACAAGGGGGAGAACTGTGTCCATGTATTAATTTCAGGGAGCTCAACAAAGCGACAAAGCGCTTCCCTTACCCCTTCCCGTTGGTCCCTGCCAATTTCGAGCTGCTTCACGGTGCGCGTGTGTTCACTAAATTAGACCTGCGCAACGCATACAATCTGGTCCGTATTTGGAAGGGAGACGAATGGAAGACCGTGTTCATTACCACCTCGGGGCATTACGAATACCGCGTGATGCCCTTTGGCCTCACGAATGCGACGTGCTTCGCAAGTTTTTACATCAAGCAGTGATCGTGTATCTCCACGATGTGCTGGTATTTTCGGATGATCTGAACTCCCATGTTACCCTAGTTCGGCGAGTCCTATCTCGTCTTGCAAATGGGTTGTATGTTAAGGGGGAGAAGTGAGAGTTTCACCGGGAGACCATATCGTTCTTGGGGTTTATCATCTCTCTGAAGGGGATTAAGATGGACCCTGGCAGACCGGGTCTCAACAGGTCCCTTCTCAGGGTGAGCTACCTTTTTCTGGGGGGGGGGGGGTGATGTCACACTTACCCGCTCACTCCGCTTCTCCTCTCACCGCTCCGCACACACCCACTTCTTCACATACACATACACGCCTCTCTCCTCCATGCGCTGCTCCGCACACACCCACTTCTTCATGTACACATACACGCCCCTCTCCTCCACGTGCCGCTCCACACACACCTACTTCCACACCTGCCGCTTATTCTTCACTTCACTGATCACCCTCTCCTGATTATTAGTTTCAGGTGCTTCCCATCGGCTGGAGTGGCTTCTTAAGCCGCCGTCCCAAACTCCTCAGTGCAGAGTTTTTTGGTTCCGGTTTGATCTGATCTCTGAGGATTGTTCGGAGTACTCCAGTACTCGGCGTGCTCACACCGAGCGATGCTACTCACTTTGCTACGCTAACCCGCTGCCTCTCTCCAGGAACGCGAACCCAGGAACGTCTCGGCATTCTTGATTCTTACGTCCCCGCCTCCTCCGCGCTCCTCGCTGCATCCACACTGGCTCGGACGTGAGCCACGGCACCTGGTGAAGTCTGTACTTTCCTTTTTGTTACTTTGTGGACATTCCTCGTTTTTGGGGCGTTCCCCCACGACTTACGAGAGATATAATAAACTTTGGAAATAAATACTTTGGTTTACAGTACCACGCTTCCTCGTTTCCTATGGCAGCGGGACAGAACTCTGACAGGGACAAATGAAAGAGATGCAATATTAGTAAATGGTCAGCATGAAATTGCTAGGAATGTACTACCTCATGAACGGCTGAACAGCCTTAACTAATTCAGGAATGGACCATTACGAGATGGCCTTGGTCAGAGCTGGATCCATCGCTAGGGAGCCTGGGGTGACCACAGACCCCAGGAAATTTTAATATAAAACTTATTTTCAAGGTGGTGCCACAAAATTCGGCAAATCTGATAAAGGCTCAAACTATAAGATAAACTGAATATTAAGATATTATCCTAATAGCTGAAATCATAGTGGATAAGGGCTACCTGGAGAATGTCTTAATAAAATGTTGGAACACTGTTCATCAGGCCAAAAGGCATGATCATATATTAATACTGGGGACACAGGGGACAGGCAGTTTTATTAAATAAAAAGGCTTTATCGAGCCAAAACAAAAATCTTATACACAAAGATCCTGAGCTTTGACAGCATTTTATTTATATCACATAGAGCACAGGTGGTTCAACCTCTCTTCGCCCTTTTACTGTCACACAGGAGAAGAGATAATTAAAAATAATCATGGGTGTTTAGACAATAGACAATATAGACAATACAAGGCCTTAACAAGTTGTCTTGAAAAAAAAAACCCTACCAAAGATGACAAGAGCCTAATAAAGCCCGCCGCGAGTGACTCCAATGATGTACTCGTCCAACATGTGCCCATCAACGCATATACCTTGCCTCATACACCTGAGAGGAACAGAACCTTGTAACAGATTTATGGCACAACAGACAGTTTGGTGGTTGCAGTTTAAGTGCTTTGAGTGAGGTTTTTTACATTTACATTTACATTTCATTTAGTCATTTAGCAGACACTTTTATCCAAAGCAACTTACAAATGAGAACACCACAAGTCAGAAGCCATGAAGAAAACCAACTATACTGTAAATTCATCAAACCTGATTGTTATTCGATGCTGCGGCGCACCCCCCTCCACCTCTTTTTTTTATTTTTTTATTTTTAATTACAACAGGTATTTGTTAAAGAGATGCATCTTCAGTAGTTTTTTTAAACTGTTTAGTGATTCTGCGTTACGGACAGAGTTGGGAAGAACATTCCACCATTTTGCAGTGGTGAACGCCATGGAGTGCGAATTAGCTCCTCGGTGAGGTGGAATCGCCAGGCGGCAATCATCGCTGGAGCGAAGTGAACGGAGTGTATTTTGAAAAGATGGAGTGAAGGTAGGAGGGGGAAGATTCAGAAATGGTTCTGTATGCTAGAGTCAGTGACTTGTACTGAATGCGAGCAGCTACAGGGAGCCAATGGAGGGAAGTGAGTAAAGGAGTGACATGAGTTTGCTTGGGCTGGTTAAACACAAGTCAGGCTGCAGAGTTTTGAATTAGTCGAAAAGGTCGGATTGTGGAAGCTGGGATACCGGCAAGTAGCGCATTACAATAATCGAGCAGGGATAGGACTAGGGCTTGAACAAGCAGTTGGGTAGCATGTTCAGTCAAAAAGGGTCTGATCTTCCTTATGTTGTAAAGGAGGAATCTACAGGAACGGACAGTTTTGATAACATGATCAGAGAGTTTAAGGTGGGAGTCTATTGTGAAACCAAGCTGAGTGTCATCAGCATAGCAGTGGTAAGAGAAACCATGCACCTGGATGACTGTGCTCAGTGATGTCATGTATAGTGAGAAGAGGAGAGGACCAAGTACAGAGCCTTAAGGCACACCAGTGCGTACTTGGTGAGAGTTAGAGATCTCCCCATTCCATGACACTTTGAAGGTCCTTCCTGTGAGATAGAATCGAAACCATTCAAGTGTCGTATCAGAAAAGCCTAATTCAGCTAGAGTTGACAGTAGAATCTGATGATTTACTGTATCAAAAGCTGCAGAAAGGTCTAACAAAATGAGGACCGAGGATTGAGATTTGGCTTTGGCAGTTTTAAGTGAGTCAATCACAGAGAGCAATGCTGTTTCCGTGGAGTGACCACATCTAAAACCGGACTGATTGGGATCGTGGAGATTGTACTGATTAGGAAATTTGGAGACCTGTGTGGATACCACCCATTCAAGTGTTTTAGACAGGAAAGGGAAAAAGAGAAACAGGTCTGTAGCTCTCGACCAAATTTGGGTTGAGCATAGGCTTTTTGAGTAGGGGTTTGACTATGGCCTGTTTGAAACAATTTGGAAAAGTCCCAGACGTGAGAGAGGAGTTAATGATGTGTGTGAGAGCTGGTGTTATGGATGAGGCGATGGATTGAAGAAGGTGGGATGGGATAGAATCAAGGGGGCAAGTAGTTGGGTTACTGGCAAGGAGAATTTTGCAGATGTCAGATTCTGTGACAGAGGAGAAGGAGGAGAGGGTTGGATAGCTGGATGTGTGAGATGTAGTGTTGTGGGGATGGTGAGTATGAAAGAGTTTGCTGATGCCCTCAATCTTTTCTGTAAAAAAAGTTGCAAAGACATCAGCTGACAGAGAAGTGTTAGGAGGGGGAAAGGGAGGAGTAAGTAGTGAGTTGAAGGTACTGAATAAGGTGCGGACATCTGAGATGCATGTTACCTTGGACTGGAAGAACAAGGATTTAGCAGCAGTTACATCCTTCGAGAAAGTGGCAAGTGAGGACTGGTAGGTTTCTAAATCTGAAGACAGACCCGACTTACGCCATTTTATTTCGGCGGAACGAAGAGAAGTACATTGCTTCCGAAGCGTCTCTGTGAGCCAGGGACTAGACTGAGAACTGTGTGTTTTCCTGATGGATTTTGGACAGACCTGATCAAGACATGAAGCTAAGGTGGAGCAGAATGTGCTTGATGCAGTGTTGGTGTCAAGGGTTAAGAAGTTACCGATGCTAGGAAGGGCATCTGTAACCAAGTCGGCAAGATAGTAACGTACCTGAGATGTTTTACTGATGAACACGGGAGTAGGTGGAAGAGAGACAGAGAACTGTATAAAGACGTGGTCTGATTCATGAAGTAGAGTGATGTGTATGTCTGAAGAAAGACTATTCAATTTAACAACGATTAGGATAAAATATTACCGTGATTCTAGGGGTGACGACGCGCAGATCTACGATGTACAACAGGTTATTTAAAGCTACAGCAGTTACTTCCTACACAAACGCCTGACTTGTTCTGAATTTTTAGTGATAACAGCCGACTTTTAAATGTTACCACCGGGACACGCCCCCTCCGGAACAATCAGACGTTCAACCCAAGGTGCAAATAGCCAGTAGACCGAAACTAGAACTGAAACCAGTTATTCTATATACAGTTATACCCTAACTGACCGACAGTAGTGTTATTATCTAATAACAAGAATGCCCAAAACAGACTATTCTATTTAACAACGATTGGGATAAAATATTACCGTGATTCTAGGGGTGACAACGCGCAGATCTACGATGTACAACAGGTTATTTAAAGCTACAGCAGTTACTTCCTACACAAACGCCTGACTTGTTCTCTTTACCACATGGGACAAATACTGAATATGTTGTCTGGAGTCTGTAGTTATGTGAACTTAATTTTAAGGTCCCCAGAACAGCATTTTGATCAGAATAAAGATGATTTGTAAAATGACATATGTCTGGTTACTATGCTACAGTGTTTTTTGCGACTGTGTTTGTTACAGTGTTTGCTATACTTTTGCAACCATGACAGTGGACAATCAAGACAGGATTTTATCCATAATCTTTCAGCTGACTGGTAAGGCCTGTGAATGGGCTACAGCAATTTAGACTGCTCAAGGAGAGGATAATCGCTTTTATTCAATTTTTTGTAAACCTTCAAGGCCACATTCTGTCGCCCCTTAGAGGGAAGATCCTATGTGGAGCTGTGTTCAGGTTACGCCACAAATAGTATACAAACAGAACACAAACCTCATTGGCTGCATTAAGTATAAAAGAGAGCAAATGGCTTAAACTGCTCAAGTAGGCAGTTACAGTGTGTATGCTGTGTAAACAGCTGGAACGACACAGCCCTGTTTTCTCTGTTCAATGCTGGACTGGTGGTACAGTGCAAGCCAATTTTGGTACCTCTCTGGCAGGCTTGACCAGACAAACCTTCAAGAGATGTGCATTTTTTCCAAATTGGAGCTTTGTAATGCATATAATTTGGTGCACTTTCAAATGTAGGACAAATGGAAGACCATCTTTATTTCCACATTTGTACCTCCAGTACAAATACTGTGTGATGCCCCTTGACCTTTCCAATGCATCAGCAGTCCTAGCCTTTATTAATGACTTGTTAAAAGATTTTCTCAATTCCGGAGTTGTATACCTTGAGAACATTTTGATATTTTCTCTGGACTTCAAGCACCATGTCAAACTGGTTCCTTTCAAAGAGGAGGAGTGTGCTTTCTATTAGAGCACAATCTGCTTCCTTGGGTTCATCTCACCCTGGCCGGGGAATTAGGATGGATTAATTTATTTTGTTACTGGGCTGTTCCCCTCATAACTTTTTTTACTCGAGTCATGTGATTTCCCTATTGTCCAGGGTTTTAGCACCAGTGTAACAAGCCCAAATGAAATTTAACAATTTGGCATTTTAAGCTAGCATGTGGGGCCATAGGCCATGGACAAACAACAGCACTCCAAAGCACTCCACAGCTGTTCGGCTATGGCTAAGTCTCTCTCAGTCTCTTGAATCGACACTCTTCTCCTCTAAAAAGACAGACAACAAGAGTTCCTGCCAACATTACCCCCCCCCCACCTGACTTTAACTGGAACACCAAAACAGCTTTACTCCAGGGATCTAGTAATGATCAAGTAAAATTTTTCCAGTGTCACCAAAATAACAACCTAGAATGTATGTAAGACAAAGTAACAGACTATGAATCACATATGATGATATGTGATCCATAGTCTGTTACATTGTCTTACATACATTAACTGGAACACCAAAACAGCTTTACTCCAGGGATCTAGTAATGATCAAGTAAAATTTTTCCAGTGTCACCAAAATAACAACCTAGAATGTATGTAAGACAATGTAACAGACTATGGATCACATATGATGATATGTGATCCATAGTCTGTTACATTGTCTTACATACATTCTAGGTTGTTATTTTGGTGACACTGGAAAAATTTTACTTGATCATTACTAGATCCCTGGAGTAAAGCTGTTTTGGTGTTCCAGTTAAAGTCAGGTTGGGGGGGGGGTAATGTTGGCAGGAACTCTTTTTTTTGACGTTTGTTAATATATTTGAAAACATCAGTCCATTTTTATTTTTTAAGATTGTCATGGCAGTATTTTATCAGCAAATAAGTTTTAAGCACAGTTACCTATGAAAAGCAATTCTGTTTCAGAAATTTTACATATTAATAAAGTTTCTATAGTTAATATAGTTTATATATAAACTATATATAACTATATATATATAAACGGTGGCTTAGTGGTTAGCACGTTCTCCTCTCAGCACCTGGGAATCCCGGTTCGAATCCCCATCTGGGTGGAGTTTCCATGTTCTCCCTGTGTCTGCGTGGGTTTCCTCTGGATTCTTCAGTTTCCTTCCACAGTCCAAAAACATGGATCAAGTCAATTAATTCTTAATATTGCTTCATATAGAGTGTGTCTATGTGAGTGAGTGTGTGCCCAGCGATAGATTGTCACCCTGTCCTGGGTGTATCTGCCCAGCGCCAGAAACATTCTCCCCTGGATGGGCATGGGGAACCCAACCCCCCACGACCCTAAAGCAGAAGATAATGGATGGATGTACTTTAATTAATTGATTATATATATAATTATAATTATTTAATTAAATGGCTCCATTCCTGGCGGCATGGTGGCTTAATCGTTAGCATGTTTGCCTCTCAGCACTAGGGATTCCCAGTTCGAATCCCAATGTTCTCCCCGTGTCTGTGTGAGTTTCCTCCGTGTTCTCCAGTTTCCTCTCTTAGTCCAAAAACATGGCTTAAGGTCAAATGAATTCTCCAAATTACCCCATATAGAGTGTGTTTGTTTGTGTGTCTGTGTGAGTGAGTGTGTGCCCAGCGATAGATCGGCGCCCTGTACTGGTTGAACTTGCCCAGCGCCCGAAACGTTCTCCCCTGGATGGGCATGGGGAACCCCCTGCGACCCTAGTAGAGGATAAAGTGGAAGATAATGGATGGATGGCTTCATTCATTATAATTAGTCAAAATTTGGAAGCATACATATATTTCCAAATCAGTCGTTTATTGCTGTCAAGTAAGATTAGCCATAAAAAAGGTGAATCCTTTGGATAAAGTCTCTTAAGAACCTGCAGGGCTCTGTCTTTATAGGTTTCTTCCAGATAACATATTTTGCACCTATGTCAAATATACATGGCAGCTGTTGTGCAGTTGTACATTTTAAAGATTGTAACACTAATTAAGTGGAAAGAATGATAGCTGGAAGTATCAGATGAATTTGTTGCAAATTTCATTGGGAGTATTGAGGATTAATAAGAGTAGTAATAAGTTTATACCGGTAATTTTAGGGAGGCATGATTAAGGAATATACATGACATCACTGAGCACAGTCATTCAGGTGCATGGTTTATCTTACCACTGCTATGCTGATGACACTCAGCTTCATTTGTTTTTACCCCTGATGACACCACAATCTCAAATCGGATATCTGCCTGTTTGACCAATATTTCTGTTTCTGTATTTCTTATAATCCCAGCTAGACCCTCAATTCAGCATGACCTGAGCTTCCAAATTGACTGCTCCACAATCTTTCCAACTGATTCGGTCCGCAACCTTGGTTTCACAATAGACTCCCACCTTAAACTCTCTGATCATGTTATCAAAACTGCCCGTTCCTGCAGATTCCTTCTTTACAACATAATGAAGATCAGACCTTTCTTGACTGAACATGCTACCCAGCTGATAAAGCCCTCATCCGATCCCGGCTTGATTATTGTAATGCGTTGCTTGCCGGTCTCCCAGCTTCCACAATCAGGCCTCTACAACTAATTCAAAACTTTGCAGCCCAACTTGTATTCAACCAGCCCAAGTGAATTCATGTCACTCCACTACTCATTTCTCTCTATTGGCTCCCTGTAGTTGCTTGCATTCAGTACAAGTCACTTACTCTGGGCTAAACTTGCCATTTTTAAGAAACTACTGAATTATTTTTTTTTTTGATTGATTCATGTGAACCAGAAGTGGGTGAAAGAGCATTTGCAAATTTTTTACCAGACACACAGACAAACAGATGAAGCTAATATAGGGGTGTCAGGTGCGTCGTTAGACCTGGGCTTTCGGGGCTTCCCGGTTATTTTGTCAGTAGCCCCGGATCAAATGAGAGCATCTTTCTCTGCAGCCTCTCCTCCAGGAGCGGGACTGTACGATGGAGTCACCATCAGGTGTTTGTGCTTCCAAGCTCTGTGTATGTATGAGGGAGACAGACTTTTTTCGCCAGTAGCAGGAGTAAAGTTACCGTAATAACTGTATGTTGGCTTTAAAGAGCAGCTTCTCAGCTTTCAGAAACCGTCAGAATTCTTCTGAATGCACAAACTGTCGCAAAGTTACGGTATTTCAAATCAAAACCTTGTTAAAATTGTCTCATCTGCAACTGACTCGTAAAAAGGATTCATGCTTTTCTGCCAAAGCTCAGGTTCATTTATTCAAAAATTTTCAGCCAAAACCATCATTTATTAGAAATGAATATGCTATATATGACAGACATATATAATATGTAATTTAATTTTATCCAATATAGCTAATGAATGATAAAACAAAAAGAATGTAAAAATTGTTTGAAAATGGATAAATACACTTATATAAAATACACTCACTTTTTTAAAGAGGACAGAGGGGGAATAAGGGATCTCGGCTAAAGCCCCTGATGTTTCTAAACACTAAAAATGCCCCTGGGGGTGGTAATAATTAGAAGGCTCAAAATTGTCCATCAGTACACTACTTCACCACCACTTTTGGGCTTTAAAACAGGTTGCAAAAAGCCTTTATCTATAATTTTATCTTTATCTATAATTCGCAATGCGAATAATATTTTGCGTAGCTTAGAAAAGATAGACACTATATTCTTACCATCTGCAATTAATGGAGTCAGCTCACTTTGCAAGCACCTTCCAGGGGTACAAAAATCCAATTACAAGAAATATGGAAGTTAAATGCTACCAATAAACCTCCCCAAAATGTTTTACTAAATGCAATCAGTGCAAGACAGGTAAAAAGCTTTGTCAATGCATTTACACTTCTTACTACTTCATGAATGTTCATGCGGGTGCTAGATGTGGCCTCCTATATGTAGCTATTATGTTTAGCTGGTTACTAATGCACACTTTATGCAAACTCAATCATTATTATGCTTTAACACCACCTTCTTTTTTCAGCAGGACCTAAATCCCATTGAGAATCTATGGAGTATTCTCAACAGAAAAATTATGGACACCAGACCCAACAACAAAGAATATCCTATAGATTCTTAATGGGGTTTAGGTCCAGCGAGTTGGATGGCCAGTCAAGCACTGTGATGGCATGGGCATCAAACCAGGTTTTGGTGTTTCTGGCGGCATGGGCAGAGCCAGTCCCGCGGGAAGATGAAATATGCATCTTCTCATACAAATCCATGGAATTGCGGATACGACAAATACTGGACGAAACCTGGATATTAATTGGACTGGCGGTCCTTTTGAATTTAATTGTGGAAATTAATAATCTTTTCCATAATATTCAAATTTTTGAAAAGGGTCTGTATATATAGGTTCCTCAATACAAAGCATCATACTGCCTACAGCTTGCTTTTTTCCATAGACAGATAGATAATATTTTTAGTGTGTTAACCTGGCCACACTATCAGGGTTCCTACCAATTAGGCGTGGCGGCAAAACTTACAGCAGGTTATGGTCGCTACATTGCTGGATGTCTAAGTGGTGCTCAGAAAACAACATTACCTTTATCGAAAATTGGTCTACTTTTGAGGGAAACCCTGGCCTTTTGAAATGGGACGGCATCCATCGTTCCCGGGAGGGTGCTGCGCTCATGTCACATAACATAGCCGATAGGGTTTTTTCTTCAGATAGGAATAAAAATGGACAATTCAGAGCCAAGGCCAGGCAGCAGACAGAATGGCCTAACCAACTGCCTGTGAACTGCCAGGTGTCGTCACCCACAATAACTAGGTTCCATACCATTAAGACAGTTATCAAGTATTGCAGTGAGCAAAAAACAAAAAGAGTCCAAAAAGTGTGCCAAAAAATCTCATTAATATCAATACAACCTCAAGTAATGTAAGAAACACTTTTAAGTTAAAACTTGGGTTATTAAACATTAGGTCACTTTCATCAAAATAGATTAGAAAATAGATTAGATAGATTAGAAAACACTGTGGGCATTACAGGATCTGCACTCCAGTGGTTTAGATCCTACCTGACAGATCGATATCAATTCACCCGTGTTAACAACCAACGTTCTGATCTCGCTAAAGTTAAATATGGTGTCCCACAAGGGTCAGTTCTGGGTCCACACCTATTTGCATTATATATGCTTCCATTGGGATCAATTATTCGTAAACATGGAATCAGTTTCCACTCATATGCAGATGATACACAGTTATATGTTTCAGCTAACCCTAATGATGGTCGTTCAGTCAGTAAGCTCGAGGACTGCATCCAAGATATTAAAGTGTGGATGTGAAAAAACTTCCTACTGCTAAATTCTGATAAAACAGAGTTTCTGATAGTTGGACCCAAGGACAAAATTAAAAAAGCTTCTAACACTATGTTAAACCTTGATAACTCTTTAATTAGACCCAGTTCATCTGTAAATAATCTCGGTGTCATTATTGATTCAGATCTCTCCTTTACAAAGCACATTAGCAATATTACTAGAATTGCATTTTTTCACCTTCGTAACATTTCAAAGCTACGGAATATCCTCTCCCTCCAAGATGCAGAAAAACTAATTCATGCTTTTATTACCTCAAAGTTAGATTATTGTAATTCACTTCTGACAGGATGTTCTAATAAATCATTACAGAAATTACAACTTGTGCAAAATGCTGCAGCTAGAGTTTTAACTAAAACCAGAAAGTTTGATCATATCAGTCCTGTGTTATCAAACTTGCACTGGCTATCAGTTAAGTTTCGTATTGAGTACAAAATTTTATTGATAACATATAAAATTCTACATAATCAGGCTCCACAGTATCTGAGTGAGCTGATTCAATTGTACAAGCCAACACATGAGCTCCGATCTCAAGGTGCTGGTCTACTCTTATCTTCTAGGATAAATAAAATTACTGCTGGTGGAAAAGCATTCTCCCACAAGGTTCCTGAACTTTGGAAAAGCCTTCCAGTTACCGTTCGTGATTCTGAATCACTATTAATCTTTAAGAATAAATTAAAAACACATTTATTTAATCTTGCGTTTAATTAATCCCCTGTAGATAAAGATGTAGATCTCAGGCTTGGCTGTGTTGGGGGGTAATCTGTGATCAGTGTATGCTGGCGTTTCACAGCTTCACCCACCTCATCGTTAATGGGGGGGTGTGGCGCTGAAATGATGCTGTTCCGGGGCGCCATCTCAACTATGTAGAGCCTGCAGTATCTGCCTCTTTCAGTTATGCTGCTCTAGTCAGTGATGCCAGAGTCACATAATGCACTGTGTCAATAAATTACTTATTAATTAAATGCCGTGCTTTATTATTAGCTCTAACTGCCTTCCTTGTCTGTTTCTTTTGAGGTGTGACCGGCTTCCTGGAGATCTTCATCCATGGCTCTGCCGATGAACACTGGATGGAACCTGAATATTAATTGGACTGGCGGTCCTGCAGGATGCCCCCTAATGGACTCACATATAGTTTTCCAGTTTTTAGTTTTTCCATTTGTTTAATATCTGTACATTAGTGTCCTACATTGTTGTTGCTGCCTGGCCGCTCAAGGAGGATGAGTCCCCCACTGAGTCTTAGTCCTCCCAAGGTTTCTTTCTTGATTAACAACATAAAAGGGAGTTTTCTTTTGCCACTGTCGCTTCGGCTTGCTCTTTGGGGGTTTAAAGGCTTTTCATTCTGTAAAGCTGCTTTGTGACAATGTACTGTTGTAAAAAGTGCTATATAAATAAATAACTTGAATGCATACATTAATGTGTGGCAAGAATAATATATTCTGTCAGTCACAATTTTATTCCTCTAAACACCTTAAAGCTGTTTTTAAAAAATCAGTTTGCATTTCATAATATCAAAATATAGAAGCAGTAGAAGATTCAATGGTTTTAATATAAAAAAAATACCAATTGGGAAAAAAACCTCTTCTTGCACTTTCCATAATAAAACAACTCAATATTTAATAAATGAATAAATTAATAAATAAGTACGGAATACAATTTTAAAGTGAGTTTAATGTTTACACAAATGCTACATTTTCACAGGGTCTCATTTATAATATACAAAGTATTGTTTGAGCCTTATATCTTTTTAATAAGAATTTTTTTTTTTCTGGACAACTTAAAAGCATTTAAAGAACACCAAAATATAACTAAGTTTTTATTACTAACTCCAATTAATAAAAACATAAATACAAGATGATGCTGGGGCTTAGAATCCATATGCATTCATTTAGAAAGCAACATTTTTAAAGTTTGGCACACCTCCTCTTGCAATTAGGAAACTACATATTAACTAATTTTCTGACTTACTTTTTTATAAACTTTTTGTTATAGTCACAGGCTAAACTATAAGATTTCCCTTAAATTGGTTAAACAAGACCAACCCTGGTCCTACTTGTCTTTTTTTCACACCTTATCAAAACTCATTTTCTTTTTATAATCTGTTATTTCCATTTTGCATGTCACCATATTATTAAGACAAAAATGTCAGAGTACATCTCTTACAATATACATACACAAACACAACACTGGATTTGTGAAAGGCCCCTTGAGTCCATAAAATATTTTCCAGTGCATATAAATTAACAGTGGATACAGAGTAAAGAGTAAACTAACTAGCAAATCATTAATGAACCTTTTATTAGACGATACAATGCAGCTCACATTTAATGCTTTTTGCAAAGGACTGTTTTCTGGCTTGAAAGATTTTTTTAAAAGTTGTATGATATTGTTGTAGCCAAATAAAATACTATGGCAAAGTCTGGGTCAAATAAAATTATACAGAAGTAAAGTTATCCAACGACGTTCCTCAAGAACAACACTGTCCTGAAATTTAGGCATAATCCCTTTAGTATTAATACTGATCTATTTTTAGAAAGTAAAACTGATACCAGGTTTATTCAAATAAGAAATTTATTTAAATAGCCAGTAATACAACACTAAATTTGGAATGAATCCACCTTCCTTTATAACTTATGACAAACATATCAGTCAGTCCAGGAAACAGTGTACAAGATACAATTTTTCACCTTTGATGATGACATTTGAACTAATTTCAAAAGCAAATCAGCAAATTAAAACTATATAAAGCATGATATAAAAGGGCAAACTTTTAACAATGTAAAGCTGTATGGTTATAAAAAAAGTAACATGAACACATTTGGAAGTAAAAAAAAAAGTTGCAAGAAACAGCAAAGGAAACTGCACAAATAAATCTATATGCTAGCAATAACACAATACACAAAACAAGAAATTCAAACAAAAATTACAATTGTTATATTCCAAAGAAAAAACATAACCCAATGTGCCCAGAAATGTTAAAAAGTGTATGCAAGTGGATGAAGACAAGGTGTAATTAGTTATCTGAAGCTACAGTGGGTTGCCAAAGTATTCATACCCCTTGAACTTTGCCATATTTTGTCACATTACAACCACAAACATAAATATATTTCACTGGAATTTAATGTGAAAGACCAACACAAAGTGGTATACAATTGTGAAGTGGAATGAAAGTTATACATGAATCAACAATTTTTTTACAAATAAAAAACTGAAAAGTGCGATGTGCAAAATTATTCAGCCCCCTTTTCCCTGAGTGCAACCANCCACAAAGTATTGACTCAGGGGGGCTGAATAATTTTGCACATCGCACTTTTCAGTTTTTTATTTGTAAAAAAATTGTTGATTCATGTATAACTTTCATTCCACTTCACAATTGTATACCACTTTGTGTTGGTCTTTCACATTAAATTCCAGTGAAATATATTTATGTTTGTGGTTGTAATGTGACAAAATATGGAAAAGTTCAAGGGGTATGAATACTTTTGCAACCCACTGTATAAGATGTGATCGTATTCACTGGCTCAGCGTTCTAGATCTGCAGGATAAACGCCTTTTATCATTATTAAATGTCTAAAAAAAATTTAAAAAAAAGACCCTATTTCCCCATAGTCATAATTTCCAACACTGCAGTGAAACAACGAAGGTGTTTTGTATCATATCTTTGTACCTGTTTACATTAAGGCCACAGTTAATTTAATTTACAAAAGCCGGGATGGGTAAAACAGTAAGGCAAATTCTGATTATAAACATTTAACAGGGTGGCAGTTTCTTCATCTCATATCTGCAACAATATACTGCCATCAGTGGGGTCTATACCCAATATTCATTCATTCATTTTCTTCCGCTTAATACTCTACTAGGGTCGCAGGGGTTTCCCCATGCCCTTTCAGGGGAGAATGTTTCAGGCGCTGGGCAGATACACCCAGGACAGGGTGGGGTCCATCTACCCAGTCTATACTGAATATAAAAATATTTTATTGTTATTAAGTTGAACATAGTCATTCATTCTTCACATCACTTCTTAAAATGAACCAAAGAAATAAAAGAACAATAAACACATTACAAAGAACAGTGTCATCCTCATTTATCGGTAGTGGTAAATACCAAAAAAGAAAAACTTGACATCTGAAAAGTAGAAAAGCACAAATACAACTTGAAGCAAAATATCTTAAAAAACATCCTGAGTGGAGAAGTGCAGTCACTTCACACATTATTGACTGAAGATGTAAACAAATGGCCACAATTTATAGGCAAAGAACATACCTTCACATTTAGTAGGGCAAAAAAATCTTTTAGTAGAAAAATCACTGATCCAGAACGGGTCAACAGGCACACCAGGTGTAGAAATAACTAAATTATTACTACTAAACTCAGTCCACTAATAAAATAGAACTAAAATTTTATGGAAAAAGATATTTGTTTATTTATTAAAAGTGATATAAAGCTACTAGTTTAGGTATGGGCATGGGTATAGCACTGTTGGCTTGTATTACTTTATTTCTTTAACTGAAGAAAGTTTCAGCAAGATATTTAAGTCACCACTTAGTCATGTGTACACATAGATAGAAGTTTTACAGAAGACTGATTTAAACTACATTGTTTTGACTGGAGGGTGGCTGGCTGAATTACACAAAGTTAAGCAAAGTTAAAAATTTTTAATTGCTTGTTAGAAAACCCACCAGCTATACTACTATAACCACAGAACTATAGCAAGGAAAATATGTGCTATATAGTTCTGAACAATAACAAAATACAGTTATGATATATTATACACTCTCCTTCTCACTCTCTCACTCTCTGAAAAAGAGAGCAAATGAAATGGAAAAAAGTAAATACTAAAAGTTTTTACTTCAAATAAATTTTAATAGTTGAGGTAACACATTAAACATACTAAGAATGTTGTTAATTGTGACCCAGGACTGATAATTTGCTGATATTGTTTCCTTTTCCATTAATATTCATTAAAATAAATTGTGCCAGGAATGAAACGCACAATACTGTAATGGACACTTGCTTAAAACTTTAATAACTGATTAAAATTCAGATGATTGCTTTTAATTTAACTAAATGACACAATGACCATAAAACCAACATCCTGGACACGAATTATGCAAAATTTGCTTAAAATTTGCTTAATTTGCTTAAATAACATTATGTTAATTTTCTAAGCATGAATTAGTTAAGACATCCTCTATAGGTCAGATATTGAGAAATTGAGATTGAAAAAAAGGATATTTTTTTCAAATCCTACTGCACAATATTCTATTTATTTATTGTAATGGGGAAAAAAACATTTTTGTACAGACCACAATTTATGACTGTGATTTTGATTTAAAAATTAAAGTAAAACACTTTAATTTTTAAATCAAAATCACAGTCATAAATTGTGGTGTGTACAAAAATGTTTGCACATAGGTTTATTTATTTATTTCCCCATTCCTGTTTCCTGTACAATGTTGCTTTTTCTTCAATATTGTACAAAATTCAATAAAGGATTGGAGCTGACAAGTGGTGCTGAATATTTGCATAGGACTGGTTAGTTAAAAACTACTTATTAGCTTCTAGCTGATCTTGTCATGGTTTATTTTATAAAGAAATACAGAACTACCCCGCATTTCCCACAAAACTATTGCTTTATCTTTTTAAGTCTTTATTCAGTATTCATTCTAGAGTGGCTAGAGATGAGTCATCCCCAGAGCATAGAGTTTGTTTAAAATGTACACATATGGAAGTGCAAGTGAAATAATAATAAAAAAATTTAAAAAAATTGTAATTGTATAAATTACCACAAGCTCTTATGAAAATATAATATTCCTGCTGTATTCTGATAAGTTCATGGCATCATCTTAAGTAGGTTTAAAAAGGTAAAAAAAAAATTAATAAAATAAAATATTTTAAAAAAGGAAAAAAAAAAAAAGTCATAGCCCCGCCAGCGGAGATTTGTGTCATATTTCGTTTTCACCTCAGAAAGAAGTGAAAAAAAGTGCTTTTGACAGAAGGTGGTCCAAGCAAGTCATCATCAATTTTACCTCTGATCCACTCTCCTTATTCCAGGAGCCTCTGGTTCACCATTAAACAAGAGTGTATACAACACTGAGGCCAAACGCAACCAGAATGGCTGCTGGTTCCTTTGGTTTCTGTGGAGCTGAAAGAAATAAATTTGATTATAAAAAACATCTAAGGAATAAAAACATCTCCAAAAAGTCTCTAAACAAAAACACATATTTAGTTTTATAAAACAGGTAATTCCAGTCCTTACATCTTAAATGACATTATTGACACTAATGCCTACATTTGACCATTTCATATTCGATGCAATGGCACTCTGCTTCACGTTGTGACTAATAACATCTCTTTCGAATGATTTGTTTACAATAATACACAATTTAGCGTGTCTTATTGCTTTATTATACAGGCAATGTCTAATGGCAATAAAAGGCAAGTGTGCAAGTGAAAACCAGACACTGAAAGAGTGCTAAAGTATATACATCAGCCTTACCTTTGCTGTCTGTTTTTCAAATTATGTTGACAAATTAAATTGTCAAAATTTTAATGAAGTATATAAATGTATTTCTATTTAAGGGCGATGTTAAGTATAGTTATCAATTTGTTGACCCTGCGTTGGATAAAATTGTTGTTCATTTGTTTGTTTGTGTTTATTGTTATTCCAGCTCATACAAGCTATGTTCATTCCATTAAAGCTATGTTTAGGGAGCAAGTTGCATTTAGTTAAATATTAATGTGTTATATTTGTTTTTTAATATTATGGTGTTTTAGAAAGTTCAAAATCCCTGCGGCTTATTGTGTCAGGTTTGGGAGTGCTATTCCACTCCCCCCTGGTTTTTTGCTTCATGTTTTGGCCGTTCGGGGTTCCCGTAGGTAGGGCCCATCCCCGAGACCTGGGATTGGGTCCTACCTAGTCACATGCGGCATGCTGACTACACTTAAAGAGCACATGCTCCCTAAGTCAGCAGGGTTAGTGTATGTGCTACGTTTGTACGGTGTTTCATGCTTTTCTCGTTCGGTTTTAGTTTTGCATTAAGTATGTTTGTTTCCCGGCACCTTCCGCCCGTGCGTTGGGTTTTGGTTTCACTTTTCTTTTATTAAACACCTCCTTGCTGTTTACCTGGTCGCCTGTCTCGCATATTCACACTGAGCGCACCTTGCCCCTGCGTAGCACCGCGCAGCGCTTCTGTTGGCAACCTGCGTGCCCTTTGTGACATATTGTGTTCAAAAATTATTTAATGTTAGAGGCTCTAAAATTGTTTTTCTAATGTCGTCGATAGTTTTGCTTTTGATTAGTATGTGTTTTATTGTGTTTGATTGTTCCACACTTGTGGCAGGTTGGTATCCCTCCCCCAGGAGGAGGTGTCTGGTAATTTTTTTTTTCAGCTGCTTTCTTTGCCAGTGTGCCACCTAAGAAAACAAAATAAACACATCACCTGGATACCCAGTCAATGCAACATTGCAGGCAATGAAAAAGCAGATAACTTTATGACTGTTATGACTGGGTGGTCTGTTTGGAGCAACTGCAATGCTTGTAGTCAGGATCTGGAAGCTGTACATATGAAAAAGAGCTTTTCTGGATGTAATCTATTGCAATGAGTATGGCATGGGCTTCCGCTGTGAAGATGGAGCTGTGTTGGGGAAGGCAAATATTTTTTTTGGTAATCTCTTATGTAGATTGCTGCTCTTACATGTGATTCAGTTTTAGAACCATAGGTGTAAATGATCTGGTGGTTTGGATGCATCTCAATGACTTGTGAATTTGCTTAAGACGATTGTGTTAGGTAAAGTGTCCTGTTTTGAGTATGTTGCTAGATTAAAGTTCACTTTTGGCTTTATAATTTTCCAGGGTGGTATCAGTAGATATTTAGTGGGTGTTATTGGGATGTTGAGGGTTTCTAGGAAGGTTTTGATGGAGTCCGAGGGGTTTTATTGTATTTCCTTTGGACTCATATAGATGCTGGTTCTCAAATCAAGTCAAGTCAAGTTTATTCTTCACATGCATAGTTATACACAGTGAAATGCTTGTACGACCCGAGGAGAAGTCGCGACGGCAGCTGAACACAGCGGCGCCATCATCAGAAATAGGTAGAAAAAGTGATACATTAGGAGAACAGGCGATAAAAAACAACCCGCTCCCAAACTATGCTTTAATAAGCACAGGTTGGGGGCCCCAAAAAAACACCTTTCAGCACACAAGCAATTACAAACATAAAGACATGGACAAGAAGAAGCTGCAGGAGACGTGTCTAAAAGGGATCAGAAAGGAGGGGCAGTCCATAGGAGAGACAGGGCAGAGCAGTTCATCAGGAAACCATAGCAACAGTTCATCTGGAGGAATTTCAGTAGGCAGCTCTCTAAGGACAGCTGATAATTATTGTTATAGAGTGATTGGTGAGCCGGGTTTTCTTTACTCCCATACTGGCATACTGTAGGATTCCTTATAGTCTCCGGATGTGTGGATGTGGTTCATTTACTTCCAGGTAGAGGTTTTAAATTAAAGGTAAAAATTCCCATTGGAACAGAGAAGGGATGAGATATCGTACTTTTCCATATTTCACAATTAATAAACATTATAATCAGCTTAACACATTGCACTGGGTGGCAATTAAGCCAGGAGAAAACACCCAACAGCCATAATATCCCTACTGGACAAACGGCTCAGCCAATCAGCTTTATGAACCAAAACTACCCCTTTTATAAAAGAAGTTTAATAACGTCACAAAACAGCTACAACACAGCAACCAAGGTCATACATAGTTTTTTCAGGACAGATTCAACTCAAAACTGTCCTTGCAATGATAGTTAGGAGTTAACTAAACTCAAGTAGTCCAGGAGCATGGATTACTAGAAGAGTGTCATGTCATGAGACAAAAATAAACTCATTTGGCCTCAAATGGGGTCTGGAATGTGTGGTGGCGTCCTGGTGAGAAGTACCAAGATAACTTCCTAATAATCTTTCCGGTCTTACAGTCTGAAATTGTGGTGGAAGCATTATGGTCTGGGTGTCCTGTTTTAAGTATGAGTGTTGTTTTGAGTATGAGTGCAGCCTGTCCAGCAGGAGCCATCTCTACACTTCAAAACTGTTTAATACACTGACTGGCAGATGTTTAGAAAGGCTTCAATCTACAGTGACGCCACTGACTTGTTGGTCAAGGAGTACACATCATCGGTGACCTGCTACATCAGAAAGTGTACAGACAACATGACTGTCTTCAAGAACATCACCATATGTCTCAGCCAGAAGCTGTGTACTCTGCTGAAGACTGGCTTCAAATCCAGTGACAAGGTGTCTTTAAGAACAACATGGGCAAAACTGTCCTGGTTCATCTGAGAGGCAAAGCGCACACACGGCCAGAGCATCCAGAGCCAATTCAATAACAGTGGTGATACACAGCACATGTGGCATTACCAACTACAGGACAACACCTGCCCGTGACGGTGATACGTAGCAGCAAGGAAGATCACCCCTCCTCTTAAAGAACTGGTGTTATGCCTCACAGCAGCTCACATGAGGTAAACTACACAGAGTGAACCCACTGGACCAGACAACATTCCTGGTAGAGTGCTTAGGATATGTAGAGTCCAGCTGACAGATGTTTACACTGATATCAACACCTCTCTGAGCTGTGCCACCATCCCAATGTGTCTTAAGGCAACCAACATCATTCTCATACGTAAAAAGTCATCAGTGTCCTGCCTCAATGACTATTGTCCCATTGCACTGACACCCATCATCATGAAGTGCTTCGAGAGGCTTGTCATGAGGCACATCATGACCCAAATAAATAGTTATTTGTATTTATTGTAATTTTGGAATTCACATGCTACTGCAAGCATGCACTTTATGTTGTGTTGTGTAGTAAACTGTTCTATGCAGCACCTTGATCCTGGAGAAACATTTATGCTATATACTGTACACCACTGTATATGGTTAAATTGACAATAAAAACCACTTGAGAAATTAAATGTCTTAGTGATCTTTAGTTATACACTTGATTTCCCACCTAAAACAGTCTGTTATGCAAACATCTGTCTGTGATTTCATACCACATTACATTTAAAAATGAGTCAAATGCCAATTTAAGCAAGAGATAAGCATTAAGAGTTGAGGCAAAGGCTGTGTGTTGTCACTACTGCTCAATACCATCATCTCTGCATGAAGGCCTATGATCAACTACTGCTTATCTAGGTAGCAATAAAGCAAAGCACACAGACATGATAATAGTCACCAGACCCACTAGAGATTTTGTTTATAGCTTTTAAATAACCGTGGGTGCAGTGGCCCACATGGTCCCAATAGGCTCCAATATGACTAGACATACTGTATGCCTAACAACAGAATAAGGGCACAGATCTAATTTAAACTAATTAGGACTACTGCTTTCAGAGTAAATAGTGGTTTGACTTTTTGCATTCAGTCAATTGTTCACACTTGTTTTCGCACTTGTATTAGTAAATGACAACACTTGGCTGAAGTTTATAATGCAAAAGTAAGCCAGTGCAATGGGTCATATTGCTTGACTTGTAATGTTTGAAGGCATTATTTAATTAATTTGTTATAGCTTTGTTGTTAATAATACATAAATGCAGATCTTCTAATTAGGAGGTATACTTTTTGTATTACTAATGTAACTTTCAACACCGAGGGTGTTATTGGCTATGGCAATGAGTGGTTTTCATTGCTGGTTTTCGTTTTCTGAACCATCTTTTTTTGTTCCTCTTAGAATGTGTTGCCTGGCATTTAAACAGGCTCCACAACAGGAAACATGTCTATTAAAACATCGTTTCCCTATCTTAGTAAAGGCCCATCTACACATACATATGCAGAGATAGAGATAGAAAGAGAGACTAAATCTAATCCATGTTAAAGATCTATATAAGGAGATTGGGGTCAATGTAACAAATATTGAAACCCTGCCTTGTGTAGATCTTTTTTGCCCAAGGGCCTGCAGACCTATCAATAGATAGAAGCTATCGCTCCGCTCTCACTCTCTACAGCCACTTTATTTTGGGCTGAGCAATCTCTGGTGCTACTTTAACTGCTAGATGGCAATAGACTGCTTTTTATCATGACCAGCATCAAATCTCAAGTCAAGGCAGGGAACCACAAGGTGTGAAAAGACAGTTTGGCTACTTGAGCATTGCCAAATCTTTAGGGAATTACATACCTGATGGTTTTGATGACTTTTTTTTTCATCCTAGTAACACATTTGTAGAACTCACATTCTATCCACCTGAACACAGTTGTAGAACTCTTATTTAAAAAAAAGAGAAAAAAAAATCAGGTATCAAAATATACCTTCAAGAAAAAGTTCACATAAATGTCATTACTGCACTTACTGTGCATATATAAATTAGTAAGACATCAACATTACATTTACATTTACTCATTTGGCAGACACTTTTATCCAAAGCAAGTTACAAATGAGAACATCACAAAAAAATCATCAAACCTGATTTGATGCTGCGCCCCCCCCCCCTTTTTTTAAAAGCAGTTATTTGTGAAAAGGATGTGACTTCAGTAGTTTCTCAAAACTGCCTAGTGATTCTGCCTTACGGACAGAGTTGGGAAGATCGTTCCACCATTTTGCAGTGGTGAACGCCATGGAGTGAGAATTAGCTGAGATGGAATCGCCAGGCAATCATCAGGTTTATTCTTCACATGCATAGTTACACAGTGAAATGCTTGTACGACCCAAGTCGAACACAGCGGCCGAACACAGAGGCTGGGATGCCAGCAAGTAACTCATTACAATAATTAAGCCGGGATCGGATGAGGGCTTGAACTAGCAGTTGAGTAACATATTCAGTCAAGAAAGGTCTGATCTTCCTTATGTTGTAAAGAAGGAATCTGCAGGAATGGGCGGTTTTGATAACATGATCAGAGAGTTTAAGGTGGAAGTCTATCGTGAAACCAAGTTTCCGGACTGAATGTGTTGGGAAGATTGTGGAGCCGTCAATTTGGAAGGTCAGGTCGTGATAGATTGAGGGTTTAGCTGGGATTATGAGAAGCTCTGTTTTTGCTAAATTTAATTTGAGATGACGAGCCTACATCTAATACATTTGCATTTTTTTAAAAATAATTTTTTGATTGAATTTTTTATTTGAAGTTTCCCTCCATTGTGAGACCAATAAAGGATTATGTTAATTTATTTTGCAAAGTTCACAACTGGTGTCAGCAGTAAGGACTGCATACATACTAGGTACATAGTGCACTGATACATACTAGGTTGGAGATGCAGTCTCGTGTACATCCAGATAATGCAAAATATAAGACAATAATCTTTAACTGTTACTTCATAATATTTCACAATGTTTCCAAAATGTCCAACAATCATAGCATATCTTTTCTAACAGCTGCAAGTAGGAACTAATTAAGGCTTCTAACAGTTCATCGTAAACATGAAAAAACAAAAACATGTTGGGCGAAGTAAATAAAATCCTGACACAACGTTTTGGCTTGCTCATTTAACAAATTGGCACTTGTCCTTAAAAGCTTAAATATGTATTTCTACCTGTTTCCTCAATACCCAGGCTTAACAGCTAAAAGTCACCAGTGGCGAAACCACGGCTTTCATTAGTCTTAGTTTGGTGCTGGTGATGATCGACTTTTTCCAGATCTTTGTTAACTTGAGCATCACCACCATACCAATAGCCATTTTTTAGTTTTTCCAAGCAAAGTCTGCAAAATTTGTTACTCTAAAGCCCATATGAAAAAGTCCACTTATTTCTCCAAACTCCACCTTAACTTAAACTTGATGATCAACAATGATCTCTAGTATGTCTTCAGTGTTTATCATCACTTTCATTTTAGCTACATTGATCTACTTTAATGAACTACATTAACCATTAATTTACCCCAGGGTTATATGAGGTCCTAGCATGAAAGTGTGGAAACATGTGTTGTTATATATATATATATATATATATATATATATATACACACATACACCTGTTAACACACTCACTATTTAGCGCTCTTTCTTGCTTTCTCTCTCTCTCTCACACACACACAATGTGTGTAATAGGGAAATAAATCTATAAACAGGAAACAACAAGGATAATGAAAGCTGAGAGACAAAAAAAAACTTCTCTTATAGCGTAGCATGGAGGACACTACATTACTGTGTAAAAAAAAAAAACACTAATGCAGAAACATTAAAAATGTTTATCGTAAAAGTGCACTAAAATCTCAGTCATTTAATCCCATACTTGGGTCAGCACGCACTTTGTTCATCATATAAAGTTTCTATTAACATTTAACAGGTTTAACATTTAATCTGGGTGTAGTTTCCATATTCCCCCTGGGTCTGCATGTGTTTTCAAACTGATGCACTCTTAGAAAATCCATTCAAATAAAGAAACAATATGTAAACCCACAAAAAGCTTTTTTTTGTGAATTTCCCAATTGTGGGACAAATAAAGGTCTATCTTAAAGAAAGACCCTAAGCCAGAGGTGCCCAATACGTCAGGGTTGTTGGGTAGATCACGATGGAGGTTTGAAAAAAAAAGCGAGTATCAGCACTTTTTTTTACAGCACAGTATCGGAAGAAATTATTCACACGCGCGCACACATTCACACACACATTGTGATTCATTCTGAATCGCGATCTCTATCGCTGTGCAAACGAACAGTCTGCCCCACCGTCTCTCTCGCTGTTACAAAAACTGGCACGAGGCTATGCCTCCCTGCCTAAATCCGAAGCACAGCCTCACAAATTATCTACATTACAAAGTTTCTGTTCGTGTTTTTGCACTTTATTTGACTGACAAGATGAATGAAGGACTTTGCTCCAAAAGAACTCAAATGTAACACTTTCATTTAGAGTAGGAATGATGAATATTTTTTACAATGTCAAAATGCATTTGCTTGATTTGCCAAGTAGCCATTGCACTTCCAAAGTTGTTCCGATGTCATGCTATTTACTGGAATGTGTTTAATAAAAGAGCAATTTCTGTGAAGCCGTCTTTTCAACAACACTAAGCTGATTCAACAACACTAACATGATGTATGTAAAATATAAAAGCCTAAAAAAAAAGATTAACCCTGGTAGATCTTGAGGTTATCTTTTGTTATTATGTCACAGTGCTTTGAAGTCTATAAATCATGTGTAAATGAAGTCTATCAAGACTTTTTACTTTTTTTGCTTTAGAGAACTCATAGTAAAGTTTCCTAGTGACATAGTGGATGTTACTAGTTACAATAAGAGAAATGTCTTAAAAGTCATACAGATAAAGACAGTGTGCCAACTCACCACCATGTGCTCTTGAAAAAACTGGTCTCCAATCATCTGGAGTTTCCAGCCAATGCAGGCCTCAATGCTATGAGCAGGTCGTCTGTGAGGTTGATTCTCCTGAAGCATGTTGCCCTCAATTATACCAGGTCGACTAAGTGGTGTCAGCAAAAGTAATCCTGCACTACCTGTTGACAAAACCACGATTAGACTGAAAAATTGCAACAAACCCACACATCATGTTAAAAAATACAAAAAATTTTAAAATAAAAACACAACAGTGCCCTACCACCATTACTTGTAACAAAGTTACAAAGTAACAGTATTATCCATCCACCCATCCATTATCTTCCGCTTGTCTGGGGTTCGGGTCGCGGGGGCAGCAACCGAAGTAGGGAGACCCAGACCTCCCTTGCCCCAGCCACCTCCACAAGCTCAACTGGAGGAACCCCAAGGCTTCCCAGACCAGCTGAGAGGTATAATCCCTCCAAAGTGTCCTGGGTCTTCACCGGGGTCTCCTCCCAGCTGGACTTGCCTGAAACACCTCCCTAGGGAGGCGCCCAGAAGGCATCCTTACCAGATGCCCAAACCACCTCAGCTGGCTCCTTTCGACGTGGAGCAGTAGAGGCTCTACTCCAAGTCTCTCATCTCTTAGGGAGAGCCCAGTCACCCTGCGTAGAAAACCCATTTCGGCCGCTTGTATTCGTGATTTTGTTCTTTCGGTCATTACCCAAAACTCATGACCATAGGCGAGGGACGGAACGTAGATAGACTGGTAATTCGAGAGCCTTGCCTTATGGCTTAGCTCTTTTTTCTCCACAACAGATCGGTATAGGGTCCACATTACTGCTGACCCCGCACCGATCCATCTGTCAATCTCACGCTCCATCTTACCATCACACGTGAACAAGACCCTGAGATACTTAAACTCCTCCACTTGAGGCAAGATCTCATCCCTGACCCAGAGCGGGGAGTGAACAACGGGTTTGATGTGTGAGACGTGGAAGGTGGGGTGGATGCGCATGGAGCGGGGCAGGTGGAGGCGGACGGCTGCAGGGCTGAGGACGCGGGTGATCGGAAAGGGGCCGATGAAGCGGGGGCTCAGTTTTCGGGACTCCGTCTTCAGGGGTATATTTCTGGTGGACAGCCAGACGAGTTGTCCCGCCTTGTAACTGGGGGCAAGGCGGCGTTTGCGGTTGGCGTGGATGACGGTGGAAGCTTGGGCTTGGCGGAGCGCGATCAGGGTGTTCTTCCATGTGCGGCGGCATCGACGGATGTGTTGGGCAACGGACGGGACGTGGATCTCCGACTGGTCCTCCAGAAACAGAGGAGGTTGGTAGCCCAGTGCCACCTCGAACGGGGATTTACCGGTCGCGGAGCTGCGCGCGGTGTTGATCGCGTACTCCGCCCACGCGAGGTTCTCACTCCATCGTTCGGGATGTTGAGCAGATATGCAGCGGAGGGTGGTCTCCACCACCTGGTTGGCCCTCTCGGCCTGTCCGTTGGACTGGGGGTGACCACCGGAGGTCAGAGACACGGTAGTTCCAAAGAACCTGTGGAAGGCTCTCCATACCTGAGAGACGAACTGAGGACCCCGGTCC
>JAFMOD010000299.1:246249-343828 GCA_019802435.1 Corydoras maculifer | reverse complement strand
TTGTTCAGCAGGTTGGGTCTCTCTTACGACGGTAGGTGGGGTCCGTGGTGTCGGAGCGGTACGGGTCGGGCGCTCCCGGCGTCGCTCATTGATCCTCCCGTCAATACGCACGGCGAGGGTAATTAGGTCCTGGAGCGACTCTGGTCGGTCCCGGGTAGCGAGTTCGTCCCGCAGCTGGGGGTTCAGAGCATGGCGGAAGACGCCGCGAAGGGAGCGCTCACACCATCCCGACTCCGCGGCGATCGTCTGAAATTCGACGACAAACTCAGCTACCGGGCGGGCTCCCTGGCGTACAGAGAGGAGCCGAGAATCGACGTCGTCCGTGTAGTCCGGCCGGTCGAACACTCCACGGAACTTCTGCAAAAACGTGGCGTACGTGGTGCCCAGCGGAGAGACTAGCCCTTGTGCTGCCTCGGCCCAGCTTAGCGCGCGGCCCCGAAGAAGCCCGATAACAAAGGCGATCTTGTGCGCGTCGGTGGGGAAGCACGAAGGAAGCACTGGAGGAACAGGAAGCCACGGCAGCGCTGGAGGTCGCCATCATACGGTTCGGGGAGAACGGCGGCGCCGTCGGGGCGCGTAGCGATCGCAGGCGGCGGGTTCGGTTCCTGGGTGGCCGGGACGGCCGTCGATGCGGTGGCTGCCGGCAGTGAAGCGAGTGCGGTCCGGAGTTGTAGCGCTAGCTCGCTTACCAGATCCGCCAATCCCTCCTGACGGCGGTACAGCAGATCCAGGCGTGGATCGGGCGGGGGTCTGGCTGGTGGTGATTGTGCCGGCTCCGCTCCGGCGCCGCGTTGCTCCGAGGAATCCATCGTGGCTAGTTTGTACTGTTGTGGTCCGAGGACCAGAGCGAGGCGGATCCGCTACTCGGAGGAACGGGTACTGGAGACGGAGTTTCCAACAGTGCAGGTTTATTTACAAACAGAGACGCAGTGCACAGGAATACGACACAGACAGGGCGGTAGGTTCCACAGCCGGTCGGGTTCCAAACACGGGGAGACGGCGTGAAGGGCACTTGACGAGGTGATGACGACAGGATGACGAACTGCACACAAAACACAGAACAGCAAACAGGGCGACAAGGTACAGGGCGCAATAGCGAGGTAACAGGGCAGAGACGGGGCTCGTAGTGTCGGGGCTTGGCAAAGGCGTGGCACGAGACAAACTAGCGGTGAAGGGCAGGTAGTGCAGGGTATAAGTAGGGGAACGTGATAGGGACCAGGTGCTCGTGATTTCAGGGGCGTGAACACAAAACCCAACCCACACCACGTGACCAAACAAACCGTGACAGAGAGGACTTTCTACCCTTTTCCGACTGAGAACCATGGCCTTAGATTTGGAGGTGCTGATTTTCATCCTGGCTGCATCACACTTAGCTGTAGACCGATCCAGTCAGAGCTGGTTGGGCAAACTCCCATGAACCCTCAAGGATCCTGGACAGAGCAAAGAGCTGGTCCTCCTGAATCCGAGGTTCAACTATCAGTTGGACTCTCTTCTGCAGTACCCCTGCATAAGACTTTGCCAGGGAGGCTGAGAAGTGTAATTCCACTGTAGTTGGAACACACCGGACACCACCTGGAAAAAAGAGGCACCACCACCCCGTCTACCAGTCTAGAAGCACTGATGCCGATGACCATGCAATGTTAAAAAGGCAGGTCAGCCAAAACTGCCCCACAACATACAGAGCTTTGAGGAACTCCAGGCAGATCTCATCCACCCCTGAAGCCCTGCCACTAAGAAGCTCTCTAACTACCTTAGTGACTTCAGCCACAATGATGAAAACAAGCCTCCTCCCGGGTCCTCTGACTATAGTCTCCTCTCCGGAGGGCATATTGGTGGGATTGAGAAGGTCCTTGAAGTATTCCTTCCACCGCCCCAGTCGAGCCAACAGTGCACCACCTCCACTATATACTGTGTTAGTGGCACAATGCTTTCCCCTCCTGAGTCACCTGACAGTTTGCAATTACTTTCCAAGACCTCTTTCAACTCCTCCCACGCCTGGGTTTTTGTCTGCGTGACGCACAAAGACACAAATCGCCTGTCCTGTCGGTACCGGTCAGCTGCCTCTGGAGTCCCACAGGCCAACCATACCTGATAAAACTCCTTCCTCAGCTTGACGGTATCCCTCAAACAGGGTGACCACCACCGTGTTCGTGGGTTACCGCCACGACAGGCACCTAATACCTTGCGACCACAGCTCCTGTCCGCTGCCTCAACAATAGAGGAACGTAATATGGCCCATTCCGACTCAATGTCCCCTACCTCCCCCGGAATATGGTTGAAGTTCTGACAGAGTTGAGAGTTGAACATCCCTCTGAGGGGTTCTTCTGCCAAACATTCCCAACAAACCCTCACTATACATTTGGGTCTGCCTGGTCTGACCGGGATGTTCCCCCGCCACCTGATCCAACTCACCACCAGGTAGTGATCAGTTGACAGTTCGGCTTCTCTCTTCACCCGAGGGTCCAAGACACATGGCCACAAGTCCAATGACACAACTACAAAGTTGATCATTGAACTGCCCAGTTCACGCTTAGGCCCCCGCCTCTGGCCCCTGCCCGATCCACAATGCACCGAAACCATATTACTTCCCCTTCCACAGGTGGTGAGCCCATTTGAGGTGGGACCCAGGTAGCTCTTTCGTGCAGGGCCCGGCCGGGCACCATGGAAATGTGCCCGACCACCAGACATTCGTTGATGAACGCCATCCCCGGGCCTGGCTCCAGGGTGGGGCATCCATAACCCCAACTCGGGCAGGGTACACGTGTTCCTGATTTTTCCGTTCATAGGGGTTTGCTGGACCACTCTTTGTCTGGCCCTTCACCTAGGACCAATTTGCCTTGGGAGACCCTACCAGGGGCTTTTGTCCTAGGATCATTCAAGCATGCAAACTCCTCCACCATGATGAGGTGGTTATCCAAGGAGAAGTAACAGTATAAATTAATCACAATGAGAGCAGGACATTTTCACAGGTACCGTATTCGGGCTTGTCAGAAAATTAAAAGTATTGCAGGATTCTGCTCAAAATACCAAAAAGTGATAATTGTTATCTTTGAAATGTATATTTAAATAATACATCAGTCATCAACAGCCACATTTCTGTATACAATTAATATGATTTCCTTCTCTCATGCTAGTTTTAAAATGAACAATGACCAAATATATATGATCTTACAAAAGATTGATCATAAACTAATACAAGATCACAGTTGTGCCCAAGACTGTGTCTGTCTGGGAACAGTGCCAAAAGGACAAATCTTGCATTCAGTTATTTGAATTGCAAGGCATTTGAGTACACAAAATTAATAAATGCTGCAGAGACCAGGACAATTAGACGCCACAAAAACAGGGGGGCAGCATGGAGAGAGTGACATGCACAGTTATCTAGGAATTTTCTGGGTAAAAGTAGTGTGAATGTACCTCTGTTGTCTGAGCTTTCGCGAAAGCCGGCATCATTACTGAACAGCCGCCTGGCGACAAGACTGACTCATACATTGATGAGAGGGAACCCAGAGTGCTCGATAGTGAAATTGCGCAGCTTTTTAATTCAGACACAGAAGATGAGTACTTTGATAGATTTGTGGGAGAAGAGTGATTAAAAATAATGTGTGTTTTGTCAAGTAGTAGAATAAACTTCAATTATAAATCACCATTTTGCATCCTTTACTGTTCTTGTAGATCGTATGTTTTAGCAAGTGCCTTATAATACGGTGCCATACAGAATAAGT
The DNA here is from genome assembly GCA_019802435.1 of Corydoras maculifer. Lineage (NCBI taxonomy): Eukaryota > Metazoa > Chordata > Actinopteri > Siluriformes > Callichthyidae > Corydoras > Corydoras maculifer. The sequence goes on along the minus strand of JAFMOD010000299.1, from coordinate 340,103 downwards.
ACCGTACAGAAATAGAGTCCGTAATTGAGACTGCACCTTATAGTGCGCCTTATACGTGTGTCAAATACAGAAATAGACCCCGTAATTCAAACTGCGCCTTATAATACGGTGCCTTATGGTCCGGAAAATACGGTAATATAAAAGCTTTTGTTCACCAAAGAAACATCTGGTAATTATCAAGAATCAGATACATAGTTGACAAAGTTATTTAAGTTATGTATGAAAACACTGTTACATTAAGATTTAACAAAGACAAAAAATATTTAATTCCCAGAGAATGTTGAGGTGTATTGATATTTGAAGGTATACTACTTTCAGGTATGTGTGCCTATTTTCAAATGGTTCAGAAAACAATATTATTCTAAAATGTTATTGCTCACTACATTGTTCAAACTGACCAATGATTCAGTAATTTTTTCATATCATGATGTTGTCTCCACTATGCTTCACAGTAGTTTGTTTATTTTTAAGGTGTCAATTAAGGCAATTATATTTTAATGACCATCAATCTTTAAACAGTTCTCCAGTGTATCTGTGCCAATTGCCAAATAAAAAAAATCTGAAGGGCTATTATTATATTCGACATGCACTACACATAAAAGTGATTCAACTGAAATTTTAGGTTTTCATAATTTTGACAGACTGTGGAAATGCATAGTGTAAATATTGTACTTAAGCTATAAGCACACTTAATCAAGGAAATGGGGCAGGGGTTTTTAATAAACACCAGGTTTACCATAAAATAGGTGTCTGGGCTCCTCAAAAATGCCGCAGGGCAACATACTATTTGGTGATGCCACAGGTTGCCCTATGGTCTGTGTGCCACGCTCTTCCTTAAACTCTTCAGAAGATAAAAGCCTATATGATGTGATTGACCTAAAAACATCATCCTCATCTTCTTCCGTTTGCGGGGGCCTCATTCGCAGTCGACCTGCACACAATGAAAGTAACAAATAAAGAAGCTTATAACACACACCCTCACAGATGTGCGCACACACACACACACACACACACCCACAGACATGTGAGCGCGTGCACACACCCACAGACATGCACGCCTGCATGCGCACACACACACCCACATACTCTCACAGATTTGCAAACATTCACAGACCCATAGCCATGAGCGCACGTGCACACACACACAGTCATGAACACACGCAAACACACACACACACACACACAAAAAAACCTCTTTACATCATATACAATTTTTACTATTGATAATCAATTGAGGATAAAGCGGAGGATGATGAATGAATGATAATCACATAGTGCATACACATAGTGGCCATTTGTAACCAAGGAACTACTGATATAGTACTAGATATATTGCGTCATTAGTAACATTGGGCATATATGTTATATATTTTTCAGCAATGTCTTTAACATAGTCATGGCCGAAAGTGTTGGCACCCCTGAATTCTTTTCCAGAAAATGAAGTATTTCTCCCAGAAAATTATTGCAATTACGCATGTTTTGTTATACACATGTTTATTTCCTTTGTGTGTATTAGAACAACACAAAAAAACAGAGGCAAAAAAGGCAAATTTGACATAATTTCACACAAAAATCCAAAATTGGGCTGGACAAAATTATTGGCACTTTTTAAAAATTGAGGAAAAATTAACTGTTTTAAGCATGTGATGCTCATTTAAACTCACCAGTGATAAGTAACAGGTGTGGGCAATTTAAAAATCACACCTGATACCAGATAAAAAGGAGAAAAGTTGGCTCAATCTTTGCATTGTGTGTCTGTGTGTGCCTTACTAAGCATGGAGAACAGAAAGAGGACTGTCTGAGGACTTGAGAATCAAAATTGTGGAAAAAATATCAACGATCTCAAGGTTATAAGTCCATCTCCAGCGATCTTAATATTCCTTTGTCCACGGTGTACAACATAAGCAAGAAGTTTACAACTCATGGCACTGTAGCTTATCTCCCTGGACGAAGGAGAAAAATTGATAAAATGTTGCAACGCAGGATAGTCTGGATGGTGGATAAGCAGCCCCAATCAAGTTCAAAAGAAATTCAAGCTGTTCTGCAGGCGCAGAGTGCATCAGTGTCAGCTTGAACTATCTATCGACATTTGAACGAAATAAAAGGCTATGGCAGGAGACCTAGGAGGACCCCACTGCTGACACAAAGACATAAAAATCTAGACTGCAGTAGGGCTGCTACTAACGATTATTTTGATAATCGATTAATCGGTCGATTATTTTTTCGATTAATCGATGAATCGGATACATTTTTTTAAAAAATCAGTCTTTACATTTACATTTAGCAGACGCTTTTATCCAAAGCGACTTACAAATGAGAACATCACAAGTCAGTAGTTAAGAAGAAAATCAGCTAAACCATAGAATTATTAAGCAGGTGAATAAATGTCTGGTTTTATTTACAGTATGAGTTTAAGGCATCCAAGTAGCCCAAAGAGCAATTAATCACAAATCTCAAACACACTGGCACAATATGTAGCATAGTGTGAAAAAAATATTAAATTACACAAAGTTGTGTAGCTCTAATATGTTACCAAATCCCCATCATTCCCATAGAGTGCAGTGTCTTCACTCATATTTTGTCATAAAATTAAAACGTGAAGCTTGATCATTAATTACCACCATTGTATACAAGTTGTATGTATATATAAAGCACATTTAAACACTGCTTAAGATAGAGAACATGTGTTACTTTATATTTTCTTTTAATTATCACTGTTATTATCCAGTTAAACAAAACAAAAACAGCATCAAGCGTGCTCTGCCGATCTCTTAGTGAGGGCAGCGTTACGTTGATTCACTTCAAAACTAAAGAACCTAAGGATATTGTAGTAATTTACTCTGCTGTTGAGCTCCTTCATCCTCATCGGTGACTCCAGCATGTTTAGTTTCAGGTGGTGGACTATCACCATGGGGCTCTGTGCACGTCAATTCATTTTTGCAGAGCTCGCATGTTATACGTTCTTTAGTTGTGTGAAGTGTGAAGTGCTCCCACAGTTTTGAGAATTTAAACGGAAGCTTTTTTTCTGCATTTGTACGATTCATCAACTTGTTTTGCAGATTCCACCTCATTCTGTTCAACCTTTTTTTCCCCCATCGTTGCTGAAGCGTTGCAGGTGACGTAATTGGTTACGACATTGCGAGTAATGTGGAAATTCTGCGACCCAAGGAATCGATAACAAAATTCGTTATCGACACTTTTCATAATTTATTTTTATCTATTTTATCGATTCGTTGTTGCAGCCCTAGACTGCAGTTTGCCAAAATGTATGCAAGTAAGCCAAATCATCAAATCATCAACCAAAACATCTTGTGGACAGATGAGACCAAGGTATAGCATTTTGGTAAAGCACATCATTCTACCATTTACCGAAAACGGAAGGCCCACAAAGAAAAGAACACAGTACCTACAGTCAAATACAGTGGAGGTTCAAACATGTCTTGGGGTTGCTTTGCTGCCTCTGTAACTGGGTACCTTGACTGTGTGCAAGGCATCATGAAATCTGAAGATTACCAATGGATTTTGGGTCGCAATGTATGGCGCAGAGTCAGAAAGCTGCGTTTGCGCCCTAGGTCATGGGTCTTCCAGCAGGACAATGACCCCAAACATACTTCACAAAGCAACCAGAAATGGATGGAAACAAAGTGCTGGAGAGTTCTAAAGTGGCCAGCAATGAGTATGGATCCAAATCCCATTGAACACCTGTGGAGAGATTTTAAAATTGCTGTTGGGAAAAGGTACCCTTCAAATATGAGAGATTTGCAAAAGAAGAGTCGTCCAAAATTCCAGTTGAGAGGTGTAAGAAGCTTGCTGACGGTTATAGTAAGCGATTGATTTCAGTTTTTCAGATTTTTTCCAAAGTGTGTTCAATCAAATATTAAGTTGAAGTTGTCCAGCCTATTTTTGGATTTCTGTATGAAATGTCAGTCAAATATGCCTTTTTTTCCTCTGTTTTTGTGTTGTTCCAATACACACAAAGGGAATAAACATGTGTATAACAAAACATGCATAATTGCAATAATTTTCTGGGTGAAATACTTCAGGGGCCATGACTATGTATGTGTTTGTGTGTGTATATATATATTCAAATCTTCCATTACTGATCAGATCAGGGACAAAAAAAAGTCATATTATCATCTGGTAATAAAAACAATTAAATTGTCCGTAATTATAAAAAAAAAGCTGGTGATGACTCTCAAAAATGAAGCAAGCAGATAGGGCTCACGTGCTCAGCCTCGAACTCCTGCGCGTGAGCTCTTCACCTCATTTCACCCGAGATCCAGGCTCCGGCTGTTAATATGGCTCATGTTACATGAGAGGTTATGGTGAAAGCTGCAGCTTGTGTGAGGAGTAATGTACTGTGCTTCCGGCCTCGGTTAGTGACGCTCCGGGCAGAAATTTTCATCATGTTGCAAAGTCTTAAAGCTCTGCTTATTTCTTCCATACACAGCAATCATTAGGATTCTAACAGCAAATATCTTTGCTTAGCCACACTCAGGTCAGGCTGTAGTTACAATACTTTACTTCTGTGTTTAAACTGATACTTCAGTGACGAATTGTTCTAGTTGTAAATACGACTTCGCATAAGTAAACTCATTGTTTAACATATCCTTTAAATTAGCACATTCATAGACTTCTTGTAAAACTGTCTACAATAGACAAACATTTAGCAAGTTCTAGTATTATGGACAGTTACACCATTGTACAGCCACAATACCAGGAAGTATAAATACGTCACCAGACCGTAATCAAAGCACTCCGTAGTTTTCTTATATTGTTCCGGGCTCAATCTCAGTGTCTTTACACCTACTATAGTGTGAGCGTTCGCTAAACCGCGCTGCCAACCACTAGCAATCATTTGTAAACAAATTATCAGGAGTGCAGGTATGACATCTGACTGATGCAATCCTCAAGGTTGATGATGCTTTACATAGGCAGTAATTGTGATGTCGCAGTCAGAGATCACTGCAGTCAAGTAAATCGAAACTAAATGATAACGACACGGTGGCGACGCTTTTACTCTTGATAAAAGATAAGAGTTAATAGATAAATAAACGCATTCATATAGTCGGCGTCTGTAACCAATGATTTACAAGCTTAGTAATAACAATGTTGCGTCTGATCAATTTAGCAATTAAGCTTACTATTAAAAACGTGAACACACATCAGTCCTTCAATTGCTAACAAAATAAGTATAACTGGTGGAAATTAATTTAAACCAAACCAGAGTTTAAATGCTTCTCTAATTGGCCGTTTACTCATTTTCTTTAAAAAGAAGCAATACTTACCTTTTGTTTTCATATGTGTTATATCGGGCAGGAACACAAAATGTAAAATAAATCGACGTCAGCTTAGCAGTGCCAGACTTTCTGTGAATTCTGTGCTTCCCTTCCCAAACTCCTTTCATTTCCATTTCTAACCGACTTGGCTCCTCCCCCAAAATTCAACAAAGAAGGGCAGCGGCAGTACTGGTTTAAAGAAACAGTACGTCAGCAATTTGAATGGCTTTAATTTATGTAATTACAACGGCAACTTATCCAAATACTTTTTGTTACTAACGTAAAACCCCTATGTACTAGGTTAAGTAACATGATAAATTAATAACGTTTGGTTTTTTATTCCTATCAGGAAAGTATGAGCACACAGCAGTGCGTCCTCAAAAATACAGAACCCCAACTATACCTTTAAGATCAAGTGCCAGTGGAATATTAACCAATCAGACTCTTTGTTATGGTCCAGCCTATTACTCGTGTGATCGGACACGTGGAGGGGAAATTCCCACAGTGGAAGAAGGAAGTGTAATTTAACTATCAACTTTTACAGTTCAATGACGTGGAGGGGAAGAAACTACTAAAGATAAATCTCTTTAACAAATACCTGTTGTAAAAATAATAATAAAATAAAAAGGGGGGGGGCAGCATCAAATAACAATCAGGTTTGATGATTTTACAGTGTAGTTGGTTTTCTGAATAACTTCTGACTTGTAATGTTCTCATTTGTATGTCGCTTTCGATAAAAGCTAAATGACTAAATGTAAATGACAGTTAAGCATCAAATATAGATTAAATATGATCAATCAAACCTTGACAGTTGGGGCATCGTGAACCTTGTTTAGAACAATTCCAGAGATTGCATATTGGAAAATGACCTTGTGTACAAGATTTGTATGTGAGTGTAATAAACCTCATCTACCCAGTTAATTAGATATGTAGATCCCTCCTAAATTATATTTTGATACCCGTCATTTTCCCAGTGGGCCGAACATCCTCAGGGGCTAATGTTTTTTTTTGTTGTTGTTGTTGTTTGTTGTTTTTTTTCGGAGAGACAGGCCCAGAATTTACAGGGGGCGGCCCATAGATCTATCTTCGATATAGACAGTGTACTAAACCAATATATCAGGATATAGTTTGATAGTGGCCCCACCCCTTACACCGCAGCCACTAGTTTTCATAAATGAGCATGTGTATTAAAGTAATGGTAGCATGGAGAAACTGAAATCAAAGAAATGGTGTGCAGAGAAGTTACATTAGAAAAGTAAGAAATGTCACTGGAGAAATACTGCTAAATTTCACCTCTATCAAATGAGAATGGTGAGCAGCGGCATTTGATTAATTTCTGTATTAATTGGTATTTATCCATCCATCCATCCATTATCTTCCACTTTATCCTCTACTAAGGTTGTGGTGGGGTTCCCCATGCCCAACGTTTCGGGCATTGGGCAGATACACCCTGGACAGGGCACCAATTTATCTCTGGGCACACTCACTCACACAAACACACTCTATATGGGGCAATTTTGAGAATTCAATTGACTTTGATCCATGTTTTTGGACTGTGGGATGAAACCGGAGAATCCGGAGGAAACCCACGTGGACACGGAGAGAACATGGAAACTCCACCCAGAATGGGTTTCGAACCAGGAATCCCTGGTGCTGAGAGGTGAACGTGTTAACCACTAAGCCACTGTGCCGCCCCTAATTGATATTAAGTGAAACTCAAACAAGTGAAATAACAGATTTTCAAACTGCTAAATGATAAGTAAATGCTTTTCAATATAAACATTACCAAAGTACGCATTAAGAAATAATATAAGTATTATTAGCAAAAGCTATGCCCACATTGAATCAGAGTAAGACAGTTTCAAATGCTTTTAGGACAGAGTTGTGTGGCATGAGTTCATAATGCATCCTTTAAAAGAAGGAAGCACATTTTAACCTGAAGAAGTATAATTTAACTGCCATATCATAATACATATTACAAATTATTGTAATACAACATTAAGCTACTTAATTTAACTACACAAAAGTGGTGGAGTTAACAATAGACAATAAACTTCTGATATTTAGGATGTTGATTATATATTAATGCCTGAAAATAGAATATAAGGAGGTAGAACTATATTATGTGTTGAGTATATTTACTTATTTGCTTTCCACTATGGTTATTTGATAGATTCTTTAAGTAATAATTAACTGTACATTTCAACCTAATAGCAAAATTTATTTAATTCTTGTATTTGTTTTTATTTATTTATTTTTTTATGGATCTGTTGTTATTTATTTGGTTATTAGCATATGAAGCCAACTCCAACCCCAATCTTAATTGGTGTAATGCATGCCTTTTCCAATTATCAAAAAATAAAAATGTAACCCTAAGATACTAATAATAGTACAACACCAGCTAGGTTTGGGACAATAGTAAAACACTGTTCTTCAGGGAACACATACATAAATTACTAGTTGGCTATGCTTCACTAATTATGATGTGCCAGTCTGAGCAAAAATGCCAGGGTCAAATTTTTGCTTTAGCCCTGTGACCTGGTGTATTCTATGCTCAGGCCATGGCCTGTTTTGGACATGTAGACATATTTCCTGTAGCTTGTTTTTGGTTTGTTCACTCCATTCTGTTTGCTATAGTATTTTTGATGTATGGTGGGATTAGGAGGACATTTACATTTACATTACATGTAGTCATTTAGCAGACGCTTTTATCCAAAGCGACTTACAAATGAGAACATCACAAGTCAGAAGCCATGAAGAAAACCAACTATACTGTAAATTCATCAAACCTGATTGTTATTCGATGCTGCGGCGCACGCCCCCCCCCCACCCCCGCCTTTTTTTTATTTTTTTTAAAAAAAATTTTTATTACAACAGGTATTTGTTAAAGAGATGCGTCCTCAGTAGTTTCTTAAAACTGTTTAGTGATTCTGCCTTACGGACAGAGTTGGGAAGAACATTCCACCATTTTGCAGTGGTGAATGCCACGGAGTGCGAATTAGCTCCTCGGTGAGGTGGAATCGCCAGGCGGCAATCATCGCTGGAGCGAAGTGAACGGGTTGGAGTGTATTTTGAAAAGATGGAGTAAAGGTAGGAGGGGAAAGATCCAGAAATGGTTCTGTATCCTAGAGTCAGTGACTTGTACTGAATGCGAGCAGCTACAGGGAGCAAATGGAGGGAAGTGAGTAAAGGAGTGACATGAGTTCGCTTGGGCTGGTTAAACACAAGTCGGGCTACAGAGTTTTGAATTAGTTGAAGAGGTCGGATTGTGGAAGCTGGGATACTGGCAAGTAGCGCATTACAATAATCGAGCCAGGATAGGACTAGGGCTTTAACAAGCAGTTGGGTAGCATGTTCAGTCAAAAAGGGTCTGATCTTCCTTTTGTTGTAAAGGAGGAATCTACAGGTACGGGCAGTTTTGATAACATGATCAGAGAGTTTAAGGTGGGAGTCTATTGTGAAACCAAGGTTCTGGACCAAATCGGTTGGGGAGATTGTGGAGCCATCAATTTGAAATATCGGGTCGTGATGGATTGAGGGTTTAGCTGGGATAATGAGAAGTTCTGTTTTTTCTAAGTTTAATTTGAGATGACGAGCCTTCATCCAAACAGATATGTCGGTGAGGCAGGCAGATACCCGATTTGAGATGGTGGTGTTGTCAGGGGCAAAAGACAGATGAAGCTGAGTGTCATCAGCATAGCAGTGGTAAGAGAAACCATGCGCCTGTGCTCAGTGATGTCATGTATAGTGAGAAGAGGAGAGGACCAAGTACAGAGCCCTGAGGCACACCAGTGCGTACTTGGTGAGAGTTAGAGATCTCCCCATTCCATGACACTTTGAAGGTCCTTCCTGTGAGATAGGATCAAAACCATTCAAGTGTCGTATCAAAAAAGCCTAATTCAGCTAGAGTGTAGTTTTGAGGCTTGCAAGGGCTTGGAGATAGGACTTGGAATCTGTGCAAATCAAAGCTTTGGACTTTTAAATTGCTTCTATTAAGTTGAGTGCCATGAGTAGGACCTGTGCTTCTGCTGTAAAAACTTAACTATGTTAGTGTAGGACGGTGCTGGTAGACTATTTCATTGTTACTACTGCTGCTGTAACTTGGTTTATGGATTTAAAATTGTCTGTATATAGGGTGAAATGTGCTGGATATAGTTCTCTTATGCTTAGGAAGTCTGTCAGATATTTGATTGGGTGAGTGTTTGGTTTTCTGTTTGTTGCCAGATCCATGAATATATTTGGTGTAATGACTTTCCAGGGGGCAGAAATTTTGTAAAATGAAGTGTAGAAATGTATTCCCTTTGTTTTATCTCTGGAAATTTTGAAAATTTTGAAAATTATGATGTTTTGTTTTAGTTTGTGTTCAATGTTTGCCATAGTTTACTTTTTTTGCCAAAGTGCTTCCTTGTGGGACTCCCATTTCTTGGATGTGTCTTTCTGTAAAGGTTTTGTTTATTTTTACTTTAAAATGTCTGCCTGCAAGAAAGCAATTAATAAATGGCAAATGACCTCATAGCCCAGCTTGACCAAGAGCTCTCATTATGCTGTATCTCCAGGTCATGTCGTAAGCTTTCTCAATGCCAAATAATATGAAGAAGCATGTTTTCTCTTGATAAAAGCATCTCGGATGGTGGTTCTCTTTTTTCTCTAAAGCCGCTCTGGAATTCACTCAAGGTTTTATAGTTCTCTTGGGGCCACACCAGCCTGTTGTTGATTATGCATTTTATAGTCTTGCAAAGACAGCTGGTTAGGGCTATGGGCCTGTAGTTGGATGGTGTGCTAGAGTATTTTCCAGGTTTGGCGTGGGGGATGATTGTTGTCTCTTTCCATATAGCTGGTATCTTTCCAGTGTCCCATATGCTATTTAATAATTTTAGGAGTAGAATTTTAGAGGTGAGTAAATGGATATTGTCTTGACCTGTTACTGTGCTGTCTGCCTTCTGAATAGCAGTTTTTATTTCTTCCTTGGTAAAGTCTTGAATATGTTTCGGTGCTGCCTGACATGTAAGAAAGAAGTTTCTTTCTTTCTAGTTTTTTTCATATTTTCTAGAAGTTAGGAGTATAGTGTTTACGGCGGGGTGTGGGCATCAAGTACTAGACCTAGGCTTGCAGAATTTTATTAAAAGGTTCCACACAGGTGACAATAACTAAAACCAGCTGAACAACAAACACAAAGTCCGTATCACCACAATGGATACAAGGAGTGGGTTCCCAGACAAGGTCCCCACCGTTTCCTCTGGTTAATTCTGTGAGGAGAAAAGCGGGAAGTCCACCGGAGGTAAGAGGCACCAAGCAGCTGGTCAGGATGAGCTGAATGGAAGTCCACGATTAGCTGAGGGTCTAGAATATCATCTGCCCCCACCCAACTACCCGCCAGACGGCGGAAGTAAACTGTGGACCCGGGTCTGAAAAAAATGTCTTTGGCAATGCCATAACCCGTAAATAATATGCCGAAATAGTAACTCGGCGGTGAGAAACGCTGACGGGAGACCTTTGAGGGGAATGAATTTAACGGCCCTAGAGAAACGGTCACTGAGAGTCATGATGGTGTTAAGTCCCTCAGATGCGGGCAGATCTGTCAGAAATCCACAGCCACATGCGACCAGGGCCGGGCCGGTATGGGTAACGGGACCACTTTGCCGGCAGGGAGTGATTTCAGTGTTTTACACGCGGCGCATATGGAGCATGACTTCACGAAGTTGTGGGTGTCCTTGTGAAGTGTCTCCCACCAATACTTTCTGCGAAGGAGTTGAATGGTGCGTGCGACGCCCGGATGTCCGGTACTTAAGGCCGTATGTGCCCAGGTGATGAGCCACGGAATGCGGGAGGTACGTACAACGCTCCGCTAGGACAGTGGTGTGGATGGCGTGTGTTGCAGATATGTTGTTGCATTCAAAAAGCGTGTGGGCGGTATGATAGGACGTAAACGATCGGGGTCCGGTGTATGGTCCTCATGCAGGCGGGAAAGGGCATCAGCGGCCGTATTAGAGCTGCCTGGTCTGAATGAAATGATAAAGTTAAAACTGTTAAAAAATAGTGACCAGGGGGCCTGGCGGGCATTTAGACGGCGAGCTCCCTTAATGTACTGGAGATTTTTATGATCTGTAATAACAGAAAACGGGGAAGTGGTGCTGATCAACCAATGCCTCCACTCTTTAAGAGCCAGTTTAACCGCTAATATCTCATGGTCCCCGATGGAATAATTGCGTTCAGCCGTAGATAGCTTACGTGAGAAAAAAGCTACCGGTTGAAGCGGGGACCGGCTGCTGACGCGCTGGGAGAGTACAGCCCCTACCCCATAAGCTGAAGCATCCACCTCTACCACGAAAGGTTTCTCGGGATCCGGGAGAGCCAACACCGGTGCCGACACGAAACAGTGTTTAAGGTCAGTGAACGCCCAATCTGCCTCCGGAGTCCAATTCAGATGTTTAGGTTGTCCCTTAAGCAGTGAGGTAAGCGGGAGAACTACAGCGCTAAACGAGCAAATAAATTTGCGGTAAAAGTTGGCAAATCCTAAAAACCGCTGCACCTCACGAATGGTAGTGGGGACCGGCCAGTCCAGGATGGCTCAAACCTTCCCAGACTCCATAGACATGTCCCCGGGCGACAGGTCGAACCCCAGAAATGACACCCTTTCCTGAAAAAAGACACATTTCTCAGCTTTCACGAATAGATGGTGCTCTAATAACCATAGTAATACCTTCTGCACATGCAGGCGATGGGTCTCGAGATCCCGAGAATAAATGAGGATGTCACAATGTAGACCAAAGTGAACTCCTCAAGGAAATCACGTAAAACGTCATTAACAAACGCTTGGAAGACAGCCGGGGCGTTAGTAAGTCCAAAAGGCATGACCAGGTATTCGTAGTGGTTACAAACGCGGTTTTCCACTCATCACCCTCCTTAATGCGCACCAAGTTGTAAACGTTACGAAGGTCGAGTTTGGTAAACATGGTCGCCTGACCTAGACGTTCTAACGCCAACGGTACCAAGGGCAAAGGGTAAGCATAGCGGCGTGTAACCGCATTGAGACCCCGGTAATCGATGCAAGGGCGGAGTTCGGAGTTCTTTTTGGGTACAAAAAAGAATCCCGAGGCTACTGGGGATTTAGAGGGCCAGATGATGCCAAGCTCCAGAGCTTCTGCTATATATTTACGCATAGGTTCTCCGTCACAGAGAGAGGGTAAGGACTGACCCTGGGGAGCTTAGCGCCGGGGACCAACTCGATAGCACAATCGTACTCCCGATGAGGGGGCAATTGCTTAGCTTGCTTATCACAAAAAACCTCAGCTAAATCTGCGAATTCCGAAGGGACGCCGGTGGGTAACTTAGCCACCTCAGCGGGGGAAAGCGACACCACCTGGGAACGAATTTTACCCACCGAGTTAGTTGAGACAATGGGAGAGGCAAAATTTGGACCACCGCAAAATTCCACGCTCTGATCAGGAGATGACAGGGTCGTGCTGCTGCAGCCAGGGTAAGCTGAGGATCATCGTGGTGCTAGGAGACTGGATAATAAAAAAAAGAAATCATTTCAACATGCAATGCACTAATCTGTAAAGAAACATGTTCTGTGTAATGAGTCACCACCCCCTGATTGACGGGCTGCCCATCCACCCCACAGATAGGTAAGGCTTTGGGTAGCTTGTGGAGCTGAAGTCCCCACCGTAATGCGAGGTCTTTGTCCAGGAAGTTCCCCTCCGCCCCAGAATCAATGAGCACCCTAGAGGTATAGGTAGTGTCTCTGCAGGATACAATCACCGGGAAATACCAGGGGCTGGAGTCGTCCCTTCTAGTGGTGCTTACCGGGGGAACTGCTGGCTGGGATGGACGCTTCTCAGGCCGAGGTGGTGCAGGACGGCCTCTCCTCTGGGGTTTGTTCTCGCATGAACCCAGTAGATGGTCGGCACTACCGCAATACAGGCATAATCCAGACCGGAGGCGACGAGCCCGTTCGGACGAAGATAGCCGGAGGGAGTCCAGCTGCATGGAAGACTTGTCCGAAGGGTTGGAAAAATGGACATTCCTCTCAGGATCAGAACGTGGGGATCGACTGGCACGGAGTTGGTCCAAGTTGATAGCGGTGGTGATGAGCGTCTCAAGAGACATCCGTGCGTCCCGACAGGCTAAGTCCTTCCGGATCTCATGTCGAAGTCCAGCACGGAAGGTGGTCAGGAGCGCTGGTTCATTCCACCCACTCCGGGCGGCCAAGGTGCAAAACTCTAACACGTAGTCAGAGACGGGCCGATCTCCCTGTTGAATCTCATGCAGCAGCTCTCCGCACGGGCGCCCGTGTCACGCATGCTCGAAGGTGCTCTTAAAAAAGATTTAAAAACAGAGCATAATCCCGGGTCTCTGCCGACTGGGACTCCTAGAGGGCGGCGGCCCATTCCCCTGCTCGACCCACTAGACGAGACATGATGAAAATGATTTTTTGAGCATCGGACATGGGGGGTCTATTAGCCAAAAAGAGCTCGCAGTGGAAAAAGAACGTGCTGCAAGTCTCCGGGGCCCCATCGTAGCGTTCCGGCTCTGTGAGTGCCAGAGGGTTGGATGAACCCATTCCAGCGGCAGCTGGTGGTGGAACGAGAGCAGGTGTGCTGACAGGCGCATGGTTCCGGATGTCCACCATGACCCGTTCCTGAGCATCCTGGCGTGACAGGATAGTGTGCATGGTGTTAGACATACTCAGGAATTCCTGGTGGAGCTCTCCCAGTTTCTGGCCCAACTCCAACAACAACGGTCACTCCGGTGATCCCGCCCTGGGGTTTGTGGCGTTTAATTCTGTCATGGTGCGTGGTCATGGTGCGTGACGTCACACAAAAAATAGTCCGACCTTGCTCCAAAAAACAGAAGTATTTATTAACGTTTTCGTTAGGAAACAAATAAGTAGAAATGAAAACCAAAAAGTCAAAACGAAAAGTCATACGCCGGCACGACGCCGGGATGAAAACCAAAGAGCGTGGCTTTAACGGAGCAACGAGCCGGTCCGTGGACCAAAGGACAGGTGAGAGGCCGATCGTGCTGGCGAGATGTGCCAAACCGGAGTGCGATCCAATCCAGAGGAATTAGGGCTAGGAGAACACACAGTTAGCACAGAAGAAAGTGAATCAATCCAACGCGACCGACGCCGCCACAGCATCACTTAAATAGTGCTGTCAATTAAAAATCCGGCGACTCGCCACGCCCCCCAACAGAAGGAAGTGGCGGCTGAGCACTGGCAGGGGAATGGGAAAAATGCCGGTCTTACAGCGATGCGGCTAAAGTCCAGAAAACATTGTAGCCCCGCTACGGTGGAAGGGGAAGGCCAATCCAATACTACTTCCCTCCGCTGTTAGAATGAAACTGAGGAAAGAGATGGTACTCTGGTGAAAAGTGCACTATTCCCCTTAAAATAGAGCCCATTATGTAATAAGTGTAAAAGGCCCTGACGTACAAGAGCGATGGACTGCTCCAAACATGAGAAAAAAATTCAGGATATTATCCAAATAAACAACGACTCCAGAGTCCAACAAATTGCGACATCAGTAATGAACAACTGAAAAACACCCGGGACATTGAAAAGACCAAATGGTGTTCCACTCATCCCCCTTGGGTATGTGCACAAAATTGTAAACGTCCCGAAGGTCGAGCTTAGTGAAAACCTGCGCACCCTTCAAACGCTTTAACGTTGACTGAACTAATGGGAATGAATAAGGATAGCACTTAGATCTCCCTATTTAGTTCCCAGGAATCTATACAGGGCCATAAATACCCCCTCCCCCAACCCAGAGGCGGCTGGAGATTTGGAGGGACAAATAAACCCCTTTTGGAGCACCTCCCTAATGTACTCTCTAATGTACTCTCTATGTCTCTGCTATGGAAAGAGGGTAAGGATGCGGGTGGGCCCCCTCTTTAAGCTTGATGGCACAGTCGATTCGGCGGCAGGGCATTAGCGCGGCACTTACTGAAAACCTCTACCAGTACCTGAGGGGGCAGCAATCCCTCAGCAGAGAGACAAGGGATAGAGATGTTGGAGGATTTACTCTCATAAGCTATTTGCCTCCAGGGGGTGACAGAAGGTGGCCTTGAAGAATTCCAGGAAGGCATCATATGACTGTTCTTCGGCCCCCTGGGCTTTCCACACTGTGGTGGCCCATTCGCATGTCAGCCAGTAAGATGGGAGATTACCAGGGTAATCTTGTCCTAATCCAGCATCATTGGATGACCTAGGAAATAGAGGGCGCAATCCTATTCAATCTTTTGTCTGGAACCCTGTATCTTAGCCAAAGACCGGAGCATAGTGGATCTGCTACTCGGAATGAAACACAGTCTGTAGGCAGAGATGAGATGTAACCACAGGTTTGGTAGCCACACACAGAGGGTAAACAATACTGGGACGAGACGACGCTGGCGGTAACACGGGGAAAGCGAGGATGGTGGCGTGGTGATGTGGCGTACGTCGATGCCTGACGTCAGCGGCACCGTGTCCCAAATCCGAAGTATAACTGAATGTAGGTGGCTTGAACGTGGTAGTGGCGGAATGCGATGAGCTGCACACACAAAACACAAACAGGACGAGTATCGAGGTAACACACAACACAAAGGAAACCCAGGCTATGGCGTGACAAAGCGAGAGCTTCTCCAGAAGGCAGGAGTTCAAAGAGTGTGTGTGAGCAGTGGGTGTTGTCATACACAATGCTGGTTACCTTGCGGATGCAGCGTGTAGTGTAAATGTCCGTGATGGAGGGGAGAGAGACACTGATGATCTTCTCAGCTGTCTTTACTACCCGCTGAAGGGACTTGCGGTGCAGTTCCTGAACCAGGCGGTGATGCAGCTTTTCAGAACCGGTTTTGAGCGTCTGACGACCGGTCTGTATGCTGGAATTAGCATAGCAGAGATGTGATCTGAGTATCCGAGGTGGGTGCAGGGCTCAGCCCAGTACGCGCTGGGGATGTTCGTGTAAACAAGATCCAGCACGTTTGCTCCTCTCGTAGGAAAGTTCACATGTGTAATTTAGGGAGAACTGTCTTGAGATTCACATGGTTGAAATCTTTTCGGCTCGAAACGCTGTTAGTCCGTCTAGTTAAATGGCGGGTTCGGGAACTCTGGATTCTCATCGTGTAGTTCTCTGAAGTCTCTGAAGTTTATTTTCTAGGGAGCAGGAGTTTGAAAGCAGAATGGACGGGAGAGCTGGTCGAGTTGGCTTAGTTGTTAGCCTAGTGCGAACTCCAGCTCGTTTGCCGCATTTTTGTTTTCATGAACACCGCTTGCAGTGCCCCCATCTTCAGTTGTCGGCTTTAGATGAGGTCGCGGTCTGGGGGCCTGGTTTCCGTAGCAGACCGAGGCTGCATAGCATGTCTCGTAGCTCATCTCGTAGCATGGTTGCTGTAAATTAACAGGGAATGTCGGTCGTAAACCCACAAACAGTTCAAGTTCAAGTTCAAGTTATTTATTTATAGAGCGCTTTTTACAACAGTACATTGTCACAAAGCAGCTTTACAGAATGAAAAGCCTTTAAACCCCCAAAGAGCAAGCCGAAGCGACAGTGACAAGAAAAAACTCCCTTTTATGTTGTTATTCAAGGAAGAAACCTTGGGAGGACCAAGACTCAGTGGGGGACTCATCCTCCTTGAGCGGCCAGGCAGCAACAACAATGTAGGACAGCCATGTAGAGACATTTAACAAATGGAAAAACTAAAAACTGGAAAACTATATGTGAGTCCATTAAGGGGGCGTCCTGCAGGACCGCCAGTCCAATTAATATTCAGGTTCCATCCAGTGTTCGTCGCCCCCCCCCCCCCCCCCCCCCCCCCCCCCCCCCCCCCCCCCCCCCCCCCCCCCCCCCCCCCCCCCCCCCCCCCCCCCCCCCCCCCCCCCCCCCCCCCCCCAGTCACAGCTCAAAAGAAACAGACAAGGAAGGCAGTTAGAGCTAATAATGCACGGCATTTAATTAATAACTAATTTATTGACACAGTGCAGTATGTGACTCCGGCATCACTGACTAGAGCAGCATAACTAAAAGAGGCAGATACTGCAGGCTTTACATAGATGAGATGGCGCCCCGGAACAGCATCATTTCAGTGCCACACCCCCCCCCCCCCATTAATGATGAGGTGGGTGAAGCTGTGAAACGCCAGCATACACTGATCACAGATTACCCCCCAGCACAGCCAAGCCTGAGATCTACATCTTTATCTACAGGGGATAAATTAAACGCGAGATTAAATAAATGTGTCTTTAATCTATTCTTAAAGATTAATAGTGATTCAGAATCACGAACGGTAACTGGAAGGCTGTTCCAAAGTTGAGGAGCCTTGTGGGAGAACGCTCTTCCACCAGCAGTAATTTTATTTATTCTAGGAGCTAAGAGTAAACCAGCACCTTGAGATCGGTGCTCACGTGTTGGCTTGTACAATTGAATCAGCTCACTCAGATACTGTGGAGCCTGATTATGTAGAATTTTATATGTTATCAATAAAATTCTGTACTCAATACGAAACTTAACTGGTAGCCAGTGCAAGTTTGATAACACAGGACTGATATGATCAAACTTTCTGGTTTTAGTTAAAACTCTAGCTGCAGCATTTTGCACAAGTTGTAATTTCTGTAATGATTTATTAGAACATCCTGTCAGAAGTGAATTACAATAATCTAACCTTGAGGTAATAAAAGCATGAATTAGTTTTTCTGCATCTTGAAACAAGTTGTTTTCATGCCCATATAAAAACATAAACTGACAAAAAAACTACTGAAAACATACAAAGAGCACCGTTTGTATCCGGCGCGGCCGCTGACAGCTTGGGCTCTGGATCCAATCTCCTTGCTGGACTCTCTTTTCTGGAGTTGCCCATGGCGAGAGGCGTCGGGCAGGTGTGGGCTTTCTTGTGGCCCCTCAGCTTGAAGCGTGTATGTTGGGGTGTTCTCCTATGAACTAGGGGGTAGCTTCCCTACACCTTCGGGTTGGGAAATGGGTTCTGACAGTTGTCTGCGCTTATGTGCCAAAATGGTCTTCTTAGAGTCTGTGGGGGGAGGGGTGCTGGAAATTCCTCTCTCTGTAGACTCTGTTGTCCTACTGGGGGACTTCAACACTCACGTGGGCAATAACAGAGAGACCTGAAGAGGTGTTATTGGGAGGAAAACCCCCCCGATCTAAACCCGAGCGGTGCTCAGTTGTTGAACTGTGCAAATCATGTTCTGACCATCACAAACACCATGTTTCAGCCCAAGGGTGGCCTGTGGAACTCCAGAAGCAGCTGACCAGTACAGACAGGCCAGGCGATTTGTGGCGTCGTGCATCGCGGAGGCAAAAACCCTGAGGAGTTCAGTGAGGCCTTGGATAGTGGAGATGGTGCACTGTTGAATGGGGACATCATAAGGCGGTGGAAGGAATACTTCAAGGACCTTCTCAATCCCACCAATATCCCCTCCGGAGAGGAGGCAGGGTCAGAGGACCCGGGAGGAGGCTTGTCCAGCACTTGGGCTGAAGTTGCTAAGGTAAGTTAGAGAGCTCCTTGGTGGTAGGGCTTCAGGGGTGGTTGAGATCCATCCGGAGTTCCTCAAAGCTCTGGATGTTGTGGGGCGGTCTTGGCTGACATTCCTTTTCAACATTGCATGGTCATCAGGAGGAGGAAGTCGTGGAAAAGTGGATCAGCTTTTTACTCTCTCCAGGATGCTCGAGGGTTCATGGGAGTTTGCCCAACCAGTCTACATGTGTTTTGTGGACCTGGAGAAGGTTTTTCGACTGTGACCCACGTGGTATTTTGTGGGAGGTGCTTCGCGAATATGGGGTACATGGCTCCTTACTACGGGCCATTCAGTCCCTGTATGCGCGATGCAGGAGCTTGGTTTGCATGGCCGGCAGTAAGCCTGACTTGTTTCCTGTGAGGATTTGGACTCTGTAAGGGCTGTACATTGTCACTGGTTCTGTTGATTTATAATTTATATATGTCCATAATTTATATGGACAGAATTTCTAGGCGCATCCAGGGGATGGAGGGTATCCGGTTTGGTGATCCGAGGATCACATCACTGCTGTTTGCAGATGATGTGGTCCTGTTAGCATCATCAGGCTGCGAACTTTAGCTCTTATTGGATCGGTTTACAGCCGAGTGTGAAGCAGCCGGGATGAAAATCAGCACCTCCAAATCTGATGCCATAGTTCTCAGTCAGAAAGAAGTCTTCTCTGGGTCAGGAATGAGATCTTCTCAAGTGAGGCTTCTCAAGCCTCAAGTGGAGGAGTTTAAGTATCTCGGGGTCTTGTTCATGAGTGGAAGTAAGTTGGAGCGTAAGATTGACAGATGGATCGGAGCGGGTCAGCAGTGATGCGGACCCTATACCGGTCTGTTGTGGTGAAAAAGCCATAAGGCAAGGCTCTCGACTTCACCAGTCGATCTACATTCCTACCCTCACCTATAGTCATGAGCTTTGGGTGATAACCGAAAGAACAAGATCGCAAATACAAGTGGTCGGAATGGGTTTTCTCTGCAGGGTGGCTGGGCTCTCCCTTTGAGATAGGGTGAGAAGCTCGGTCATCCGGGAGAGACTCGGAGTAGTCTCGAAAGGAGCAAGTTGTGGTAGTTCGGGCTCTGGTAAGGATGCCTCCTTGGTGCCTCCCTAGGGAGGTGTTTCAGGCAAGTCCAGCTGGGAGGAGACCCCGGAGAAGACCCAGGACATGCTGGAGGGACACAGCCTCGGGGTTCCCCCAGTTTAGCTGGTGGAGGTGGCGGCGCACGACCGGGTCCTGACGTCAAACCAGCTTCACACAGCGCTGCACACAGAAACACAGAACACAGGCAATAGCGGGCACACACACACACACAAAGGATATCCAGGGCAGACATGACCAGACGAGGCAAGAGCAAAGGCAATGCGAGGCGAGGTAGGGGCAAGGCGAGGCAAAGCAAGGCGAGGCGCGAGGCTGGAAAAATCAAGGCTTAGGGAATCATGAGCACAAGGCTATCTGGCGTGAAGGAACCGGAGTGAGGTGCTTATATGGGGCGTGGTGATAGGGAACCCAGGTGCATGGAATTACGTGGGCATGGAGACCAGACACAGACAAACACCACGTGACAAAAACCCCAACATTATGGAGCCTAAATTGTGTGCCAGAGGTTGCAGGGCAACAGACAATGCCACTGTGTGCACTGAGAGCAGAGAACTCTTTAATGACTTGAGTACTCGCATGAAGCATGACAGGGGATCTTTTTTTGGTTATCCTGGGTCCTGGTGCGTCCAAACCTTTTGTATGCTTAGCCGAAACCTGGGGGAGCTGCTCTTAGTGTGGGTGCTAACGACTGCTCCAATGTAGGCTGTGAGCAAGCTGAAGCGGGCGTCCCTTTCTGAAAACTTTTTTCTAAGTCACGTGACATTTTCCAAAGCGCGTTTAAATATTAACCTGTGAATGTTTTTTTTTTACAAATTAATAACTTTATCATCGCCAAAAACAGTTTTGTATAGAAGTTGCAAGAGCGGTGTTGAATCATGTCTATTCTAAGCACATCCAAAACCGGAAGTCACCTTAAATTTTATTTATAATTTAGTCTTGAGTCACATTCTTCCATATGTCGTTACTATGCTAGTCCTTCTTCCTGTCTTGTCAGGTTTTCATCATTTAAACAAAATTTTTGTAAATGAGGGCAAAAGTCTGTATGTTTCCTATACGAATCTACAACATTCCTTCGATTACTTTGACATTTGACATACTTACTCTTCAGGACTTTGCGTAGGTTTATATACTCTTTACAACCACAAAGAAGCTGCTCAAGGTGTCTAACCACTCCTACATGGTTTGAGCACCAACACCGATAATGGTGGCCAATAGTGGTTAGCGCTATTGTGTGCAGGGGAAACTTATCTTTAAATGTTGTGGAAGTTGTTTTGTTTGATCGTATTTTTTTTCTACCAGTCGTTCCAAAAACAAAAAGAGACCAATTATGTGTAAATTAGCTTTTACACCATTTGCAGAAAACATCATTACAAACCCGGGACAAAAAGGTGCTAGCCTTATATAAAGTCATGAATATAATTTATCTAAGCAGCCTGTTTTTTATGTCTCAGTTTATGTCTTTGTTAAATTAAATTGCTTTGGAGGCACTAGTGAGTGACGTATGGAGTAGACGTGTTTTGTTGAGCTCTTCCGTACCAAACTGCTAATTATTGGTATAACACCATCACTTAAGGGCTTTACTATGTGATCAGCTTAATTCGGAGTTTAACAAAAAATGTGAAACATTCGAAGGACTTAGAACATGTGGTTGCTGTTATAGGTGAGGTGAATCCTACAATGAGTGATGAGGAACTGCCTCCGGTGTGGGAAAAACACAATCATCGCTCGTGTTTATTTCTACACCGAAAAGGAGCGTATTCTGTGGCTCAGTACCAAGCGCTACAATGGGCATAAAATTCGTATCTTTCCAGCGGAGGTGTTACAATCGGGCGGTGCTGTCCGTTCGGAGGCGGCGCAGCGCGGTGCAGTGTGGTTGTAAGAAGCGAGTCAGGCGACCAGGTAAGCAAACAATGAGCACTTTAATTTTGCTGTACACAGCGGGGACGCCGCTAAAGGCATGGCGAGATGTGCCAGGAGCAAAACACGAAAACAAACGATACAGCGGGAACGCCGCTGAAGGCATGGCGAGACATGCCGGAAACAAAACACAAAAACAAACGATACAGCGGAAACGCCGCTAAAGGCATGGCGAGACGTGCCGAGAGCAAAACAAATCTTTCATTCATTCATTATCTCCCGCTTATCCTCTATTAGGGTCGCGGTGGGGTTCCCCATGCCCATCCAGGGGAGAACGTCTCGGGCGCTGGGCAGATAGACCCAGGACAGGGCGCCAATCCATCGCTGGGAACAAAACAAATCTAAAATAAGAAAACCAAACCAAACACCCGATCGTAGAATTTAAGTGAACACACACTTACACGTGCACATACACCCGCAAATGCATACACTCACGAAATGCTGGCCTGCAGACTCAGGGCGCCTGCGCGCCTTAAGTACAGTCAGCAGGCCCCACGTGATCAGGTAGGACCCAATCCCAGCTCAGGAAGATGGGCCCTACCTACGGGAGCCCTAAACGGCCAAACCCAAAACACGGGAGACAGGGGAAGTGGCCTAGCCCTCCCAACCTGACATATCGCCCCCAAAAAAAAAACAACCGGGGGGCAAAGGCTCCCGGGGAAACGAGAAAAAAAAACAAAAGAAAACAAAATGGTGCTTTAGGAACGTGATGAGACCCCTAGAGGGTGCGGGGGCGGCATGACAGCGAGCGCGGCGGCGCCGTGCCCCCGTGTGAGGGTGTGGATGTCGTGACCCCTTGTGAGCTTGAGGGGCACGTGACCCCTTTAGGATGCGGGGGCGTCGTGACCCTAGAAGGGCGCGAGGGCTATGTGACCCCATGAGGCAGCGGAGACGACGTGACCCCTAGTGGTTGCGGGGGCGACGTGACCCCTTGTGAGAACGGCGGCGCCGTGACCCCTTGTGAGTGCGAGGGGGACGAGACCCCTTGAGGATGCTGGGGTGACGTGGCCTCTTATGAGCGAAACGCAAATATGGAACTAATTAAATGGTCTCTTAACGCTATTGACACTATCTTCTTGAGGAGAAGTTGTGGTTCGGGGGAACCAGCTTGCCCGGACAGCACATTGGCATCTGGATACACGATAGACGCCTGGAGGAATTGGCGGATCGTGTGTCTGGCCCCCCTGTCCGTGGAAGATGTGGAAGATGTCTACCTATTCATATTTATGATCCCTGGAATTCTGCTGATTGGATTATGCATGGCCCTGGTGTATCACAAAATTATGAGAGTTGGGTCGGTTGTCAACAGCCCCAGGAAACTGCCCAACATGATTGATATGCTGGGCAGAGCCATAGGGACTCAGACTGCGAATTTGAATCGCCACATGGAATTGATCCTGGAGAGGCTGTCAGCTCTGCGATACGAATTATGAGTTGGAGATCAGGAATTCACAAGCTGTTTCGAGCTGCTAAAATGGCTGCAAACAGTCACCAAAACAAACTGAGTCTTATCTGCTTTATATATTTAATATATCCTTATCAGCCTCAGCCTTGGTGGAGACCTTGGAAGAGCTGCTGCTGAAATTCCTCCAGAAGAACTGTTGCTATGGGTTCCTGATGAACTGCTCTACCCTGCTCTTCTATGGAACCCTCCTTTCCGATTCCTTATGGACACGTCTCCTACAGCTTCTTCCTGTCCATGTCTTTATGTTTGTATTTGCTTGTGTGCTAAAAGGTGGTTTTTTTTGGGCCCCCAACCTGTGCTTATTAAAGCATAGTTTGTGAGCGGGTTGTTTTTTATCACCTATTCTCCTGATGTATCACTTTTTCTGTCTATTTCTGATAATAGCGCCGCTGTGTTCGGCTGCCGTCGCGACTTTCCTCGGGTCGTACAAGCATTTCACTGTGTATAACTATGCATGTGAAGAATAAACTTGACTTGACTTGACTTGGAGGACATGACCCATGGTGAGCACAGTGGCGCCGTGGCCCTTTCTGAGCCTTTAAGGGTACGGGAACGCCGTAACCCTTTGTGAGCGCGAGGGTGGCGCGACCCCTTGGGAAAGCGGGGAAGACGTGACTCCTTGAGTGTGTGAGGGGGACGACACCCTATGAGGTTAAGAAAACGCCTCAACCCCTTGAGAGACCGAGGGCGACGTAACCCCATGTGTGCGCCCATTGTAAGCGCAAGGGCGACCGAACCCCCACGCGGACTCCGGTGCGGGAGAGCCAAACGTGGACTCAGGGACCCAAGAAACAAAAGCAGATTTAGGGATCGAAGAGACAAACGCCGCCGCAGAGGAGACCGGGGTACACGCGACCGCAGAGGTGAACCGAGTGAACGCCGAGATGACCCGAGTGAACACAAATGTGACCCAAGTGTACCCAGAAAGGACACGAGTGGACGCAAAGGTGACCCGAGTGGACGCCAAAATGACCCGAGTGGACGCACATGTGACCCGAGTGGACACAAAGGTGGCCCGAGTGGACGGAAAGGTGGCCCAAGTAGACACAAATGTGACCCAGTTTGGCCCATGAGCAGGGTAGCCGGTATAGAGTCCCATGAGAGTTGCGTGGCCTTCAACACCTCCAGTTCAGAGCGCACCTTGTCCGCAGTGGGAAATGCGTTGTTCTGATAAAGGGGCAAATAGTCCAGCGCAGAGGCATTGTAGTCCGGAGCGGGCGTAGTATGGTCCAGAGCAGGGGTTAACTGATTCTGTTCGGGGACCCCAGAAATCCACTGCCTCCCCACCGGACCACTGAACTGCACTCTAGTGGATGCGCTGGTCGCCATGCCTCGACTCCCAGTGTCCCTCCTCTCCGCCACCTGGACACAAAGGGAGAGAACCAGTACCATGGCCACACCACATAAAATACCGTCCTGGTCTACCGAGGCAGGTACCGAGCACCGGACGCACCCTAATGGGGACCCGGACAGCTCGGGGCCGGACGCGACCGACGCAGGACGGCAACTGTTGACTGGCTTGATGCCCCGAACCCTGCAAAACGTGCAGGCGGCGCTGGTGGCGCTGAACGGGGTGATAAGCGCCACGCGCTCAGCATGGAGCGATAGGCGGACCAGACGGTGTGGGTTGCACGCTGCACGCGGCGGATCGCCAACGAAGAGCGGTGGTTATGCCCCCCCCTTTTTATATATATATATATATATATATATATATATATATTTTTTTTTTTTTTATTATCTTTTCTTTCAGGCTGTCATCTTGTATTTTATTTGATCCTAGATGTCTGTAACTGATAACTCTGGGGCTGGTGTCATCTTGGAATGTAAGGGGGCTTGGTCACCCAATTAAAGGAGGCAAGGTGTTTTCACATTTAAAGTCCTTCAAGGCGGCTAAATATTTTTCTTCAGGAAACTCATATCAGTAAGATTTTTAACATAGGCTCAGGGTAAATTGGGTATATCAGGTTTATCAAGAGCCATTTACTTCCAATGCCAGAGGAGTTACTATCTGGCTGGGTTAATTCTTTCCCTTTGACTTTGGTGAATATATATGGAAATAATTTTGACTCACCTGATTTTTTTCAAAAACTTTTTGATGCCATCCCGGTTAATAAACTTAAGAATGTAATAATTGGGGGAGATTTAAATTGTTATCTAGACCGTTACATTGACAGACTTTCTGAAAAACCACCCCCTTCGTTATTGTCTGTGAATATGCTAAATAATTTGGTTAGATGCAGAAATATGGTGGATATTTGAAGGCTGCAGCATCCCATTCACAAAGATTTTTCCTTCTATTCCCATGTGCACAAGTCACACTCCAGAATTAATTATTTTCTAGTTATTTCTGAACAAATTTCTAACATTACGGACATTAAATATGATAATGTTTTGATTTTAGATCACTGCCCAGTTGCTCTCCAAATTAAGTGCAATATAGTTAAAGAGGGATATAGATGGCGTTTTAACCCCCTCTTAATTAAAGATCCAGAATTTAATGAATATATCAATACAAAACTTAATGAAAAAAAACAATGATAGTGGAAACCAATGATAATGTTGAGACCTCAGATCGTATATTATGGGAGACCTTAAAGGTAGTTATGAAAGGTCAAATCATATCATATCATATCATATCATACAAAGCACGAAAAAAGAAGCTCAGTAATAACAGGCTTTTGGAAATTAAAGTGGAACTCACAATCCTAGAACAAAACTCATCCCTTGCACAATCGCTATATAATCAAATTCTTAGACTAAAATATGAATATAATTCAATTCTCAGCAGCGTGTTGCCTTGAGTAGGAAACTTGTTCCCCATACGTTGAGAATGTTCAATGATTGTAACAGGTGCCTAGGGCCTAGGTTAATTAGCTTTTGTGTTCGGCATTTAAGTTTCTTAACCTGTTTTGTTCATTGGTTTGTTTTTGTGCGCGTGGTTGGGTGTTTAAGTATTTAGTTTCTGTGTTCCCCTTCCTCCGTGCACATCGTAATTTCATGTCAGCTTGTGTTTTGTACCTCTTTTATTTTGGTGTTCATACACCTTTAAAAAAAAACCTTTTGCCGCTACCATTTGTGACTGGTAGCGCGTTAATGTGCTTCGGCTCTCCGCGTCGTATGCGTAGCCGTTTATAATGAGGTATGAACCAGGAAAAGAGGATGATTATGCTTCTTATAGGCCAATAGTGCTTTTGAATTTTGTTTAAAAAGTCTTAACTAAAGTACTATCAGTTAGACTGGGAAAACATATGTCACAGGCCGTGCCGCGGTGCCTTAGCCTACCATCAGAGGGCGGCAGAGGCAAGCAGCACGCACACGGCGGACTACGGGAAAATACTGCATTTCCCAGGGAGCGCCGCACTAATTTGGTCTGAAAAGGTGCAACTGTCGGCATAGCTATTTATTCAACAAGCCGACTGGAGAAACTTGTCACACAGTGCTCGTTCCTGCAGTGTTAGTGTTTCGTCAGTAATTAATTGTGTTTTCTTTCTATCGGCTCTGGTTGCTGGGGGTTCTCTTTCCCTGGGGCAGAGCCAAAATTACTTCTATATCTGTTCTTGTGTTTATGCTCTTGTTTGCAGTGGATTTCTCTGCCTTAAAGAGCTGAGCAAGGTGTCAGCCTTAACCAGAGCGGAGGCTCTGAGTTATTCTGTGAAGGAGAGAAGGGAGACCACGTGACCACTTTCAGCGAGCGCGCTGGAGCTGTGCTGCGAGCAGTGCCGCGAGCAGACCCCCCCTCTCCTCTTCTCTCTGAGTGTGTGCGTCGCTCGACTCAGTCGCCGGTAGAAGACTATTTTGTTCCTTAACGCGCCCCGTTTCTAGCACTCATTTGGCGTTAGGAACGTTAACACAATTTTGTATTCACAGAGTTGCATGTTATAAGCTCAAAGAGAACAGAGGAGACGTTGATGTAAAACAACTGTGGTTTATTAAACCAATCAAACAGTGGCGACCGAGTGGCACGTGACTGAGTAGGTGATTAGCAGCAGGATCACTTGCTGGATGTCACGTGTGTAGCTTGAGTACCAGGACTGGCAGCGAACCTAGTATCAAGCAGAAAAAAGAAAAAGAACACAAACCAACACCAACACAAAATATAACACCGGGGAATAGATTAAACAAAGAGAATGAAAAATAGCATGAAAGGAGGAGTTAAATAGAACAGGAAAAGGATAGAGGAGGTGAAGTGCTGGATGAGGCGGCAACCAGGGAGAACCTAGGGTGAACGTCAGGGAAGGAAACACACCGACGGGGGAATTGGAACCGGGAGACAGAGGAGTGGTTAGTTAGAGATGGGTTAAATGTGTTATATACACCGACAGTGGAGAGATTAGTAAATAAAAGTGCAATGTGTTAGGGAGGCTATACACAAATGACGGGAATGGACTGGGGAGATTCTGAGTCGGGGAGGGAGCTGTAGGGTAAAAGTCACGTCATTGATTTTCTTTATGATGGTGTAGGGACCAATAAATCTGGCATTGAGTTTCTTGCAGCCCGGGATGCGTAAGTCTTTGGTGGATAGCCAGACTTGGTCCCCGATCTGATCGTCGGGATCCTCACTCCTTCTGCGAAACGTTTCAAGCGGGCGTTGCTCTCTGTGATCCGCTGAAGTACCGTTTCCCATACATCCTCACACTTCTGGAACCATTCATCTACCACTGGGGCGTTGGAAGGAGTGGGATCCCAGGGGGCAAAGGGGGGTTGAAAGCCAAGGACGCATTGGAACTGAGTGAGTGCCCCGCTGGAACTTCTTAGCGACTTCTTGGCGATTTTGGCCCATGGGAGGAACGTGGCCCAGTCGTGAGTATGCTTCTGGCAGTAAGTACGCAGGAATTTGCTGAGCTCTTGGTTAGCCCGTTCGCACTGCCCGTTACTCTCTGGGTGGTAACCCGAAGTGAGGCTGATCAAGGCCCCCAACTTCTTGATGAAAGCCTTCCAGACTGCCAAGGTGAATTGCGGACCTCTATCTGAGACGATGTCCTCTGGGAGACCGAAGTATCAAAAAACCTCATAAAAAAGGGTCTCCGCCATCTGGAACGCTGAGGGCAGAGCGGGCAGGGCGACGAATTTCAACCTCTTGGAGAAACGGTCCACCACCGACAGGATGGTGGTGTTACCTTCGGAGATAGCGAGGTCGGTGATGAAGTCAACCGCAATGTGGCTCCAGGGGCAGTGTGTGTAGGAACATTGAAATCAAACCGGTTAAAGAATAGGGACCACCGGGCGATGCGCAGACTTTAGAAACTCAAAATTGCAGTGGTCTGTGATGACCTGAACGGGGAACTTGGCACCCATCAGCCATTGTCTCCACTCCTCGAAGGCGAGTATGATGGCGAGGAGTTCCCGGTCTCCCACATGGTAGTTTTGCTTGGCGGGCGTGAGTTTGCATGAAAAGTATGCAATGGGGTGTAGTGAGGTTCACCTTGTCATTGGGAGAGGATGCCGCCGACACCCAGGGAGGAAGCGTCGACCTCTACGACAAACAGAGACTCAGGGTCCGGGTGGGCGAGCACCGGGGCTGTGGTGAATGCCCTTTTAAGTCTCCTGAACGCTGCTTCGGCCTTCTCCGACCACTTAAGTTTCTTGGGTTTGCCCCTTAGTAGACTGGTGAGGGGCAGTACAGTTTGACTAAAAGACCTTATAAATCGGCGGAAGAAGTTAGCAAACCCCAGGAAACTCTGCCGTTCTTTGACGGTGCTGGGCGTCGTCCACTCAAGTATCGCTTTGACCTTGCTGGGGTCCATTTGGATGCCATGATCACTGATGATGTATCCCAGGAAAGCGATTTTTTCAGGTTGAACTCGCACTTCTCTACCTTGACATACAACCCCTGCTCCAGTAGCTGTTTGAGGATTCTTCTGGTGTTGTCGACGTGGGACTTGGGATCGGGCTATTGGCGGTGGGTATAAGGATGTCATCCAAATAGACGACCGCACATCTCCCCATGAACTCCCTCACAACGTCATTCACCAAGCATTGGAAGACAGACGGCATGACCAGGTATTCATAATGTCCTGCAGTGGTGCTGAAGGCAGTCTTGCACTCGTCCCCCTCCTTCATCCTCACCAGGTTGTAAGCGTTGCAGAGGTCAAGTTTGGTGAAAATCTTGGCGTTCCGTAGCTGCTCCAGTGCCGATGGGACGCGTGAGAGAGGGTAGGTGTACCTCTTAGAGATCTTATTGAGCTCCCGGTAATCGATAAACTGGCGAAGAGTGCTGATTTGGCGCCAGGCAGGAGCTCAATAGCGCAGTCATACTCACGGTGTGGGGGCAGACGACAGGCATGACCCTTGCTGAACACCATAGCGAGGTCCTGGAACTCAGGCGGGACGTTAGCTTGTGGCTAACCGTTGTTGACTTGGCAGCTGCCGTCTGTACCTTGGTGAGACAGCGGGTGTGGCAGCGCGGTGGATATCCAGGCCAGGATATCCAGAGGGTCCCAGGTCAAGGAGGGATTGTGGTCTCGCAGCCACGGTTGACCTAGGATGACGGGAGAGACAGTGGCGTACATGACGAAGAGGCTCTGCCTCTCTCTGTGGAGCATCCCAAGGCATAGGGAGATGGAGGCGGTGCGGTGGGTGATGCTCCCCACGTTCTTGCCGTTGACTGCCAATATTCTCAGTGGCGTCTTGATGGGAACCGTGGGCACCCGGAGCTTCTGCACCAGTTTCTCGTCAATGAAGTCCCCCTCCGAACTCGAGTCAATCAACGCCACTACCGAGCACACATTACACTTGTGAGCGAGTTGGATTGAAATGCGCAAACTGACTTTGTGGGTGGGCTGGAGTGTGCTCACCTGAGGGGGATTGGGGCTTCTCGGGGACTTCTTGGACCGCTTATCCTCTCTAGGGGTCTCAGCCTGCCTCACCGGTCTCACAGGGCACTCTAAACGTTGGTGTCTCGCTACTCCACAATAAAGACACAGTCGGACCCGCTCTCTCCTTTGTCTCATAGTGAGACGCGATCCATCTCCATGGCCTCCTGGTCAAGGTTGGTGGAGGGCTGGCACTGCTGACTAGGAGGCGGGTGGTGGGCGTATCGTGGAAGTTCAGCAGTATAGCTAGCTTGACGACTTCCTCCAGACTCATATGAAGCAAGCGGTAGACCAGTTCTCTCTGCAGCTTGGGATGGAGACCGGCTTTGAACTGGGAGATGAGCGCTACATCGTTCCAACCGCTCGAGGCTGCCAGCGTGCGGAACTTGAGGGCGTACTCCGCTACGCTCTGTGGTGGAATACGCTGCGAAACGCCGAGAGGAAGCGTTGGAGGTCGGAAATCTCGGTACCATTGGCATGCCAGATGGCTGTAGCCCAGGAAGATGCCGCACCGGTGAGCCTGGAGATGAGGAGGGCTATGGCGTTGCGGTCCGGGATGGGCGGTCTGCTGGAGAGGAACAGAGAGAATTTTAATAGGAACTACTCACAGCTCTCAGGGTCCCCTGAATATAGTGGCGGTTCAGGAATGGGAATAATCGGCAGGTTGTGTGGTGACAGGAGCAGGTGCGGGTGCTGCACTGGCTGCGGCTGTCGGAGGAACCGTCACAGCCCCCACCGCGAGGTTCTGGACCTGCTGGGTGAGAGTCTGAATCGCCTGACCCTGGGCAATGAGCTGTTGGAGCAGCCGCTGGATCAGTTGTTCTGCCGTCTCCATGGTGGCGAAGTATTCTGTTATGAGTCTGCCTCAGAGAGAACAGAGGAGTAGTTGATGCGAAAAAAACTGTGGTTTATTAAACCAATCAAATAGCGGCGACCGAGTGGCACGTGACTAAGTAGGTGATCGGCAGCGGGATCACTGGAATACTCGCTGGATGTCACGTGTGTAGCATGAGTACCAGGACTGGCAGCGAACCTGGTATCAAGCAGAAGAAAGAAAAAGAACACAAACCAACACCAACACAAAATATAACACCGGATTGAATAGATTAAACATAGATTAAACAAAGAGAATGGAAAATAGTGTGAAAGGAGGAGCTAAATAGAACAGGAAAAGGATAAAGGAGGTGAAGTGCTGGACGAGGCGGCAACCAGAGAGAACCTAGGGTGAACGACAGGGAAGGAAACACACCGACAGGGGAATTGGAACCGGTAGAGAGAGGAGTGGTTAGTTAGAGATGGGTTAAATGTGTTTTATACACCGACAGTGGAGAGATTAGTAAATAAAAGTGAAAATGTGTTAGGGAGGCTATACATAAATCACGGGCACGGACCAGTCATACACAGGAACCTAAACTAAAGAAAGGAGGGAAAGGGCGGGGACGAGGGAAAGGGAGAGAGGGAGGACGAGAGGGCGGTAGAAGCGGGGAACAGAGAGAGGAACACGCTACTACTAAAACACACTCGAATTCGCACTCGCTCAACGGAGACCAAACACGGAAGTAGACATAGAGAAAGAATGCAGGGTTCCAACCTACCCCCCTTCTTAACAACATATCTCTAAGATAATTCTTTTAGATCAGACCGGGTTCAAACCAGGTAGTTTTTCATTTGCAAATACATTCCTCCTTCGTGATATTTTATATTCAGACAAAATTAAAGACAAAGAGGCTGCAATTATATATTTGGATGCCCAGAAGACCTTTGATCAATTGGAATGGCCTTATATGTCTTAAAAGATTTGGATTCGGTGACTTCGTTATCACATTGGTTAGAATGATTAGTGCTCTAGCCCATTTGATCTACACTGGAGTTCACAAGGGAGATCCCATGTCTCCTCTTCTTTTTGACTTGGCCCTTGAGCCATTGGCAATAGAGATTTTGAGTCATCCACAGATACTGGTGATTACACGTGGTGAGGCCGAGTGTCTAGTTAATCTATATGCAGATGACCTGTTATTATTCATATCTGACCCAGAGTTGTTTGTGCCCAACTTATTAAAATATTTAGATGCATTTGGTAGAATATCAGGTTACACTATTACCAAAAGTGAATTTATACACCAACAATCACAGTCCTATTTTTTCTAAAATTACTGCCATTCAAAATTATTGAAGACCACTTTACATATTTTACACTTTACATATATTAAGTTTCCTAAAAATCTGAAACATCTGTTAAGACAAAATTTTTTACATATGATGGACAAATTAAAAGCAAATACTGAGAGGTGGAAGCTACTCCCTTTATTAATGATTGGACGTATTAATGCCATCAAAATGGTGATATTACCACGTATCCTGTACCTGTTCCAAAACATACCGATCTGCCTTCTTTAAACAATTAGATTCGATTATTTTTAATTCATTTGGGCCTATAAACCTCCTCATGTTTCAAAAGGGCATTTACAAAGGCCTTCGTATTTTGGCGGGCTGAGCCTACCTATATTTAGGCGTTATTATTAAGTTATGCAGCTAATGCAAGGGCACTCACATAGTGGCAGAGGGGCGATATAGATATTATTACCTGAGACGACTCCAAAATGGCTAAGATTGGAGGTTCAGTCTCTGACTAAGACTTCACTACCAGTTTTGCTGTTCTCCAGGACAAATCCTTCTATTAAAATAATTGGTTACAATTTTATTATCAGAAACTCACTGAAGATCTTAAATGAAATCAAAATATTTTTGTCCTTGCCTTCAGTCTACATCTACACTCCCATAACTCATAACCACTCGTTTGTTCCAGCTCAGCTTGATATGGTGTTTACTACTGTGCTGGAAATAATATTCTCGTGAGACAATGCATATTAAAAGAAGTGATATTTATTTAAAAAAGATAAAAGACAAAGCGAAAGAAAATGAAAGAGCGTAAAGAAAATCCTACCCCACTCTCTGACTAGTTATCAGAGAGCCTCACTATTTATTTGCTGAAATCTTCTCTGCGACCTTCAATAGCTTGTTTTACAAACAACTATGTCTGAATAGTGCAGACATGGATCTCAGTTCTGTCTACGTGGTTTTATTGCAATACATAAACATCAGACTGAAGTCTAGCTGGAGGATGTACACCTGCACTGACCTTACTAAATGTCAACATGACTTAGAGTAATCATATCATCATAATAAGATATCATAATTAGACATAATAACTGTAGAAGTTTCTTCATAGTTATATGCAAACACAAATGGTTACAATGAATCACTCGTACATAGTAAAGTCATATTTTCCTTCACACTACTGGGAAGTACTACGCTCACCATACGCAAGCGGTGTACGCATTCCCTCCCGCGTAGCCGATCTCCTGGGGAAGAGCGAGCTTCTAACAACTACGTGAAAGGATAATGGTTTATGGTGCATCAAAGATTTTTACATAGATAACAGTTTCACCTCTTTTACCCAACTTAAGGAGGGATTTAACCTACCATTTTCACGCTTTTTTGCAGCTTAGGCATTATGTGCAAAAAAAATCATCTTTTTTACTTAATCAAAAAGAACACATTTTTTGACTTGCTTTAATTGTCCCCTGACACAAGACACTTGGTATCTAGATTTGTCTTGGCTTTATCTTCACTGCACAGCACTGATTCTCTGAGGGAGAGATGAGTTGGGTGCTGCAGTATGTCTGTAACATACTTGGCAAAAATAAAACTGATTCTGATTCTGATCTAGAATTAATTGAACAACGATGGATATCGGCCAAGTTCTCCTCCCACATGTGATCTGAAATATCAATTTCAATTAATTGTTCAATTAATTCTAGATCAGAATCAGTTTTCTTCATAGTTATATGCAAACACAAATGGTTACATTTGTATGTTACAAGTATGTTACACACACAAGGAATTTGGTTCCGGCATGATGGTGTCTCTCTTGTAAAATTACAATTTATTGTATTTACAATTTATACTGCTCTATTTACAAATAACTAATTTGCTGTACATATGATACATGTGTTATATAAAATATATATGGTAAGGTGCATTTATGCTGTAGTGATTATAAGCTGTTTATAAGTGTAAAGGCATGAGGAAAGAAACTGTTTGAGTGTCTGGTTGTTTTGGTATACAGTGATCTGTATTGTACTAGAAGTGCACAACACAGGTTCAATAATTGCAGAGTAGAACTGCCTCAGCAGATCTTCTAATAAGCCATGTTTCCTCATTTGATGAAGGAAATACATCCTCTGTTGGGCCTTTTTAAGTATGGAGCCAATGTTAAACTCCCATTTCAGGTCCTGAGAGATGGTGATGCCCAGAAATATTGTCACGAGGCTGTTGGTTATTGTCATGGGTAGCAGTGGAGGTGACGGGTGTTTCCTGAAGTCCACTGTCAGCTCTACGGTTTTGAGTGTGTTAAGCTCAAGATTGTTCCGTGTACACCATGACACCAACCATTCAATCTCCCGCCGATATGCAGACTCGTCACCGTCTTGGATGAGACCGATGACAGTTGTGTCATCTGCAAACTTAAGGAGTTTAACAGTTGGGTAATGCTTTGTGCAGTCGTTGGTATACAGGGAGAAGAGCAGTGGGGAAAGGACACGTCCTTGTGGGGCTCCAGTGCTTATAGACTGTATGCCTGAAGTTGTTACTCCCATCTTCGCCTGCTGTCTTCTGTCTGTCAGGAAGCTGGTGATCCACTGGCAGATTGCAAGAGATATGGCGTGTGAGAGTTTGGAGGAGAGGATGTCCGGTTTTATGGTGTTGAACGGCGAGCTGAAGTCAACAAACAGGATCCTAGCATATGTCCCTGGATGGTCAAGGTGTTGTAGCATGTAGTGCAGTCCTGTGTTGACTGCATCGTCCATTGACCTGTTTGTTCGGTAGGCAAACTGTAGGGGGTCCAGCAGGTCTTCTGTTATATTCTTCAGGTGGATCAACACCAGACGTTCAAAGGACTTCATCACTACAGATGTCAGAGCGACAGGCCTGTAGTCATTTATTCCTGTGATGGAGAGTTTCTTGGGGACTGGGATTTTTTGAAGCTGGAGGGGACTTCACACAGTTCTAAGGATTTTTTGAAGATCTGTGTAAAGACTGGTCAGCGCAGGCTTTTAGGCAGGAGGGAGAGACCCCGTCTGGTCCTGGAGCCTTCCTGATATTCTGTCTCTTGAAAAGCCGGCTCACCTCCTCTTCATGTATTGGTAGTACACTATTCTGTGTACTTGTAATTGTGTTTGTATCAGGAAATGAGATTAGGGGGTTTTCTGGAGGTGTGATGGGAGCAGTTGTCATCTCACTTGGGTGGTTAAGAGGTGTGAACTGGTTCCTCCCAAACCTGCAGTAGAATGTATTTAGATCGTCAGCCAGTTCTTTGTTTGCCTCGGTGGGGGGAGATGGATTCCTGTAGTTAGTGATGTTTTTCAGGCCTTTCCACACTGATGCAGGGTCATTCGCTGAGAGCCTGTTTTTCATCTTCTCAGTGTATGTTCTTTTCGCTCTTCTGATCACTTTTGTCAGTGTGTTTCTTGCATGCTTGTAAAGATCGATGTCCCCACTTCTGTAAGCATCTTCCTTGGCATGACGTAGCTGTCTTAACTTAGTCATTACTTGAATGTTTATTGTTTACTGTACTGTATATCGTCCTGTATTTATTTTAATCAATGTGTTTGCACACGTGCACTTTATGTTGGTTGTGTAGTAGCTGTTATGTGTAGCACCTTGTTCCTGGGGAACGCTGTCTCGTTTCACATATACTGTACTGTAATTTATATTGTGAAATGACAAATAAAAATACTTGACTTGACTTGGTGGTGAACCATGGGTTGTTGTTACCGTATGTGCGAAATGTCTTTGTCGGTACTTTCACAGAAGCTGTAAGAGGTCACTGTATCAGTCAGTTCGTCTAGGGATTCAGCATCAGCTTCAAAGACAGACCAATCAGTGCAGTCAAAGCAGTCCTACAGTTCTAGCTTTGCTTCCCTGGTCCATTTCTTCACAGTTTTGACAGCAGGCTTTGCAGATTTTAGTTTGTGCCTGTACGTAGGAATAGGATGAACCAGGCAGTAATCAGAATGCCCCAAACCTGCCCGGGTAACAGAGCGATATGAGTCTTTAAGAATTGTGTAGCAGTGGTCCAGTATGTTATTTACCCTAGTGGGAAATTTAATGTGCTGTCTATATCTCGGAAGTTTGTGGTTTAATTTTGCTCTGTTAAAATCCCCAAGTATAATAAAAAATGAGTCAGGATGTTTCAGTTCCAGTCTATTTATTTGTTCAGCAAGAATCTGAAGTAAGTGTCCAGTGTTTGCTTGAGGTGGGATGTAAACTCCGACCAGAATGAAGGAAGAAACTCCCACGGTGAATAAAAAGGCTTACAGTTTATGAAAAGTGATTCCAGGTTTAGACTGCAGAATTTATTCAGAACTGAGATGTCTGAACACCAGTTTTTATTAATGTAGAAGCAGATTCCGTCGCCTTTCTTTTCCCCCCGATAAACTTAGCCAAGTTTCAGTAAAGCAGAGAGCGGCAGAATGTGCAAAGTATTTGTTTGTCCTGTTAAGGAGGTGAAGTTCGTCCATTTTGTTGGGTAGGAAGCGGAGATTTGCCAGGTCAATAGTCGGAATCGCAGTTCTGAACCCCCGCTGCCCCAGCCTTGCGAGTGCGCCGGCGCGCTTTCTTCTTCTGCTTCTCCTCCATGCCGCTGCACATCCAACTAAGATCTCAATAAAACTTTCCGGATTTGTAAAAACTGGGGAAAAACTGTTAGAGATTGAATGCCTGATATTAAGCATATCAACTCTTGTATCCTGTTTGAGTGAGAATAATGACAGAAAATTTGCAAAAAGTAAGCTATTATGAGTAGGGTGACCGGATTCCAATTCACCAGATGTGGGACAAAGACTATGTTTGTGTGGGACAATGTGGGACACCAATGCACTGCAAAAGAAAACATATATATATATATATATATATATATATATATATATATATATATATATATATTCATTCATTTATTATCTTCCGCTTTGTCCTATATTAGGGTCTCAGGGGGTTCCCCATGCCCATCCAGGGGAGAATGTTTCGGGCGCTAGGCAGAGACACCCAGGACAGGGCGCCAATCTATCGCTGGCCACACACTCACATAGACACGCACACATACACACACTATATGGGGCAATTTGGAGAACTCAATTGACTTGATCTATGTTTTTGGACTGTGGCAGGAAACCGGAGAACCCGGAGGAAACCCACCTTGCACTGGTTTCACCCAGGGGTAAATAGTTTTTTAGTCTTTGTTGTAGCTGCATTTTGTTTTTTTTAGCTGTACGGCTTGTGTTTACCTCTCTTTGCTTCAGATCTCGTGCTGCATGCCGCTGCTGTTCTGATTTGTATTGGTGGGCGCGCCCTTAACATGCTGATTTTCAATAACAATGCGGGACAACGTCTCAACTTGTGGGATGCGTGAAAAGTAACGAAATTGCGGGACTAGTCACCCTAATTATGAGAGAGCACTGTACTGAGGCTGCCATACGAGGCGCCATCTTAACTATCTAGGTATATAGTTTCAGATATATTCATTCATTATCTCCCGCTTATCCTCTATTAGGGTGGCGGTGGGGTTCCCCATGCCCATCCAGGGGAGAACATCTCGGGCGCTGGGCAGATAGACCCAGGACAGGGCGCCAATCCATCGCTGGGCACACACTCACTCACACAGACACACTCTAAACGGGGTAATTTTGAGAATTCAATTAACTTGATCCATGTTTTTGGACTGTGGGAGGAAACCGGAGAACCCGGAGGAAACCCACGCAGACACGGGGAGAACATGAAAACTCCACCCAGATGGGGATTCGAACCGGGAATCCCTAGCTCTGAGAGGCGAACGTGCTAACCACTAAGCCACCGTGCCGCCGTTATAGATATAGACTTATTCAATTTAAAGTGTTACATAGATTGTATTTTTCCAAAACCAGGCTGAACAAAATTTGCACTTTAGTCTCCCTAATGTTTGATAGATGTCATATCGCTAAAGGTACTCTATTTCAAATGATATGGGTCTCCTGTAAGTTACATGAGTATTGGGTGAATATTTTTAACTGGCTGTCAGAGGCGCTTGAAATCTGTATTTTACTACAAATGGGCTATATTCAGATACTTTGATGAAGTTGTCTCTAAATCGTCTATGCAACGGCAAGCTCTACTGCCAAAAAAGTTATACTTTTAACATGGAAACCGCAGGACAAGCCTTGCTTCAGTAGTTGGATTAACAAAATGTTACTTATTATTCAAATGGATCAGCTTTGCTTTGCTGCACTAAATCTAAATCACATAGACACTTCCAGAAGGTTTGGAGTCATGTTTTGAAGATACCAGTTTTGCCCTGTTAACATGTATTGTAATAACATACTATTGCTATTAATGTCAATAAGTTTAATGTGGGGCAGCACAGTGGCGTAGTGGTTAGCACGTTCGCCTCTCAGCACTAGCGATTCCTAGTTTGAATCCTAATCTGGTTGGAGTTTCCATGTTCTCCCCGTGTCGGGGTGGGTTTCCTCCGGGTTCTCCGGTTTCCTCCCACAGTCCAAAAACATGGATCAAAGTCAATTGAATTCTCCAAATACCCCATGTATAGAGTGTGTTCGTGTGTTCGTGTGTGTCGAGCGATTTATTTATGTTATCTATATCCCCATCATTTTGTAGATAGTTCTTTGAACGTGCCAGTGCCGGGTCACTCCTCACATTTCATTTTATTTCAGTTAATTAGGTAATCAGCCCTTGTTTGTTTTCCCCATTTAGTTAATTAACTGCATTTCCTTATTTGTCATGGACTGGTTATGTGTTTTGTTCTTTAACTTTAAATACTTCCTGTTTACACTTGTCCCCAGACTGTCAGGTTGGGAGGGCTGGGCCACTCCCCCCTGTCCCAGGGTTGTTTTGAGGTTGGCCTTGTTGGGCTTCCGTAGGTAGGGCCCCATCCCCTTGAACTGGGATTGGGTCCTACCTGATCACATGTGACCATGTGAGCATTTGCTTACGTACAGTGGGTTGCAAAAGTATTCATACCCCTTGAACTTTTCCATATTTTGACACATTACAACCACAAACATAAATATATTTCACTGGAATTTAATGTGAAAGACCAACACAAAGTGGTATACAATTGTGAAGTGGAATGAAAGTTATACATGAATCAACAATTTTTTTACAAATAAAAAACTGAAAAGTGCGATGTGCAAAATTATTCAGCCCCCTTTTCNACAAAGTATTGACTCAGGGGGGCTGAATAATTTTGCACATCGCACTTTTCAGTTTTTTATTTGTAAAAAAATTGTTGATTCATGTATAACTTTCATTCCACTTCACAATTGTATACCACTTTGTGTTGGTCTTTCACATTAAATTCCAGTGAAATATATTTATGTTTGTGGTTGTAATGTGACAAAATATGGAAAAGTTCAAGGGGTATGAATACTTTTGCAACCCACTGTATGTGCTTTGCGTGTACAGGTGTTACATCGGGTGTCTGCGTTTGTTTTGTTTTGTTTTTCCCGGCACGTTCCGCCGTGACTTCAGCGGCGTTCCCACTGTTATATTTTTGTGTTTTGCTCCCGGCACGTCCCGCCATGCCTCAGCGGCGTTCCCGCTACAATCTGTAAATAAACAGATATTTGTTTGCTTACCTGGTCGCCTGGCTCGCTTCCTGCAACCGCACCGCGCTGCGCCTCCTTCTACGGACAGCGCGCCCCGACCGTGACATAGACCAGCGTTCATTCACATTCTGCATTGTTGGCTCTGTGTGATCTCTGTTTCTATAAATAAAGCCGCTTTAAGCTGCTTCTTCACTCGGGCCAGTAGCACTTGTGACAATGTAGTATAATTACAGCAGAAGTGCACTTAAATTACAAGTTTGATCATAGAAACATCACACGATGGAACATCACACATAAACACACACACACACACACACACACACACACACACACACACACACATATTATATATATATAAAATTTATATTGTATATTCATTCACTATTTATTATCTTCCGCTTTATCCTATATGAGGGTCGCGGTGGGGTTCCCCATGCCCATCCAGGGGAGAACGTTTCGGGCGCTGGGCAAATACACCCAGGAGAGGGCACCAATCTATCGCAGGGCACACACTCACTTACACACACACACACTCTATATAGGGCAATTTGGAGAACTCAATTGACTTGATCCATGTTTTTTGGACTGTGGGAGGAAACCGGAGAATCTGGAGGAAACCCACACAAAAACGGGGAGTACATGGAAACCGGGAATCCCTAGTGCTGAGAGGCGAACGTGCTAACCACTAAGCCACCGTGCCGTTTATATTGGATATATTATTTAAATTATTAGAGCCAATGTCAGCTTTTCTTATCTTTTACAGTACTATAATATTATTTGTAATACTACAAAAAACTAAATAAAATAATTTAACATAATGAAAACGAAGACAAGCTGTATACTATAAGTATGCAAGCTGTAAGACTAAACTATAAGTTCTCAGTCATATCAGGTGAAAGGAGTGTGAATAATTGATAACAGTGTGGGGGGAGGGCATTGAGCCTGAGCAAAGCCTAAGAGATAGAATGAGTCTATTTCCTTTGTGAAGGGGAGATGCCCTTGCTAATTAAACAAAGACACACAATCCTCACAGGTAAACAGACAATACCAAACAGTCAGCGTCTGGAAGATGAGGCCAGAGAATTACAGATACAATAAAGTTGGCATAGAAGTTAAATGCAAGTCAGTTAATTAGTTAAATTTATTATTATTAAAATATTAACGATATTAAGAAATTGTACTGCTTTGCTAAACTGCTAATTTTTTTGCTGAGGAAAAAGATAGATCCTAATAATGCAAGTACATAAAGTACATGGTGTACATAAGGAAAATCTGAATATTTAAAAGTCATAATGTTAAAGTCCAGCATCTCTTTTTATGTGGACTTCTTGTGTTGGCTTAATAAAATGTTTTTGTTTGTGCAGCATTGCCTGTTTCCTGAGGCCTGTTCCACAAAGTGAGCTTATAAAAGTGGCGCTTGTTTGATTATGTCTCGTCTGAGTTAGCCAAACAGTTCACTTCTGACTAATTCGGTATGGTACAGCAGCGTGGGGGTATGTGAGTTATTAGACAGACAGATTTATTGTCTAGCACTTTTAATAAATGATTGAAACCCGGGTTGTGGTTTCAATTGTGGCATTTCACGATATATATGTTTCAAAATTTTTGTAGACTTAAAAGCGTCAATAGCATTTGAAGTGTTTAAATAGGTGCGAAGGATTTATGAAGTCTAAAACTAAATTATATACATAATAAAACAATGGCACTACATTATGGGCTCTCTGGAACATTAACACTGTGATAAGGATTACTGTACATGCTCATTGCTTCAGTTAAGGATTAGTTCTGTCTGATTTCACATCTCGGAGTGGAGGATTAATAGTGAGCACGTTCATTCATTCATTCATTATCTTCCGCTTTATCCTATATTAGAGTCACGGGGGAGTTCCTCCATCCAGTGGAGAACGTTTTGGGCACTGGGCAGATACACCCAGGACAGGGCGCCAATCCATCACTGGGCACACACTCAATCACACAGACACGCACACATACACACTCTGTTTTTGGACTGTGGGAGGAAACCGGAGAACCTGGAGGAAACCCACACGGACATGGGGAGAACATGGAAACTACACCCAGATTGGGATTCGAACTGGGAATCCCTAACGGTGAGAGGCGAACATGCTAACCACTTAGCCACCCAGTGCACACATTATCTAATAAAAATGTAGATTTAGTCAAGTTAGTGACAACGCCGACAAGCAGTGCTTACAGCTAAGGTGCAACTCATAACTTTGCTCGGGTGTAGTTTGTCTGTTAATTTTAGTTCTGCCTTTTTTCCATTGTATTTTGTGTGGGAAAGGCCTGATGAGGTCACAGCCCGCCCCTCATTGAATGTGTGTTTTGAGTTGGGGCTTCTCCCATGTTATTCCACTAAGGACTATAAATGAAGCGTTTGCTAAACCTCTTGACATAAACCTCTGCCGAAAGAAAGAAAGGATAAGGAGCATTGAGTATGGAGCCTACTAGGACGGACTCCGCCGGTGAGATCCTGCAAACGCAGGGATGGACTTTGCTGGAGTTACAGAGTGGACTCAGCAAGGTAACGCAGGCTCTGCAAACCTTGGTGGCAAGCGGAGTTTGAGCGTGGCATCGCCGGAGACCGATCTGCAGCCACCACATCGCCGCAAGCCCCGTACGCTCCGGACACCGACACACCCCCCCCACTTGACGCAGCCCATTACAGCCTCTCAGAGCCAGAGTGCTTGGATGGAAGTACAGAGAACTGCCACTCGTTCCTCATGCAGTGCTCTCTGTATTTCCACAGCCACCCGAGCTCCAGTGATGTGGATAAGATCATCCTGGTCATCTCTCTTCTGATGGGCAGAGCATGCGTGTGGGCAAGGGCCATCTGGGAGGCTGATAGACCAAAGTGCAGGTCATATGTCGCCTTTTCCAAGGTCTTCAAGATCACCTTCTCGCACCCTCTTGTGGGTGAGGTCGTGGGCTCGCAGCTGTATCGGCTACGACAAGGGTGCAGATTGGTCTCATCATTCGCGTTGGAGTTCCGGATTATTGCGGCGCGTATAGGTTGGAGTGGATCAGTTCTGATGGTCATGTTAAGGGAGGGGCTGCGTCACGAGATCCAGCATGAGATTGCTGGACGTGACCTTGGCGCTTCACTGGACGAACTCATTCGACTGGTGGTTCTCATGGAACAACATCTCGCCACGGCCCCAAAGATCCGTGCACCAGAACCACCCAGGGGTACGAGCTTGGTTCGCTGTCTGCATAGGGGGACAGGGAACCAGAGCCGATGCAGCTAGGTCGCTCACGACTTCCTCTACATGAGTGGCTACACTTGCGGCCACTACCTGGTCGAGTTCCACTGCCGCACGCTTCGCCCAAGGTTTCGGTGAGGGTTTCTGGTTCATCTTTACACCAGTCTTTACAGCCACACTAATTTTTTTTCGGGACAGGTCCATATCCGCAACAGCACTGGTTGACTTCGGGGCGGATGGTATCTTCATTCACTGCAAGTTTTGTCGTCGATGGGGAATATCGGTGAGATCCCTCGAGACCCCGAAACCAGGTCCAAGCCGTCGATGGCAATCCACTCCCATTGGGCGCCGTAAGGAGTACCTAGCTTCCCATGTCTCTCTTGTCCATCGGCTACTGTCCCGTCTCCTAGCCAACAGGTTATACATCAAGGGGGAGAAGTGTGCATTCCACCAGGGTTCCATCTCTTTCTTAGGGTTTACTATCTCCCCTAAGGGGATCGAGATTGACCCAAGCAAGGTCAGGTCGGGATCGCGAACTACTGCTGATTAAATTAGCCTTGGAGGAGTGGCGACACTGGCTCATTGGGGCCACTCACCTAGTACTCGTTCTTAACGATCACAAAAACCTGGAGTATGTTAAAGGTGCACGTCGCATTAATGCTCGCCAGGCCCGACGGGTGTTGTTCTTCAATCAGTTTAACCTACAGATTTGGTTTCATCCTGGCTCCGAGAACTGCAAGGCAGACACTCTGTCTCGAGACAGACCCTGAGCGAGGTAGCCCCATTATCCCCGCACACAAATTTGTAAGTCGGATGCAGTGGAAGATAGATCGACAGTTCCACAAGCCTCTGAACAATGCTCCCGTTCCGTCGGAGTGTCCCAAGGGGGTTACTTATGTTCTCCAACCATGTCGGACCCGGGTTGTTACGTAGGCACACACGTCCCTGTGCACCGGTCACCCTGGGGTCCTGCTCACGACTCAGATCATTTCACACAAGTATTGGTGGGAGACTTTTCAGGCTGACATACAAACCTTTGTGCTGTGTTGTGTGCGGCCTGTAAGACTCCTAGGAAATTGCCGGGGGGAAAGCTTAGCCCTTTGCCAGT
Source organism: Corydoras maculifer (assembly GCA_019802435.1). Taxonomy (NCBI): domain Eukaryota; kingdom Metazoa; phylum Chordata; class Actinopteri; order Siluriformes; family Callichthyidae; genus Corydoras; species Corydoras maculifer. The sequence goes on along the minus strand of JAFMOD010000299.1, from coordinate 296,057 downwards.
GCCGGTGAGACCGTGGTCCCACATCGCACTTGATTTCGTGACTGGTCTGCCGTCCTCCAATGACTACTGTGCGATTTAGTCCGTCATTGCCCGTCGAAGTTGTTTACCCTTAAGGGGCTGCCTTCTGCGTTTGAGAGGAGTTGTTGTTTGCCTGGGCGTTTACCTTTTTTGCGTGACATGTAGCCTACAATGCTTCCATACTAATACATTTAATATGACATGGAATAACCACAGCAATTTATAGAAAGGACCTGGAGTGGAACGTTATTCCTTAAAATTGTTTTCCAGCTGATAAGACTACGAGAACACACAGCTCGTCCAAAATAAATGGTCCTGCTTAACTAATTTTAAAACCAACCTTGTATGGAGCAGGTTTGTTTGAATGTATATGTTGCAGTAATTCTATATTTTTAGACTTTTTTGATATGACACTTTTGTCAATTTTTTTTATGTAAATAGATGGGGGCGTTAGCATCAAATCATGGTTGTCACTTTAAATGACTATAAAGCTTATGAAGTCTGCAAGTTCCTGTCAGTAAATTTAGAGAGCTGTAAGGAGGCAGTGCATTTTCATTTTTACTAACCACTTTACCCTAAATAGTACTGTGGTGGTCCAGTATCAACAATAACCACATTGAATTGAATCATGACCCTAAATCTGTATACTGCAAAACTTCATCCACTTTGACAAACTTTGTACTTAAATACAAAAAAACAACATTGCATTAGGTAAAAGGGTATTTGTGCATACATATGTACAATGGATTAAATCATCATTTGATCCCTTGCTGATTTTGTAAATTCACCCATTGAAAAAGATATGAACAGTCTATAATTTTAAGGATAAGTTTATTTCAACAGTTAGATATATCAAAACGAAATTCACATTGTATAAATTATATAAAGTTATACTTAGAAAATTAGCACGGAATCAAATAATTTTTCCTTCACTGTACACTCATTGGACCTAGAAAGTACACCTTATTTGAATGATATGGTTTTAGATACAGTATATGGGCATACCTCTGATTAGATACATCTGATTCTATAAAGATCTTTAAAGTGTGATAAATTCAACGTCAGTTGAAAAACACAAGAAAAACATGTAATTATTCATTTAGCAAAAACAAAAGCTAAAATTAATGTTATGTGACATGATTCAGTAGCTTGTTGAACAACATTTAGCAGCAATAACTTAAAGTAACCATCTGAATAACTTCAGTCTCTTACATCATTCTGGAAGCATTATAGCCCATTCTTCTTTACGATGCTTAATAGAGGTTTGTAAATATTTATGTATGCAGAGCTCTTTTGAGGTTCCACAACAGCATTTTAACTGGATTATGATCTAGGTGGTAAATAAGCATTCTTTTTTGTCATTTGATTGTGTGTTAGGGTCCAGATCTTTAATTCCCGGCAGCGAGCAAACATCGGTGAGAAAAAGATTAGGTAATGCCGGCCGGTGTGGGTTTAGCCTTAGCTTAGCACTCAAACCTCCGCGTTTACCCTGCCTTTGTTTACGCTTGCATCGCTGGCATCGGGCACTTCCGTTCGGCAAGAGCGACTCGCTAGGTCCCGATGTCCTGAAGAGTACAGTATGGACCAAGCAGTGCATTCCATCTCATTGGCAAAGGGCAGAGGACATTTTATAAGCTTCCTTTCTAAAGTTTAGATAAAGGGGGTTGGAAATTTCTTCCTCTAGACAAAATACCGCTCATTTGTGTAATGATGGGCGCTAAGTGGCACACTGCAGAGGAAAGGGGGAACTGCACTCACGCATCCATGCTGAAAATTCCCGAAAAATCTAGGAAGGGGTTGGCACCATGGTGTGCTGACCTAGGACTGGCAACCCTTGCATCCTGTGGTCTAGAGCCAGCAAGAAGGAAAGAAATGACCTGGTTGTCTCTGCTCTCACAAGGATAATACAAGAAGAATATGGGGACAGGTCAGTGGCACAAAGTGCACAAACTACTCTGACCTTGTCGTGCAGTGCAGGGAGAGGGGATGGAGTACGAGACTCTTCCCAGTGGGGATTGGAAGAAGGTTGTTTGTGGGAGGATCTACAGTGGACATTTTGAAGGAATAAGGACCGAAGGGCAATGAGCTACACACAGCTTTCACAGGAGGCAGAAAAAGATTTTGGCTTTGGTTGAGGAGGCAGGACAAAGTATGTGGAGCCAGCAATTTCTGAGAGCAACTAGCTGTGTGTGTGTGTGTGTGTGGGGGGGGGGGTTACTGGGAGATGTCCTTGTTCACTGCCGCACTGGGTTAAGGGGTGAAACATCTTTATACGGTGGTCCTCATCTAGCCAGCTGATGACGCCACAGCTAGTCGAGTGGGCACAGTCATGGTGCAGCAAGCCTACTATAGAGCATAGCAGGTTTTAACATCTACCTGTGAAAAAATTACTAATCTCCCTAAACTGGGCTCTAGTGGGTGTTCTGTCTTATTATAGAGTAGCTCTGTAAAGTACATGAAAGTTTAATGTCTTGGGACCAGGTAGTGTGTAGTGGTAGTTTTTAAATAGATTTTGGTAAAAAATATATACTTACCACTGTGATGTAGAAATATAGTAATAATTATAAATTAATGTGTGTGTCACGCAAATGGAGGAACCAAGAGAAATGTGATCGGCAAATGAAAGTTCTTTATTGACTTTTGAGGAATACATGGAGAGGAGCCCTAACACAACAGTCAATCAACCAAAGAGCATCGTGCCATGACATCATCCAGACGACAGTGTCCTCCAGTAACGGGGAAAAAAAATCAAAAGGCTTTAGCCGGAGTTAGACAGAGCTGGGAGCCAGGTACAACTCACGAATCCCCACATGGAGAGTAACAAATTAAACAAACCAGACAGCTAATATGTGAAAAAGCACATTGGAAGAACTTTGGAACCACCAGGACTCTTCCTAGAGCTGGCTGGCCGTCTAAATTGAGCGATCGGGGGAGAAGGGCCTTAGTCAGGGAGGTGACCAAGAACCCGATGATTACTCTGTCAGAGCTCCAGCGTTCCTCCGTGGAGAGAGGAGAACTTTGCAGAGGGACAACCATCTCTGCAGCAATCCACCAATCAGGCCTGTATCGCAGAGTGGCCAGGCAAAAGCCACTGCTTAGTAAACGGCACAAGGCAGCCCATTTGGAATTTGCCAAAAGGCACCTGAAGGACTCTCAGACCATGATAAACAAAATTCTCTGGTCTGATGAGACAAAGATTGAACTATTTGGTGTAAATGCCAGGCGTCATGTTTGGAGGAAACCAGGCACTGTTCATCACGAGGCCAATACCATCCCTACAGTCAAGCATGGTTGTGGCAGCATCATGCTATGGGGATGTTTTTCAGCAGCAGGAACTGGCAGACTAGTCAGGATAGAGGGAAAGATGAATGCAGCAATGTACAGAGACATCCTGGATGAAAACTTGCTCCAGAGCGCTCTTGACCTCAGGCTGGGGTGACGGTTCATTTTTCAGCAGGACAACGACCAAAGCACACAGCCAAGATCTCAAAGGAGTGGCTTCAGGACAACTCTGTGAATGTTCTGGAGTGGCCCAGCCAGAGCCCAGACTTAAATCTGATTGAACATCTCTGGAGAGATCTGAAAATGGCTGTGCACAGACGTCTCCCATCCAACATCAGGTTGGATCTTCAAAGGTACTGCAAAGAAGAATGGGCAAAACTTCCTAAAGATAGGTGTGCTTAGCTTGTGGCATCATATTCCAAAAGACTGTAGTTGCTGCCAAAGGTGGTTCTACAAAGTATTAAGCAAAGGCTGTAAATATGATTTCTTTGTTTTTTAATTTTAATAAATTTTCAAAACTCTCAAGAGAACTTTTTTCACATGTTCATAATAGGGCATTTTGTGTAGAATTTTGAGGAAAGAGATTAATTTAATAGAATTTGAAATAAGGCTGTAACATAACAAAATGTGGAAAAATTGAAGCACTGTGAATACTTTCCGGATGCACTGTAGACCAGGTTGTACACGGAGTTTGGGCAGGTAAGCACGAGCACGCTCCCACATCACACACGATCAGGAAATGCGAGTTGCCTAGGCACACTAGGTAAGCAGTAAGTGCCAGCCCCTGTACTTATGTTTGATTGATAGGCTTAGAGTAGACAGATGTTTGTGTTACCAGATTGTTTTTGTTATTAGATAAGCGGGAAGGTTCCAATTAAATGTGTGGAAGTGGTTTTAGTTTTATGTTTTCTTTCTTTTGGCACTACCTAAGCCCAAATCTGCACCCCGTGTTAACCGTGACCGTATTATTTGTTTTATATTTGAATGAGTGTAAAGTTATTAATCTTTCTCAAGCGGATATTTTAGCAGATGAGTTTGTTCTGACCCACAAGACTTTGATTTTGTCAAGGCCTAAACATTTAAGTCCCAGTGAACAAAAGTCTACATATGAACAGCGTGGGTCTGTGAGCCCTCCTGGTCATATAAAACAATGAGGAGGGACTATTGCGTGCTTCTGCTGTCATAAACTAGGCCATATAGCAGCTGAGTGTCTGGCTTTAAAACGTAAACAGGAGAAACCAGAGAAAAAGGCTGGTGACAGACAACTAAAAGGGGTGGGATTGGTAAAGACAATCTCCCAGGAGTCAGTGGTAAATGCAAATGGCAGTTATAAGCCTTTTATTTTACATGGAAGTGTGTCAAGCCCTCATTCTGGTACTGTGGAGAAAAGCATTGTTATCTTGCGTGACACCGATGCTGCCCAGTCGTTTATTCGTGAAGGTATACTCCCTTTGTCTGACCAAATCTTTAGTGGGTTATATGCCCTATGTCAAGGATTGTAAATGCGATATCTAAGGGTACCGTTACATTACGTAAATCTTAAATCGGCTGTGGTAAGCGGCAACATTAAGGTTGGTGTGCGACCTGAGTTCCCTATTAAAGAGGTGGATTTTATTCTGGGAAATGACTTGGCAGGAGGAAAGGTTGTTCCAGTAATCGAGGTGTCCAAACATTGTATAGATTGTCGATCTGATGAACTGGCTGGCCATCTACCAGATGTTTTTTCAGCATGTGTTGTGACTCGCAAAATACACTGATGACGTCTTAGATCTGTCTGATTAATTTTTTGTACGTGATACAATTTTAGAAGCACTTCACTGGAGAACTGAAGGAAGTTGGGCAGTAGGACCGTGGCAAGGCAAAAAATTTAGTAGAAAGGAACTGAGCTCTGCTCACCACACGGATCCCAATTTAGATCGCTGTTTTAAGACTGTGCAACATCAGACGCTGGGGGGGCTTCTTTTTAGAGGATGGTTTGTTAATGCGCAGGTGGATTCCAAGGTTCAGTGTTGTTCCAGATTGTTGTTCCGTCTACTTTACGATCTTTGGTTTTGAGTGTGGCCCATGATCACCCTTGGTCTGGACATTTGGGAATTACTAAAACCTATAATCGAGTGCTAAAACATTTTTTTTTGGCCTGTTTTACGGAGAGATGTAAGCAGGTACTGTACTTCCTGTGAAGTCTGTCAAAGGGTGGGTAAGCCCAATCAAGTTATATCTCCTGCTCTTTTACACCCTATTCCTATAATGGGGGAACCCTTTAAAAGAGTTTTAGTTAATTTTGTGGTGCCGTTACCTAAAACTAAAAGTGGAAATCAGTTTTTACTAACCGTAATGTGTACTGCTACACGTTTTCCAGAGGCTATCCCGTTATGTCGGATTACGGTACAGGCCATAGTTAAAGCCCTTAAGTTTGTCATACAAAAAAAATTAAGTGAGACGGATTATGTTATTGAGACCCCAGATCGTCGGCGAAAAAGTCGGTTCTGTCATATAAATATGCTAAAGGCATTCTTGGAACGGGAAAAGCCCACAGGTGACCTTTCTGGTAGCACACCACAAAAGGCTAGCGAGAAGACGACGGTAGCAGTGATGTCTGTGTGTGGGTCGTTTGGTATGGAGGCAGTTCTGGAAAGTCATCAGCAACTCCTCCGGGGGCAAGACTAGCCAACTCCCAGTTGTTGAACACACTTGAGTCCGATAACTCTACGCTTGTGGGACATTTGCCAGAGGAACAGAAAAAGGATGTGGTGAATTTAATTAAAGAATTTGCATCCATCTTTTCAGATATTCCCATACAAACAACAGTGATACAACATGACATTCATGTCATGAATGTCTGAAACAACATCCTTATCGTACCAATGCCGTCAAAAGTGGAATTATGCAACAAGAGGTTGAATACCTTCTGACACATGGTTTGGCTGTGCCCAGTAATAGTCCCTGGAGCTCACCATGCGTGTTGGTCCCAAAGTCAGATGGTACTTTCCGATTCTGTACCGACTATAGAAAGTTGAATGCAAGGACCGTAACCGATTCGTTCCCTTTGCCCCGCATTAATGACTGTATTGATACCATTGGAAATGCCATTTTTATTACCAAGTTGGACCTACTCAAAGGTTACTGGCAGGTCCCACTAACCACAAGGGCCTCAGCATTGTCTGCATTTGTCACTCCAGATGCGTTTTTACAATATACTGTGATGCCATTCGGACTAAAAAATTCACTAGCGACTTTTTAGAGACTTATTAATATGGTTCTTGCGGACGTCTCTAACTGTACAGCATATCTGGATGATGTGGTGGTGCACTCCCATGACTGGTACAGTCATATTATTTCGCTTAGAGCAGTATTTTTTAAGTTTAGTCATGCCAATTTAACCCTTAACTTGGAAAAATGTGAATGAATGCAAGTGGGGTTGGAGCTGGTGCAGTGCTGCTACAGAAGGGTGAAAGTGGGGTTGACCACCACATATGCTATTTCTCTCGAAAATTTAACAAGTACCAAACAAAGTACTCCACTATAGAGAGAGAGGCCCTGGCGTTACTCTTAGCTCTACAACAGTTTGAAGTATACCTAGGTATACCAAGGTATACCTGGGTATACCTTGTTTAAAGTATACCTAGGTATACCTGCCCAATACCAGTCATGGTATATACAGATCACAATCCAAATTTCATTTTGGATGCATTTTGTTCTCCAAGGAGCGAACGTTGAAGAGAGAGATGGAAGGAATCGGCGTTCTGTAGGGGTTCACTTTTAGCTTAGCTGTTAGCCCCACACAACAACCGTGCTTCCGCTTGCGGTTGCAGCACCACCGTCTCCTCTGCTGTCGACCAATGTTGTTGGACGAGTCCACTGCTCCGTAGGCTTTAGGGTTTTTCTGTAGCACTCCGAAGCTACACAGCCACTTCAGTGTAGTCATGGATATGGAGCCGAAGTTGCTAAAGGTTCATAGTTTCAGCAACTGTTGACAATTATACGTCCACTATTAATATTGTCTGATTCTGTGATTCTACGTAGCGTATTTTGATCAAAAGTTCCGTTACTGTTGCGGCCCATGCAGCCACAGCCGAACAGGGCGCTGCCATCTTGAAAAAAAGACGCAGCTGCACCTAATAAACAGGGGATGAGACGCAGCTGCACCTAATAAGCAGGAACGGTAAGTGGAAAAACCCATAATAGATGCTGTGTGTGTGTGACATTACCCCGTATACAAAAAGTTGCTTTAACCGGGGGAGCCTTTCGCTGTAAGCTGGAGTGTTTGACTTGGCACATCGGCTGACCCCTGGGGCGTGGAGCGGGTAGGTCAGGGTGATTGTGATCGAATTTCCCAATTAGACTCTTGTCCAGGGTGTACTCCACAGAAACCCAGCTCCTTTCTTTGCGGCCAAACACCTTCCAATCCACCCAATACTGCACTTTACCCCTGTGCCGACAAGACTCCAACAGAGAGGTGACAGAATAAATGTTGGACACATTACCATCCAATCTCACACCCCCCTCTGCTGTCGACCAATGCTGTTGGACGAGTCCACTGCTCAATAGGCCTCAGGGTCTTTCTGGAGCTATGCAGCCACAGGTAAGGTTTGAGGAGCGAAATGTGGAACAAGGTGAGACTACCCGAGGACCCCATTTTCTCAGTAAAGTCTCCCATACTTGCGTGCAATGATTTGAATTCTGTATATAGAGACATGTGTGCCCCAGGTAATAACCTGGACCCAACATTGTAGAGTTACATAAGTGGCACAGCCATTTCAGACATGGCCGTGGGACAGGATGGTTGCCCTGTGCTCTCCGGATCTGTTGGTCAATCTCCCATTGGATACGACTTATGAACCTATGTGCGAGGATGATGGGGTGACCCAGTTCAGCATCCAACTCAGAAGGCACGTGCAAATGGATCAGTGCATCAGCCCTGCTGTTCTAGAGCCCAAGACAAGATCGAAAATTGAACTGGTTGAAGAATAAGGCCCATCTGGCCTGGTGGGCATTTCGCCGGTGAGCTTCTTTAACATATTAAAAAATTTTTTAGTCGGTAAGCAAGAGTATGCGGGTGAGAGGACCCCATTGGCCAGTGTCTCCACTCCTCTAAGGCTAATTTTATTACCAGTAGTTTGTGGTGGGAACGCACGCTGGCTGGACCTCGGCGGTTGTGCACGCAGACAGGTGCCCCCTGCTGGCGTGCTGGGCGGTGTGCGGCCCCTTGTGGACAGGCTGGCTGGCATATGCTGCAGAGGCCTCGGAGGGTGAGCGTGCTGGAGAGGATCCTGATGAGGGTGTGCGCGATGGATGGACCTCGGCTAATGCGCGCACTGGAGAGGCCACGGGAATGCACGCTGGCTGGACCTCGGCTGGTGTGCACGCAGGCGGGTCCATGGCTGGAACCCACGCTGGCTGGATCTCGGCAGGTATACACGCAGGCAGGTCCGTGTCTGGAACGCACGCTGGCTGGACCTTGGCGGGTGTGTTCACAGGCGGGTCCGTGGCTGGAACGCACGCTGGCTGGACCTTGGCAGGTGTGAACGCAGGCGGATCTGTCGCGGGAACATACGCTGGCTGGACCTCGGCGGGTGTGCTGGCAGGCGGGTCTGTGGCTGGAACGCACGCTGGCTGGACCTTGGCGGGTGTGTTCTTGTCACCGGTAATAATGGTTAAGGGCGTAAATTGGGTGCCTTTCACTAAAGGAAAAACTGGTACATGAGGGGCAGCTGAATCTTGTAATTAGGGGAGCGCCGCGAATTAATTAAAGAGAGTCGGAAACTGGTTGGAACCGAGGGAAGGGAAGTAGCAGACATTGTGTCGCTTGAGGAGCAGCGGGTTGAATTCGTCCGGGGAGCGAAGGACTTCAACTTGAATGGACTGCTGTTGGACTTGCGGAGGAATGGACCGATGAACGACTGCCTTGATCGCGGGACAACAAGTCGGCTCTGAAAGGCTTTATAATCTGATGCAGGGGTGAGGAGTTGACTCACTCTTCCATAGAGTTAAGTACTCCCCGTTTTCTCTAGTATTCTGTGGTTCTTCCCAATTGTGTGAAGTGAGTCGCCTCTGATTATGAGAGTTTGCCCCCATATGTATACAGCGGGTTTTTGGCTGGACCAGAGACGAGGCTGCGTGGAGACTGAGAATCGTTTGGTGCAGCGGAGTCGTTTGGGTGTGCGAGGCGTGCATCGGCTGAGGGAGGGTGAGAACGCTCACCCTTCCCAAAGTTAAGTGCAGTTCTGTCTCTCTCGTGGAAAGCGTTAAATTGTGTCCAGAGTCAGTGGCCGATATTTCCCCCAATTCTTAAATAGTAGCCGTTTAAATTACAATTTAATTGTAGTCTAATTTTTCTTGCTCTGCCCTGTGTGGTGGGTTTTGTGGGTTATTCTGGTTTATATAGGTATATTTGAAGCGCGGTGTTTTGGAGTGCAGTGATTTTTGTTTGCTATTAACCAATACTGGGTGGAGCTAAAAGTTAGACTGTTTGGGGTATAATTCTTTGGCGGGGAACGAGTCATTAGTTAGTAATCGATTGTAGTAACTTGTTTTGCGTTTTATAATTGCTTATTTATTTTTGTGCTGTAATAGTGACTGCATATTTTCTTTTGTATTTTTTTTGGTTGCTTTTTTTGTTAGAAATGAGGACCATATAATAACGTGGACCTTGGACAAATTTTCTTCCCTCCGTTTTAAACTGGACCTTGATACTGAAAGACATGGACTTGTGAACCTGAGCATGGACTTTTAAATGGGGTTTTAATCTCGTGTGACTAAATAAATTGTGGTAAATTTTGACTCCTCTCCTCTAACCTTTGTAAATACAGACCAAAATATAGGCATTGCAAAGATCCAATTTAGTGAACACTCTTGCACTGTGGAGACGCTCTAAATTAGACGATACCAAAGAGAATGGATATGGGATCCGCTTAGTGACCTTGTTAAGCTGGCAGAAATCTATACATTGGTGTAACTTTAGGGACATGACATCTGGTAGTTTATTGTGATCCTTTGTTTGCTTATATATTACACTTATTCATGATGTTACATTTTTTCTGCTACCTGGCTGCTGTGTGCATTGTTACTACACTTACCTGTGTTGCAGTTCATAACAGACATAAGTATGAATATGTAAGTGATGGGCCCAACTAACAATCAACATAAAAAATATTTACATATGAAATGAAGCTACAGCATTCTTGCTAAATAAATAAATGACATCCACATCAAGACCCTTAAACACATATATAATCTGATTAGATCATGTGAACAAAAAATGGGAACACTAACACATCATTAAAAACATACCACCCATCCATCCATTGTCTTCTACTTGTCCAAGGTTCGGGGTGCAGTCCTCCATCTCCCCAGCTACCTCTACCAGCTCAACTTGAAGAACCCTGTGGCATTCCCAGAACAGCTGGGAAATATAATCTCTTTAGCGTTTTCTGGGTCTTCTCCATGGTCTCCTCCCAGTTGGACTTGCCTGAAACACCTCCCTCTGTCAATCTCCTGCTCCATCTTACCAGCTAATCACTTATGAACAAGACCTTGAGATACTTAAACTCCTCCACTTGAGGCAAGATCTCATCCCTGACCCAGAGAGCACTCTCCGACCTTTTCGACTGATAACCATGGCCTCAGATGGCTACAAACCAATCCAGCAGGGTGGCACCACCACCCTGGTTTTCTAATCTAGAGGCACTGCCCCCGATGACCATGCAATGTAGAAAGACGTGTCAGCCAAGACCGCCCCACAACATTCAGAGTTTTGGTTCAACCCTGTAGCCCTTCCACTAATAGTCCCTCTAACTACCTCCTGGAGTCCCACAATTCAAACACTATCACTCCTTCAGCTTGACAGCATCCCTCATCTGGGGTGACCAACACAGTGTTCAAGGCTTTGTGACCACTTTGCGACCACAGCTCCTGTTTGGCACCTCAACAATAGAGGAACGTATGGAACTCAATGTACCCCACCTCCCCCGGTATGTGGTTTAAGTTCTGATAGAGGTACAGTCAAACATTTGTCTGACAGGTTCTTCTTCCAGACGTTCCCACCCTCACTATACGTTTGGGTCTGCCTGGTCTGACTGGCATCTTCCCCCATCACCTGATCCAACTCACCACCAGGTGGTGATCAGTTGACAGCTCAGCTCCTCTCATTACCCGAGTGTCCAAGACACATGGACGCAAGTCCAACAACATAACTACAAAGTCACTCATTGAACTGCGGCCTAAGGTGTCCTGGCGCCATGTGCTCAAACATGGTGTTCATGATGGACAGACCATGATTTGCACAGAAGCCCAACAAATGAACACCGTATTGGTTCCTCCCAAAGACACCTCTCCAGGTCTCAATGTCATTGCCCACGTGAGTGTTGAAGTCCCCCAGTAGGGCAACAGAGTCTCTAGGGGGAGCAATTTTCATCACCCCCAGAGACTCTATAAAGGATGTGTACTCTGAACTGCCGCATAGGCACAGACAACAGTCAGAACCCATCCCCAACCCAAAGGCATAGGGAAGCTACCCTCTTGTCCAGCGGAGAAAACCCCAACGTACATGCATCAAGCCGGATGGCTATGAGAAAGCCCACACCTGCCCGAAGCCTCTCACCATAGGCAACTCCACAAAAGATCCAGAGCCCCGAACTGTGTGTTGAGGTTAGCCCGACTATATCTAGCTGTTATCACCCAACCTCTCACACCAGCTCAGGCTCCTTTCCCACCATTGAAGTAACATTATAAGTTCCCAATGCCAGTTCCAGCAGCCGAGGATCTCAATGCCAAGGCACCCACCCTTGGCCACTGGCCGAACCACAATACACAATACAATAATATTCTCTATTATTGCCCCTCCCACAGGTGGTGTGTCCATGGAAGGGAGGGATCCATGTAGTTCCTTTGGGCTGGGCCCGTTCGGGCTCTTTCCCAAACACTCGTTGACAAACCCTTTCTCCGGACCTGGCTGGGGTGCCGGTGAGGTGCCGATTGGGTACACAAATTCCTGTTGTTTCTATTCATAGGGTTTATTTTGAACCACTTTTTATCTAACCATGCACTCAATAAATATGTATTTACCAATTAACCTAAGTCCCAAATTAACACATTAGTTTAACACACAACTATTTACTATTATTTATTAAAAGCTCAATAGTAGTCCAACTCTCCCACCAGAATATTTCCAGGATTTTACAGGTCTTTATCCTGGTATCTCTTACCTCCTTCTGGTGAAGAGACCACATGTCACTCCTGCTCCCTCTATTTTGCACTCGGGTGAGGAACTGTCATGTGTTACCTCTAGCCGCTGTCAATCACCTGAATTTTAATTACCTGTTCCTTGTTTCGTTATTTGTTTATTACTTCCGGTCCTCTGTCTTATAAACCTTGTTTCTGGTTTGCTCTTTTGGGTTTGATCACGTTCACCTGTAGTGTGTTCTCCCTTCAGGATTAACCTCTGTTACTGTTCAACCTCTGTTACTGTTCAAATTCTCTGCATCGGCAATCGTCCACATCGCAGGTTACGAAGTTTGTTTTGTTCGTTGCAGCTTAGCGATTGTTTTCATCGCGGTTACGCTGCCCAGTGTTTGTATTTTGTTTTTGCTCTTTTTGGAGAACTCTTTTTTGGGTTTATTTAATAAACTGTATCTGCATTGATCTGTGAGTTGCGCTGTCTTTTACTGCCTTGTTCACACCACAGCAAGACCATTTACTGCGCATCGGTCCACCACCAGTGCACCTCCCCCGACTTGGTCGGATGAGATGAGAGATGAGAGCTATATTTTGTTTGGTTTTGCTGTGGTTCTGAGAATACCAAAAATACGAAAAAGGTGAGAGAAAAGAAGTTCTGCCATCTGGAGAGCACAGGGAAGAGCTGTCAATGAATCAAATCACACCGCATGAGAGAATTGGTAGTAACCACCTTTGAAACTGGAAGATCTGTGACAAAATTGAAGGATGAGAGAGAACTGGTAGAGGCATAAGTTTCCCAGCAGGTAAAATCTTGCAAGTCAGGTAAAGTCTTGCAAGTAGCACTATATGGCACAAGAACAAGAACAAGAACTGATTATATGCTGAACATCAGAATTTAAAGATTTTGACATATACTTCCGTTGGAGGAGCTGTACAGTATGGTACGAGCAACGCTGGGATGTCCGGAACATAAGGAAGTGTGAACCCAAGTGACCAAACTAGTGTGGAGGGCACTGGAACAAACAAGAGAACCTGGAGGACTTTGAAGAGGAGCGTAAACCCCCTACACAGCTCTTTCAATTTCATGGTTAAACTCCCAATAAATGGAATTAATAAAAAAAACTAGTAGGAAGGATGGGCGATTCATCCAAATGCTCCCTCCCAGATTCATGATTCAGTAAATGCAAAAGGACGTCATCCTGCAGGTTACGATGACCAGGACGGTAAGAGATGGTAAAATTTAAACTTTTTAAAAATAATGACCATCTGGACTGACGAGCGTTAAGACATTTGGCTCCCTTAAGATACTTGAGATTTTTGTGGTCAGTGATAACCACAAAGGGATGTTTAGCCCCATAAGCCAATGATGCCACTCCTCAAGGGAGATCTTGATGGCCAACAACTGTCACCAGTGCTGTAGTTGCACGCAGCAATTGACAATTTATGTTACAGGAACGCAACCGGACAATGATAAACAGGCAAAACATCCAGCCCCCTGTGAAAGAACCGCTCATATACCATTAGACGATGTATCTACTTCAACAAAGAATTGTAAATCAGGGTCCGGATGTGCCAAATCTAGGGCATTACTAAACTTGGATTGAAGGTGATTAAAAGCATGATCTGCATTAGAATTCCAGGTAAGTACGTTACTAAGTAAGTTAGTTAGAGGCAAGGTCAACAAACTAAAAGAAGGGTGCCGTTAAAAAATACAGCTAAACACAAACAACACAACTTAAATACAGGACAGAGAATGGCTGCCCTTGATTGCGGAAACAAAAGTGCAACCAAGATAGCTCAGGGTACCGACACCTCGGACAGCTGAGCTTGCATGACACGCCTGTGCAAGATGCTCTGCTGTTAATTAACACCAGTCTAAAAATTTTTGCGCCCGCTGCACGAGTGTGCGACAGCGGCAGCAATCGGATGCATATCACCGCGAAACTAGTGCTGCAACTGCTGACCAGTGCTACTGCTGGGGCGGTCAGTCAGAGTCAAGTGCGACATGAGAATTGACTCGGATGCAGACATACCCAGAAAAGAGAGCGAAGGAGAGAGAGAGAAAAACGCGCAACTTTACCCGCTCAATGAGCGGAGGTAACAATCCAAGTAGAAAAGAATTTCTGTCCCTAGAAGAAAATGATTACCTCTGCATTGCATACCACCAACCTTCTACAAAATAAAATTTAAATAGACACGCTAACACCTGATCTGAGCCACCCGGGACGAACATGGGCTGGGCGACACTGCTGCCACCTAGCGGTGACACGGCACCGTTACACCATTTTTAAAATAACATTATAATTTCAACATTTCTTTTTATAGATAACCAGACAACTTTCATTTTCAGACTAAATGTGTTTACTTACCCCAGTCAAGGTGATGAATGTCCAAATAGAAATTAAATGCAATATAATTGAGCAGTTGAAGGGCTTTATCAGTAACAATGAACTGGATCACTATTAGCAGGATATTAATGTCACGCAGCCTACCTCTGAGCATTATGACTCCATTTTCCATGATACACTCTCGCAAGGACTTTCCAATGCCACGCCCCTTCCGTGCTCAGGTTCACCGGAGTGGAAATTACGTACACCTGAACTCTCATCTATATATATACACTTCTGGTTCCCTTTGTTTCATCACAAAGTATTGTTATCCCGTGTGACATACCGAGCGTTATATGGATCATTGCTTTTTCCGGTTGTTGTACTTTCTGCCTGTTTCTTCCCAACTGCTCTTTTGGTTTTGCCCTTTTTGGATTTGACGCTAATAAACTTTAATTCCGCGTTCATCGCTCGTTCTTTACGTGCAACCGCATTACAGAATACTTTGCCAATTAAATAGATTGGACCGAGCTCTTGCAGAGCAAGGCTCTGCTTTGGATCATCACAGCAAAGTCTTCGACTCGCTTTCCACTGTGATTAACCAACTGTCTCGTCAACAAACCGATCAACAACAACAACTCGCTCAAGTTACCAAGGCTCTGAATGCCGCTGCCATTTCTGCCACTGCTTCTGCTGCCGTAGCCGAACCACTATCCACACTGCATCCGCTACCAGTGAGTAAACCTGATAAATATGATGGGTCTCTGAATGAATGTGCAGGGTTTCTGCTGCAATGTTAGCTGTTTTTGAGTAATTCACCTCCTAGTTCGGATCAGGCCTGAACTAGCGTTTATCATCACGTCTAACGGGTAAAGCGTTAGAATGGGCAACCTCTGTCTGTTCGGTATATGAGGATGGATCCTATGATGATGCATGGTGGGCATACGGTGCAAGAGACACACAACCCAATCATTTCCTGGGCAGATCAGCAGATCGTGGCTTAGTCCGGTTTCTGTAAGAAGCAGTGTTTGCATTTCTTTCACTGAAAGCAAAGGAAAGTGAGACGAGCAAGTGGAGGGTCCATACATTGTACACTAGGAGCGTGGCTTGCCGCGGTAATGTACTGTATGAGACCTTTTTCTTTATATGCCCTCGTTTTTTTCAAACCCACCACTGGCCTTTTATCAATGCAGTATTATATTTGATCATATCACACTGGTGATTGGGGCACATCCAACTAATCAGAGTTATAAGACTATAATCTCTTTTTGAAATCCTTCAAAAACACATTTAATTATCCATACCAGAGTCTTGCTTTTGAGGAATTACTTATAAATCTGCTTTAGAGTTCTTGTTTACTGTCAAAGTCTCCGATGCCCCAAAACTACATCCTAAAGCATTTTATTTCACACAAATTGTCTCACATTCAGCACAACTACTGCATAGGTAATTGTGAATTATGCGAACAGGCTTTTGTTTATGCATTGTCCAAATTCCACTGTTAGGTTAAAACATGAATTTCCGCCTGTCGTATCATATTTCCTTTTTTGCTGTTGATGTAGTTGGAACATTTTGACTTGCTCTCAGTGCAGTGCTAATTCCTACTCCTACTGTTGTAGATTTTAGGTGCAAATGTTTAAGCAGTGTAAATGTAATGTATAGGCGCTAGAGATTGCTCTGAATCTCCCACACGGAATCTGAAACCCTAGGATGCATTGAAATGGAGTCATGCCCGTGTCCGAATGCCGAAGGGAATTTTGTGCGATTTCAGCCCAAGATTCGAGACCAATCTGAGGGGTTACTAACTGCGAATGTGCGTATAAATTTGCATAATTCTTGGTTTGATCTTTAACATTGGCTGTTACTTTCTGGGTGTTGACCAGAAGTTAGGCTTACGCTGGTTCCCAACTTTTCAAAGAAGGCTCTACAGACTGTGGAGGTAAATTGGGGACCTTTGTCGGAAAGAATGTCCTTCGATATACCAAATACAGGGAACAAGAGGCGGAACAGCAGCTCTGCAGTCTGGAAGGCAGATGGCAGTGAGGGTAACGGTAAGAACCTAATTGCACGTGAAAAATGATCAATGATTGGTACAATTGTAGTGTACCCCGCTGACTCTGGCAGGTCGCACACAAGAGCAAAGTCGAGAGCAATATATGACCACAGGCCCCGAGGTACAAGCAACGGCAGCAGCAGACTTACCTGCTGGAAGGGTTCTCGGAGTTTTGCATGGCGCACAAACAGAGCACGACTGCACTAAGCATTGAATGTCTGCGTGTAAGGACTCTTACCAGTATTTGTGCCCCAGTAGAAGACACGTGCGTGCAACACCAGGGTGACCAGAGCAAAGAGAGGTGTGCATGCAGGTAAGCAACCGGTCCTGAAAGGCTGGGGGAACAAAAGTTAGGTGAGCTGGACAGTCAGCAGGAGCTGGCTGGGACTGCAGGGCCTCATCGATCTCTGTGTCCACCTCCCAATGTATTGAGCACAAGAAGCAGTGGGAGGGTAGTATGGGTGATCCTAAGTTTGGGACCAGGTTGGGGTCCGAGGACAGAGCATCAGCTTGATTATTGCAGGTGCTAGGTCGATAAGAAATGACAAACTGAAATGCCCACTGAGATTGCATAGCATTTAAGCGCTTCGCTCCCTTGAGATATTTCAAGTTTTTGTGGTCGGTAGTGACACAATTCCTTTAGAGCAATTTTGATGACTAGCAGCTCGTGATCCCCAATGCTCTAATTGCATTCTGCAGCCGAGAGTTTACAGGACAGGAATGCAATAAGGTGCAGCTGAGATGTGCGCCCCGACAGCTGGGAAAGCACTGCTCCCACCCCTGTGGATGAAGCATCCACTTCCACAATAAACTGCTGGTTAGGATCAGGATGTATTAGTAGACAGGCAGACGCAAACCTCCTCTACATGTAAGAAAATGCTTGATCGGCCTCCAAGGAATGACAGGATAGTCAGGGGAGGAGATAAGAAAAAACGTTAGTTGATGCATATGTGTGTGGTTGCGACATGGTGTGTGGGGCTACCAGGTTGGGGAAGCATGTTGTGTCTAGTGTTGTCTCTGTGCCCTGTGGCCATGTATGAGAGACAAGTGTTTGTTCCATGTGTGTTTCACTATTTTCACTGAAGGAGTAATAAAAAAAATACAGATCTGTGGTCAACCGTCTCCATTGTGCGGAACACATTTTGTATCAGATGTGGGATTTAGTTGTTTCCAAAACAGGATGAAGGTGATCTAGGAAAAAATCAAGTTTCAACACCTTATGTAGCCAGAGTCAGTGGGGCAGACGGCCCTTGCAACGAATGTGCAATCAACGGCACCACTATCTGAGCACTGGTGGATACTGGTTCCGCTGTGATGCTAATCTGCTTTGTGATGGACATCAAGAGGAGTGCTGCAACCGCATTGGAATGATGAGTGTCAGAAGCTCAATATTACAATAAGTAATTAAGATCTCCTAACCAATACTCTTCTTCACAATTCATTATTCTATTTTAAACACATATAAAAGATACAATAAACAGTTCCAAACATCACTTGATAGATTTTGAAATGAAACACAAGGATTGTCACACCCACACTGGTTTCCAGGTCTTTGCGGAATTCTAAACAGCTACCACCACTTCCCCAATTAGTAGTCACCCTTATTTAAGCCACCAGGGTGCACTCTTTGCGTTGTTTCATTTGTATCTCTCTCATGTTGTGCATGCCTTTGTCCTTTTACTATCCTGCAGTGTGTTTGTGTGCTTCACAGTAGCTGCTCCAGTGCTGCAGCCTGTGTGTATATCTGCAGCCTGTGTGTATATCCCGGAGCCGGCCACCGATCGGCAAAAAAGTAGCATTTATATTATCACGTTTAACCAGGTGCAACTATGGAATGCAAATGCATCCAAAGGCCAGAATTAGGATCTTTTTTTGAACATGTTTAGGAGCATGTTTAACGAGAGTTATGCCAAGGTACAGGCACCGTCATGGGGTATGCCCTTGAATTTCATACTTTAGCAGCGCGATGAAGCTATAATGAGCCGGCTCTGATTATTAACTTCCGTGTGGGTTTGAGACGAGAGAACTTTTCGGCGCTAGCATTCAAGGATTGTGGCTGGAGCAGCTGAGCAGTACACAGCTGAAGCTGAGATGGCATGACCCCGCCATCTTCTGCCTAAAGAGTGAGTTTCTCCACTGGTTTCCAACAACTCTTATGTATATAGCGTCTCCTCCCTTTTGGATTGGTGGCCGAAGGGCCTTGTGTTATAATACCTAGTGGATTGGGAGGGGTTTGGCATGGAGGAGTGCAGCTGGGTTCCAGCGGGGGATATTTAGACCCTGGTCTTCTGGGACTTCAACTCCCAAAACCCTGGCAAACATGCACCTCGTCCCAGGAGTCGATCACCTCATCGGGGTAAGTATCACCCATCCTCCTTGGGGCCCTTTTCAGGGGGGGAAACTATCACACCCACACTGGTTTCTAGGTCTCCCACACCGTAATTCTAAGCAGCTGCTACCACTTCCACAATTAAGTCACCCTTATTTAAGCCACAAGAGCGCTCTTTGCGTTGTTTCATTTGTATCTTGCTCATGTTGTGCATGCTGTTGTCCTTTTACTATCCTGCAGTGTGTTGGTGTACTTCACAGTAGCTGCTCCGGGTCCACAGCTCCGCTGTCTGTGCATCCGCATGCCCCATTTACCACCTTGCTTCAGCTGTGTATCACTCTGCTGCCACACTACGCCTCAGCTGTGCAGCATTCCACAGCATTTTCATTAAAACTACCTGTTTACTATCATTAGCTTCCTTTCACTGCTGCTCTGTACCATCCCTGACAAGGATACTGTAGTCCAATCACATTCTGCTCATAGACTACATAGGATATACATCCTTTTTTCCAACAACAAAAAAATAATTTATAACAGCCACAAGAACCTGCAACACACACAAACAACTATTCACACTATTCCATACACCCATGATCTTGTCCATTTTTACCTGTATGTGTTTTATTGCCAAAAACACATAGGCTTCTGTAGCCAAGATGCTAGCCCAGTAATTGCACATTTTAATTTGGTCTAACTGTCTTCCAACTGCATCTGACTTACATGATCTTATCCTAATAGGACAAAGTCACAACAGCCTAAATGAGAACCTTACTCATACACATTTAGCAATTAGCTAATTCATACTTCAGTAAATATTGATATTGCAATATGTTATGTTCCAATAAATGGTCAGAAGTCGGCGGTTTCGTTCAAAAAGACTTTAATGCATTAGTAGTGTATAAGATGCACAATGTGTCAAATTTGATTGATTTATGACCTGATTTATGACGTGCGGCACATCCGGTTATGGAATGTGCAATAGTGGGTGGGACATCCGGTAAGAGGGTTGGCCATAAGTGTGGGTTGTAACCCCTCCTACCCTGCCTAACCCCACCTAGAAGGTGTGTCAGAAATTTCACAACCCTCCTCCCAGATCCCAACCATCTTCCCCCCACACATACATCCATTCTTTTTTCAGTAAATTAACTATTAAAAAAGTAAAAACTATAGTATGTACACTAAAAGTCTGGTAATTTAAATCATTTGTTTAAAAAGTTATAAAACTCTAAAACACTCACTAAAGTCTGGTATTTAAATCATTTGTTTAAAAAGTTGTAAAACCATAAATATGCTGAAACAGGCGTCCTTTTTAAATGGTTTTTATAAAACACCGCTCTGCACAGCGTCGCCATCGGACGGACTGCGCCACCCGATCGGAACAGAAATGCTGGCCTCAAACCCCCGCAAAGTCCAGGGTTCCTCATCCGGGTGTATCCGCGTTTTCGGTTCGTTCCGGCCGCAAGATCGCCTTAGCGGTGTTAGCATCAGCGCTAGCCCGCCATTAGCCGCATTTGTCGGCTGCAGCACCGGCTATATTAATTCGGCGCTAGCACCGCCATTAGCCGCGTTGTTTGGCTGCAGCACCGGCTGTATTAATTCGGCGCTAGCCCCGCCATTAGCCGCGTTGTTTGGCTGCAGCACCATCTGTATTAATTCGGCGCTAGCCCCGCCATTAGCCGCGTTTTTTGGCTGCAGCATCGGCTACTTTCACTCGGCGCTAGCCCCGCCATTAACCGTGTTTTTCGGCTGCAGCATCGGCTTCTTTAACTCGGCGCTAGCCCCGCCATCAGCCGCGTTTTTTCGGCTGCAGCACCGGCTATATTATCTCTATCTCGGTGCGTCTTTCCTCGCGATGCTCAGTGCGTTTCTCCTCACGTTGCTCCTCGCTATGCTCCTCGCAATGCTCCTCGCAATGCTCCTCGCAATGCTTCTCGCGATTCTCAGCGCGTTTCTCCTCGCGATGCTCCTCGCATTTCTCCTTGCGTTTCTCCTCGCGTTTCTCCTCACGATACTCCTTGCGGTGCTCCTCGCGATTCGTCGCGTGTTTCTCCGGGTGATCCTCCGCTCGTTTCTCCCACGTCTCTCATGGATCCACGGAGCAACCGCCCTGCGTCGGCGAGCCGTGCTGCGCCTCCTGCACGTTTTGCAGGGTTGGGGGTATCGAGCCGGGCAACGGTTGCCGGTATGCGTCGGTCGCGTCCAGTCCCGAGCCGTCCCGGGTCCATTTAGGGTGCGTTCCATGCTCGGTACCCGCCTCGGTAGACCAGGACTTTACTTTATGTGGTGTTGCTGTGGTACTGGTTCTCTCCCTCTGTGTCCAGGTGGCGGAAAGGAGGGAGTCTGGGAGTGTAGGCGTGGTGACCAGCGCATCATCTGGGGTGCAGTCCTGTGGTCCGAGCAGGAGGCTATTTCCCTCACTCTGGACCTTACCACACCCGCTCTGGACCATGTGCCACCCGCTCCGGACAAGGGGTTCGCTGTACTGGAGGTTTTGAGGGCCGCGTTGTTGTCATGGGACTCTGTGCTGGTTACCCAGATTTTGGGCCAAGACTGTGTTCCACTTGCGTCCACTCGGGTCACCTTTGCGTCTACTCGGGCCACCTTTGCGTCCACTCGGGTCACATGTGCGTCCACTCGGGTCATTTCGGCGTCCACTCGGGTCACCTTTGCGTCCACTCGGGTCCTTTCGAGACGAGAGTCACTTGGTTCACCTCTGCGGTCGCGTGTACCCCGGTCTCCCCTGCGGCCATGTTTGTCTCTCCGGTCCCTAAACCCGCTTTTGTTTCTCGGGTCCCTGAGTCTACGTTTGGCTCTCCCGCACCGGAGTCTGCGTGGGGGTTCGGTCACCCTCGCGCTCACAAGGGGCCACAGCGCCTCTGCGCACACATGGGGTCACGTCACCCTCGGTCTCTCAACAGGTTAAAGTGTTTCCTTAAACTCATCGGGTCTCATCCCCCTCACACACTCAAAGGGTCACGCCCCTCTCGCGCTTAGAAAGGGCCATGGCGGTGCTGCGCTCACAAAGGGTCTTGTCCTCCTCGGACTCTCTTAGGGTCATTCCCTCCTTGTGCTCACGGCGCCCCCGCTTCCTTAAGGGGTCTCGTCGCCCTCGCATGCTCAGGGGGTCGCGGTGTCGCCGCCCTCACAAGAGGTCTCATCGTCCCCGCATCTTCAAGGGGCCACGTCCTCCTCGCGCTCGCAAGAGGTTTCGGCGCTGCCATGCTCACAAAGGGTCGCGTCACCCCTGCAGCCTCAAGGGGTCACGTAGTCCGCGCGCCCTCAAGGGCTCACCCATGCGCACTCACAGGGTCTCGCGGTCCACGCGCACTCATAGGGTTACGGCATTCCCGTACCCTCAAAGGGTCATGTCTCTCTCGTGCTCTCAAGAGGTCACCTCCCTCTTGCGCTCACAAAGGGTTCCGCCGTTCAAGTACCCTCAATGGATCACGTCCCTCTCGCACCCTGAAAGGGCCACGTACCTCTCGCGCACACAAGGGATCACGTCCCCCTCGCGCTCACAAGGGGTCACGCCGTCCCCGCATCCTCAAGGGGTCTCGTCGCCCTCATACACTCAAAGGGTCTCGGCGCTACCGCGCTCATAAGTTCCTCGGGTCATCCTCGGGTCTGAGGCCTCGCCGCGGTCCTCGGGCCTCAACGCCGTCGCATCCTTATAGGGACCTGGCCCCCGTTTGTTTTTTTTCTTCTTTTCCCCGGCTGCCTTTGCCCCCCGGTAGTTTTGGGGGGGCGATATGTCAGGGTTGGGAGTGCCAGGCCACTCCCCCCTATTTTATTTTCGGTGTGTTTGGCCGTTTAGGGCTCCCGTAGGTAGGGCCCATCCCCTTGAGCTGGAATTGGGTCCTTCCTGATCACATGTGGCATGCTGACTAAGCTTAAAGCGCCCATGCGCCCTGAGTAAGCAGGCCAGCATTTTATGTGTATGTGTATATTAAGGCATATACATGTGTGACATCGGGTGTTTTGCGTTGTGTGTTTTCTTCTGTGTGTTTCAGCTGTGTTCCCGCTGATTTGCATTATTAAATCGCCTCTTGGTTTGTTTACCTGGTCGCCTGGCTCGCTTCTGTACACCACACCGCTCCGCTCAGCTTCGCCATGATTTTATAACATAATTAAGTATGTCAGTTTTAAATCAGAGATATGTCATGAGGAAAGCAACGGTAAGAATTATGGATAACTTATAATAGCATTGACTGTAAAACAATTAAAAAAAAAATTGATAATGTTTTTAAAAAGTCAAATTTGGGCAGAAATTTTGTTTGCAATATTTCTGTTTCCATGTATTACACTATTTACTGAAGTAGTTAGGTATATATAATACTAAATCATTGCACACAAAACAAACGAAAATACAGCTATAAGTATTGGGGAAAATAAAATCTAAAATACCGTAATCTGTAAATATTTTATTGTCAGAAACTTTTTTTTGTCAGAATAGGTGTGATATACCTAGGTGCATTAATAACAAGTGTTAATGAATGGGAGATCATGTCCTTAGTACTGTTTAACATTTACTGCCATTTTTGCTATAACTAATGTTAAATAGTTAGTTTTGGTTACCATTTGGACAGATATAACTTTGACGATTCATTAGAAAATATAAAAATGAGGGGGTCGTATACTTTTGTATACATTTCATGGTTTAATAGTACATTACACATGACTCTTTATAATAATCTGTACTTTTTAAATATTCCACAAACATTTCCGTATATATGTCTTATTGGGTGTAATAAAACTGTGAGACAACCTATAAACATGGAATTTAAGCCACAGTACCACTGTAAAGACATGTACAACATGCATGCAAGCATAATGGTTTAAAAATGTTTTCCGACCCATTTATTACATAACAGGCACCATGCATACCAGGCACCATTGACAAATTTTAAAATACTGGAAGAGGTCATGTTGCCTTATGCTGAAGGCGAAATGCCTTTAAATTGGGTGTTTCTGCAAGTGAGCAACATCCTGGTTCCAGACAAGATTGTCTGGAAATCAATTAAACAAGATTGATTTAATGACGTGTCCAGCCCATTCACCAGACCTCAATCCATTTAATAATTTGTGAAGTGACATCATGAATGCTGTTGTTCCAGAGGGGGCTGGTGGTGTACCTTGATTAATTTCACCCAGACTATTTAAGAACCATTAATATGCTGATGCGACAGCCTTCTCGTGTGAAGACCAATTCATGTAAAGAACTGTGAGTCTACCTGTGCTAGTTCACCAAGCAAGAACAACGACAAAGCAACTACTGTTACACATTCCCGTTCACGCCCCGCGGTTCCGCTCTCTCCTCCACACACACCCACTTCACCTACACGCTCACGCCCCGCTGCTGCATGCTCTGCACCTCACACGCCCACTTCCACACCTGACACTAATGCTGGTAATCTCAGATCACCCTCTCCAGACTATTAGTTGCAGGTGAGCCTCATTGATGACAGCGTCCTCTTAAGCCGCTGTTCTGGACCCATCGGCGCAGAGTTTTTTGGATCACCCCGCTCGTGCGTGCTGCTCACTTCGCGCTTCGTGCGTCTGTTCGGGACGTACTGTTGTTCTTCTGGCGAGACCCTTTGATGAATCTGCTGACTCGCTACCTCTCCATAGGATCGCTCTCCTCGGAGGACGTAAAGACTTCAGGGACTCCGCTGGCATGCCCCCCCCTTCTCGCCTGCGCTCCACGCCGCTTACTCGCTGCATCCGATGTGAGCCGCGTCTTTCCGCTGCTTATGGGGAAGAATGAATTATTGACTGTTTCTGTTTTTGTTGCCTGTTGTTCTGGTTTTGCAAACGCGCCTTCCTCAGTTCCTCCGGCAACGGGACACTTAAAACTTGACATAAAACTCTGCCATAATCTCAACATCGATGGAGCCAACAGAGAAGGTCCTGCCGGCTCAAGGACACACCCTGGTGGAACTCCAGAGCGGTCTCGGTGAGATGACCTGGGCGATCCAGACGCTGATGGGCCATCTGACTGAGCTGGAGCGCGGCGGCTCCGTTCCTGGAGTCACGGGAATGGCCCTTATAGCCTTTCAGAGCCCGAACGGTTTGACGGAAGCCCAAGTAAATGCCGTTCATTCCTAATGCAATGTGCTCACTACTTCCGCAGCCACCCTCGATCCAGCGAGGTCGATAAAATCTCTTTGATCATCTCTTGTCTGACGGGCAAGGGGGGCGGGTGGGCGACCGCCATCTGGGAAGCACAGGGTCCCGAATGCCGGTCATTTGCTGCGTTTCATGAGGCGTTCCGCACCACCTTCGCCCACCCCCTGGAGGGAGAGGTGGTGGGTATGCAGCTGTACCAGCTACGCCAGGGTACTCGATCGGTGTCCGAGTATGCTCTGGAGTTCCGGGTGCTGGCAGCTAGGACAGGCTGGAGTGGGTCCGTCCTGACCATTATGTTCCGGGAGGGCCTGCACCGAGAAATACAACGCAAGATCGCCGGACAAGACTTCGGAGCCACATTGGACGACCTCATCCGTCTCGCCGTCCTGATTGAACAGCATATCGCCACGGTTCCGACTGCTCGCACCCCCGGTCGTCCACCTGCCAGTCCACCAGGGTGGAGGGAGATCGCTTCACAACCAGCACCTCGGACTCCGGATCCTGAGCCGATGCAGCTGGGACGGTCTCACCTGACTCCGCACGAGCGTCGACGCTGGGTCCAATTGGGTCTGTGTCTCTACTGCGAGAGCGCTGCGCATGCCCTGCAGCACTGCGATGTTCGTCCCGACCGCCGCGGCTGTCCTTAACCTGCACGATCTGTGTCTCCACGTGAAGTGCCTAATGTCGCGGTGAGTGTCAGGGGCTGTGAGTCAGCAATCCCTATGTTTAAATTCTGTTTTGTTTTTTAAGGGCTCTTCTCTGACGGCTGCTTCGCTGGTGGACTCCGGAGCGGACGGCAACTTCATTGACCGAGGCTTCTGCCGTCAATGGGGCATTCCTGAGGTGCCTCTCGAGACCACTTTTTCCATCCAAGCCGTGGACGGCAGCCCTCTGCCATCAGGTGGCTAAAAGCTCCACACCCCCCTCCCGATGGGGATAGGAGAGGAACATTTTGAACATTTTTTTTCATTATCTCCTCTCCCTCTGTCCCTGTCATTTTAGGGCTGCCCTGGCTGAGGCGACACGGTCCAGTTATCTCCTGGGCCGGGCTGCGGGTCCGGTCATGGTCATCTCGGTGTGAATGGAAATGCATCCAACCTCCTTTGGCTACCTATGCTCGGCGGCCAGGGTGTCACCGGTTTCCCAGTTGCCCCCTCAGGTACCTGAGGTGTACGCCGACCTGGATAAGGTATTTAGTAAAGCATGTGTGAACACACTTCCTCCCCATCGCCACTATGACTGTGCTATTGACCTGGTGCCGGGGGCTAAATTACCGCACGCGCGCCCGTACCCCCTCTCGGTAGCCCAGACGCGGGCCATGCAGGAGTACATCGAAGAGGCCCTATGTAACGGTTTTTCTTCGTACCGAAACAGGGTGGGGAGTTGCGTCCCTGCATTGATTTCTGAGAACTCAACAAAGCCACCAAGTGTTACCCCTACCCCTTTCCTCTGGTCCCGTCCAACCTAGAACTGCTACATGGGGCGTGCGTGTTCTCCAAATTGGATCTCCGGAACGCTTGCAACCTGGTTCGTATTCGGAAGGGAGACGAGTGGAAGACCGCATTCATCGCCACCTCGTGGCATTCTGAATATTGGGATGCCTTTCGGCATCACCAACGCCCCTGCGGTCTTCCAGGCCTTCATTAACCATGTGCTTAGGGAGTTTCTCCACCAGGGGGTCATCGTCTACCTTGACGACGTACTGGTTTTTTCGAGTGATCTGTCCTCCCATGTCGCCTTAGTTTGGCGAGTGCTATCACGTCTCTTCGCTAATGGGCTGTACGTTAAGGGGGAGAAGTGCGTTTTCCACCGGGTCTCGGTCTCCTTTTTGGGTTTCATCATCTCCCATAAGGGGATCGAGATGGACCCCGGCAAGGTACAAGCGGTTGTGGACTAGCCGACACCGACCTCACACCGGGAACTGCAACGGTTCCTGGGGTTCGCCAACTTTTATAGGGGCTTTATCCAAGACTTTAGTCGCAGTGAGCTGCCCCTCACATCTAGTCTCACGGGTAACCCCTCCGCGTTGCACTGGAGTCCGGAGGCGGATTGGGCCTTTGATTTTCTCAAACAACGCTTTACCACAAAACCGGTATTGGCCCATCTGGACCCCGGGCGCCAGTTCATCGTGGAGGTGGACGCCTTTTGTAGTGGGGCCAGTGCTGTACTTTCTCAGTCCAAGGGAGGATTAGCTGAAGTGCGTCCCATCGCGTATTTCTCCCACAAATTCCTGCCAGCCGAATGCAATTATGGGATCGAGGACCGTGAGCTTTTAGCCATCAAATTAGCCCTGGAGGAGTGGTGACATTGGCTAATGGGGTCCACTCTCCCCGTCCTCATTCTCACGGACCACAAAAACTTAGAGTACGTTAAGAGTGCGCGGCGCCTCAATGCACGTCAAGCCCGTTGGGCCCTCTTTTTCAATCAATTTAACCTTCAGATTTC
Organism: Corydoras maculifer; assembly: GCA_019802435.1. NCBI lineage: Eukaryota > Metazoa > Chordata > Actinopteri > Siluriformes > Callichthyidae > Corydoras > Corydoras maculifer. The sequence continues at coordinate 268,303 of JAFMOD010000299.1, read as the reverse complement.
GTTCCGTCCGGGGTCGGAGAACAACCGGGCAGATACCCTGTCTAGACTGAATGGCCCTTCTCAATCTGACCCGGATCGGGCTAGTGCGATCATTCCCGCTAGCAAATTCATGGGTCTGATCCGATAGGAGGTAGATACCCAGATTCATGAGGCGTTAAGCACCATTACAATACTACCTAACTGTCCTGAGGGGGTGACGTACATCCCAGTGGCCTTCCGTCCCCGCATTATCACGTGGGCCCATTCCTCTCTGTGCAGTGGTCATCCGGGCGTCCTTCGTACCATGCAGCTTATCCAACGGAGGTACTGGTGGGAGTCCTTACAGGCGGACGTACAGTCCTTTGTGCGCTCCTGTTTCATCTGCGCTGCCTGTAAGACCCCCCCGGGAGCTTCCAGCTGGTAAGCTGTGTCCGTTTACTGTGCCAGAGCGGCCCTGGGTCCACATAGCTTTGGACTTTGTGACCGGTCTCCCCTCCTTCAATGGCTACAATACCATCCTCTCAGAGGATCATTTTGTGACATCAACTCCATCACCAACCATGATGCCTGTAATTAATATCTCATCTAGGGCAGTTATGATCGAACCCAAATCACAGGAACCACAAGGATCTCTGTACCCCAATTTAGAACAGTACAAACAGGACGAAGTTTAACGCTGGGTGGAATAAACACCCTCAGCCCCTCCACCACCAACTGATTGGCGCGGCCCAATACATTCAACACCACGGGAAGTTGTCACAGAGTGTAACAACCCCTTTCACGGAAAATGTGTACGTGACCCTGGGGTACGTCCCAGACAGAGGGGGATACAAACCCCTAATTGTTATACAGATACACGATCTCAAAGTATGGTGCTCACACCCCCTGGGAGGGAACCGGTCAAGGTGATGTGTGTCTGCATTGCTTGAGGGGGAGTATATGGGTAATGAGGAGGAATATGATGACGTGGGGAGTTCATATACAGCCGCTAGGGTGGACCCTCCTCCACCTCTGCCTCATTTCAGCTCACCACTCCCACCACCACCACCAGTGAGCCGCCCCTTGCCAAGAGAAATGGAAAGATTACGCCAGTCACTAGAAAGCACCATGGTCCTGTCTCAACACATTCTAGAAGGGCTAGAACAGAGAATGAAACAAGGAAGTGACACTTCCTCAGAGCAGGGAGTTTATTCACGCACTAGATCATACACTCAACAGCGACAGCAAGAGGCCTACACTCAGATGCCTCTCCTGGCAGATTGCCAAGGAAGGGTGAAGTACAAACCATTTGCTCTGGGAAATGTTCAGTTGCTTTCTGTTCAGTTCAGTTCAACTTCCTCCCATACAGAAAGGGGGAAATCAATGGTTGATTAAAGTAGCACAACTTACAGCAGGATTTAATCTAGCAATGGGTGACATGAGGGCCTTAATTTCTAAGTCCCTAACACCAACACAAGTGACCGAAGTGGAAAATAAAGCAAATACGTTCACTGTGGCAGATGACGAGGACTTTAATAAATTTTCGGGGGCCTTTAACAATGTTCTGCGTGAAATGTTTCCCGTAACTAGAACAGGAGCCATATGTAAGTTCCCCTGGGACGAAAAGGAGGAGCCCACCATTTACTTCGCCAAATCTGTAGATCAATGGGTAACAGCTACAGGGGTTCACCCCTCACGCTGTTCGGCAGCCACCATAGACTGGTTTAAGAGTGCAATCTTGACTGGCATGCCTACAGATATAAGTTCAAGGGTAGAGAGTGACTATCACGCATCTGACATGGACTCGCAGATGGTAGTTCCAAGGTATCAAGGAAAAAGCTCCAATGCTGTCATCTGCGCGTCACGTTTCTGGGACGTACTGTAATGCAGGGAAACACTGTTATGTCATCAGCACACAGATCACTCATTTTGTCACACACACGCCCACGTACAGTACAAGACATGCTCTCATTTTTAGGCCTAGTGGGGTATAGCCGCAATTACATACCTGATTTCAACGGACACACTTCCCTTCTCAGAGCAATGGTGAAAGAACAAGGTATGCGCAACCTCACCGCCCTACTCTCGTGGACTATTGAGGCCGAGTCACAGTTCATACGCCTCAAACAAACCTTAGCACATGCGTCAGATCTGGCTAGACCTAACTACGACAAGCCATTTTACCTGGATGTTTCTGAAACAGACACACATGTGAATGGTGTTCTGTTCCAGAAAAAGGGGGATGGGGCAGAGAAATTTTACATTACATATGCACTCCACTGGACCCCTTAGAGAAAAAACAACACAATTGCGTCAGATTAGACGCAGGCCTGGCAAAAATCGTCCTTAAAATAGAACATCTGATTATAGGCCACCCACTACATGTGAGGATATCACACAGCGTACTAGCATTCATCAACTCAGCAATGTTTACGTTGACACCACTAAGAGAGAGACGAATCAACAAAGTGCTCACAGGACCCAACATCACCTATACACACACAGGGGTAAACACAGCAGAAAACATGAATGGAGATCCTCATGATTGTACAGCAGAAGCCATGCTGCAAGCCAAAGTCAGACCTGACTTAAAGGGGGATCCCCTAGACGGATCAAAGTGGTTGTGGACAGACGGTTGCGGTTATAGGACTCCCACAGGGGAGATCAGAGCGTGATTTGCGGTGGTACAGGAGAGTGATTCAAAGGAAGGTAGTTTTGAAGTAGTCACAGATGGTACAGTTGAAGTAGCACCATCAGCACAGAAAGCAGAACAATCGGCAGTAATAGCGGCACTAGAGGAATCAGCAGGAAAGGAAGTTACTGTGTTTACAGATTCAGCTTACGTAGTGGGGGCAGCTCATGTGGAGCTGCCCATTTGGGTGAGAACAGGATTCATGACTAGTGGAGGCAAACCTGTTAAACACCGAGATGAGCTCCTAAGGTTTGAAAGGGCAATAAAATTACCAACTAGGGTGGCCATAGTGAAATGCAGTGGACATCAGAAGGGAACTGACGTCATAAGTAGAGGGAATGAAGCTGCAGACGCAGCAGCCAAAAGGGCAGCAGGGTACCCAACCCAAACACAATGATGGTAATAAGGTCAAATGAATTATGGGAACAAGTGCCCACAGGAAAAAAGCTGGGAGAACTCCAAGGACAAGCATCTTCAGAGGACAAGGCCATCTGGATCACAAAGGGGGCGGTGAAGAAAGGTCGGTCCTAGGACCATAACATTACAAACTAGCCACGATGGATTCCTCGGAGCAACGCGGCACCGGAGCGGAGCCGGCACAACCACCACCAGCCGGACCTCAGCCCGATCCACGCCTGGATTTACTGTACAGCCGTCAGGAGGGATTGGCGGACCTGGTAAGCGAGCTGGCATTACAACTACGGACCGCACTTGCTTCACTGCCGGCAGCCACCGCATCGACGGCCTCTCCGATTACCCAGGTACCGAACCCGCCGCCCGCGGTCACTACGCGCCCCGACGGCGCCGCCGTTCTCCCCGAAACTTATGATGGCGACCTCCAGCGCTGCCGCGGCTTCCTGTTCCAGTGCGAGCTGTATTTTAGTATCCGCCCTTCGTGCTTCCCCACCGACGCGCACAAGATCGCCTTTGTCATTGGGCTTCTTCGTGGCCACGCGCTAAGCTGGGTCGAGGCAGCGCAAGGGCTTATCTCTCCGCTGGGCACCACGTACGCCACGTTCATGCACAGGTTCCGTGGGGTGTTCGACCGGCCGGACTACACGGACGACGTCGACTCTCGGCTCCTCTCAGTACGCCAGGGAGCCCGCCCGGTAGCGGAGTTCGTAGTCGAGTTCGCCGCGGAGTCGGGATGGTGTGAGCGCTCACTCCGCGGCGTCTTTCATCACGCGCTGAACTCCCAGCTACGGGACGAGCTCGCTACCCGGGACCAACCAGAGACGCTCCAGGATCTGATTAACCTCGCCGTTCGTATTGACGGGAGGATCAACGAGCGACGCTGAGAGCGGCAGATCCGTACTGCTCCGACACCACGGACCCCACCAGCCGCTGCAAGAGATATCCCCACTGCAGAACAGTCGGAAGGTCCCGAGCCTATGCAGCTGGGACGCACCTCTCTGGTCCCAGACGTCCGGAGCATGCGCAAGGACCAGGGGCTGTGTTTTTACTGTGGCAAGGGGGATCACCGGCTGCGAGACTGCCCCGTTCGTCCCAAAAGGACTGACTCGGCAGTAGGACTTGGGGTCCTGTCGAGTCCCACACCAAATCCCCAAGCTTAACGCCTCAGCCTCCCCGCTACGTTCATCCTCCGGGAGAAACAGGTGGCCGTAGAGGTACTATTGGATTCTGGAGCAGAGGAGAATCTGATAGACGCGGGTTTTGCCAACCACCACGGCCTGGTGATCTCTCCCCTAACCAACCCCCTCCATACGTTGACCCTGGACGGTAGGCGACTGTCTCCTATCACCCATCGCACATCACCCATCCGGCTGACGTTGGAGGGCAACCACCAGGAGAGAATCTGTTTCTCGGTGTTCTGGTCCCCCGAGGTCCCTGTCATCCTGGGTTACCCCTGGTTCCGGAAGCATAACCCACACATAGACTGGGTCAACGCCCGTATCCTTACCTGGGGAACCGAGTGTCACTCATCCTGCCTGCTCGCCGCTGTTCCCCCCAGCCATGCTCCTGCCCAGAACAGCGCCAGCACCGTGGACCTCTCCTCAGTGCCAAACGAGTACCACGACCTGGGGGAGGTCTTTAGCAAGGACAAGGCCTGCCAGCTACCGCCTCACAGGTCTTTCGACTGCGCCATTGACCTTCTGCCCGGGGCCCCGCTGCCCTCCAGCCGGATCTACCCCCTGTCCCGTCCTGAGAGAAAGGCCATGGAGAGATACGTGTCGGAGTGTCTCGCCACCGGCCTGATAAGGCCCTCGACTTCCCCCGTAGGGGCCGGGTTCTTCTTCGTATCTAAGAAGGACGGCTCCCTACGTCCCTGCATCGACTACAGGGGACTAAACACCATCACTGTCCCCTACAAATACCCTCTGCCTTTAACATCTTCCGTATTTGAGTCTTTGCAGGGAGCAACCGTCTTCACCAAGCTGGACCTGCGGAACGCCTACCACCTGGTCCGCATAAGGGAGGGGGACGAATGGAAGACGGCGTTCAACACCCCCACTGGCCACTACGAGTACTGCGTGGTCCCCTTCGGCCTCAAGAACGCCCCGGCCGTGTCTCGGGCCGCTATTCTGGACACCTCCCTCATCGCAGAGTTCCACCGCCGCTACCCGGACAAGCCATTTAGGGCGCCGGGAGGCACCCGTTGAGGGGGGGGTAATGTCACGGTTGTTTTGGTCACGTGGTGTGGGTTGGGTTATGTGTTCACGCCCCTGTAATCACGAGTACCTGGTCCCCATCACGTTTGCCTATTTATACCCTGCACTACCTGTCCCTCACTGCTAGTTTGTCTCGTGACACGCCTATGCTACGCCCCGACACTACGAGCTCCCGTTCCTGCCCTGTTTTGCCTCGCATTGTGCCCTGCGCCTTGTCGTCTGTCTCTTGTTCTGCTCTCTGTGTGCAGCTCGTCATCCTGTCGCCTTCGTCCCGTCAAGTACCCTTCACGCTGTCTCCCCGTATTGGAACCCGACCCACCGTGACGTCATCACCCACCGCCCTGTGTGTTTCTTCGTCATGTGTACTGTGTCCCTGTGTCTTAATAAACCTGCTCTGTTTGTATCTCCGTCTCCAGTACCCGTCTCTCCGAGTAGCGAATCCGCCTCGCTCGGTCCTAGGACCATAACAAATCTAGGACAATAGGGGCACCCCCAACTCTCAGACATTGTGAAACAATACATTAAAACATGTAAGGTATGTCAAGTTCATAAAGTGGCACCAACAATAAAACCTGGGGATGGTCAGTACCAGAGACCCCTAACACCTGGTGAGGAAATACAGATAGACTATACTGACATGATAGATCGGGTAGGAAGATACTAATACTTGCTAGTAGTGGTAGACAGGTACTCAGGTTGGGTAGATGCTCACCCAACAGCTAAGGAAGATGCCAAAACAGTGTGTAAGTTTCTGCTCAACCATTGGATTCCACAGCATGGGTTTCCAAAACGTGTAAAAAGCTATGGCTCAGTGTACCACCCTCAGTCTCAGGGACAGGTGGAACACGCTAATTGTGTACTAAAAGGAAAATTGGCCAAGATTAGACACACCACAGGCATGAATTGGCTGGAAGCCTTGCCTATTGCCCTAATGAGCATGAGATGCTCTGTTAACCGAAACACAGGCCTGAGTCCATTTGAAATAACAAGGGGAATGTCGTTTCCAGGACCCGCAATGGCGCTGACACACCCTAAGTATAGGGGCAGAATAATCCCCGAGGCAGGAGCACAACAAGAGTAGTCTACCCCTCGCTCCCAGCGCAGAACATCAAAGAAGACGTCACACTTTTACACATACATATATAGGGCTATAATTAACGTTAACTGGTAAGGGGGAAAACAAAGGACAATGGGACAATATAGAAGGTTGGCGGAACGGACCAGGATGAGGATCAGAAGGACCCAAAAGGGGGTGACATTTTTAATATGTATGTTTAATTGACCTTTCATTGGGAAAGATCAAAAGGGGGATTGAAGGGAAAAATAATGAGCATTATTGCACATTTAATATTTACGAGTAGTAATTGTAGATCAAAGAATTATTCATTTATTTTAGGCATTAATATTGCTTAAGTTCTCATACTTTTAATAAGCTATGGCAGTATTGTTCTCTAATCAGACCCATGTGAGAATGTATCTCTGTGTCAAGGTCAGGATGTGCAGAAGGGAGTCACCGGCAGGGAATAGTATTATACGGGTCGGTTGACTACAAACGTTCTGATAACAAGAAGCATAATTATGTTACGCTAAGCAGAATAACTTCTGCTCGGGTGGGGTGGCCATAGATGATTAATCTGAGATGGAAGAGCAGCAAAGGTGGGGGCCTGTGCAGAAGAGTATATGAAGATGGAGTCAGAAAAGCGAGGTCGGAGAACAGGCAGATCGTGCACGGGTTGTTGACTGCGTTCTTCTCCCCAGATTTCTGTTGTATTAATAAATGTTATTTCTTTACTCAGAACTGTTGGTGTGATCTCCTCCTTTTCAAACGAACGCGCGGGTAGATTTACCCACAAAATGTAAATGGTTTGCTTTTTCTACAGTAAACACACATAGCTTTATGCACCAAGTGTTGATGAGGAGGATGAAGAGCACAGTCCTGTGAATTGTAGAAATACGCCAGACAGGAACATGTAGGTTGGCAGTTTTGCCCTTACATTATTTGATTAAAGATTGAATTCCTTTATAATCTGTGCATGCAGCCTATTATTGCATACACATTTCCAATATAAGTGATTTTTTTTATTACAGTAAGGAGATGAACATCACATTACCTGAAATCATATCACATCTATCACATCCCATTGGTCATGGTAGAGTCAGCCGTTTTATTATTTCACGGTCAAATGTTTGGGATAGTGCAGCCAGAGGTTTCAAACGTGCAACCCATTCAGAATCCTGTGATATGCTGGTCAAATTTATTGATGATGCTGGTGTTTTTGAAGATGGGATTGATGCAGGTGGTCCAAGGCGAGAGTTTCTAACTCTATTACATTACATATTACATTTACATTTATTAATGAATCTTAAAGATAGAGCATTTTTTGATGGCCCAGCAGGACAATGTTACTTGGTCTAAAGTGCAAATGGTATTTATGTTGTTAGATGGGTGAATTGTACTAATTGCATATTACAATTATTATACTTTGTGTTTGTGATGTGAGGGGGGCAGATTGGCAGTGCTGATTAGGGAGATTGATTGGCGCACCTTTTGATGCCTCGTCTGATGGCCGTATGCTGCTTTATAAGCTGTGTGATCATACGATGCTGGGAGGAAGACCGACCACGAAATCATGGAACGGCGAACATGACATGACCACATAGTGTACACACAGCTTATAAAGTTTATACAAAGCATATAGTTCTAATTCAGACCTTTGGCTTTTTTAGTTGCCTGAGCTCCATAATAAAGTCCAATTCCTGGATATTTGGGTTACCACAGAAATGGGCTGGCTGTCTTGATTTCGGGAAGATATCCAGTTCTGCCTGTTCAATTCTAAATCCACAGTCTCTGGAACCAAACCTACATTAAAGGATGAGTTTTATTAATAGTGTTTATTAACAATACATATATGACAATTCTACAAAAAAACAAGCCATTAATCAGTTACCTTTAAGGTAGGTAGTACAGCTCATTGGGCACTCCTCCAGGACATGATGCATACACAAATACTGTGACTGTTCCACAGTGTCACGCATTCATTTAGGTCTTTTTGTATGATGTCACTGAAGCAATCTCAGAATCTCAAAATCTCTTGATGCTCATGACCTCCATTGAAATATCCTGCATCTCGGAGGTCTGCAAATAATTACATCCAGAACTGAGACCTATTGAAACAGTGTTAAAAGTCTACAGTGAGGTTGAATGTCCACATGTGTTCATAAATGTAATTACTGGTATGTTTACATGCTTTTAATCGTCATGAGATCCTGGGTCATTTTCAGTTTCAGTTTTTTTAATTTGAGTGGTTTAGCTATGGTTATATGATATAAATACAGATTAAATTTGGCAAACAATAATAATTAAAAAATAGAATTGTGTTGAATACTTAAAGTACCTTAAAATGGCTAAGCTACAGAAAATTGTAGTCCAAAATATTCCCTATTAAAAACGTTATTTAAATACCCCATCCTTTTTTTGCATTCCTTCATGTTAAGATGTAATCGTAAACTACTTCGGTTGCACTTGAACTTTTTGCTTTTCCACTAGATCAGAATACTTTATTAATCAGGATTCAGATGGCACTATTATGTAACTTCTGCCACTTGTTGGAAAATAATGCAAAAAAAATGTTGCTGTCAATCATTGACTCATCTTAGGACCTAAAATAACAATTCTAATTCAAATGGATTTATATTTGATATGCATATATTGTGCCTATATTAGGTAATTTTAAAGTTCTGACTCATTTGTAAGGGGAAAACAAATATGAAAATAACTAATTATAGCAGTTTTGGTACAATGCTTAGGATCTCTGAAGGGTTAACCAATGCATTTAGGTTATTTATAGTAATTAGTAATGCCAATCAAGGCAGTAAAAATGTTTAACTCATTAAAACAACATACCTTCCTTTTCTAAATATAGACCAGCACGACTCAATGCATTGATTGTTGGTAGATGAACCATATATATAGCTTGAAAATCCTGAGTAGTAGATAGTAGTAGTAGTGTTGGTGCCATAGAGAACACTGAACTGCAGCCATAATGCCATTGTCCATGCCGCAATCTGTCCATGAAGGCAGCATTAGTTTGAGTAAGCTTCACTTGAGTTAGGGAAACAAAGTTCAATTTTATCTAGTTCTGTTCCACTAAGGAAATCCAGATGCAAACTGTTCCCACTAAGTCAAGACAGGCTTTTCGACAATCCTGCGCATGCATTTAAGCAGCCCCAGAAATCGATATTCGAAAAGTCAATAAATATGTTAAAATAAAGACATAATTACAAGGAAAGGCAACATACCTTATATTAATAAAGCCAGAAAAAACTGCTTGATAACATATTGTAGACAGATTAATGTGTGAACATATAATTTAATCCAGTCATTAGCATCATAGTTAATGCAGTTTCAGTTGATGTGCAAGAAAACATTAAACATCTTATTTGGGGCAGTTTAAAACGTTTAAAGTGGAAAATTCATCCATCCATCCATTATCTTCAGCTTTATCCTCTAGTAGGGTCGCTGTGGGGTTCCCCATGCCCATCCAGGGGAGAAGGTTTCGGGCGCTGGGCAGATAGACCCAGGACAGGGTGCCAATCCATCGCTGGGCACACACTCACTCACACAGACACACTCTGTATGTAGCAATTTTGAAGAATTCAATTGACTTGATCCATGTTTTTGGACTGTGGGAGGAAAACGGAGAATCCGGAGGAAACCCACGTGGACATGGGGAGAACATGGAAACTCCACCCAGATTGGGATTCGAACCAGGAACCCCTAGTGCTGAGAGGTGAACGTGCAAAACACTAAGCCACCGTGCCGCCCTTAAAGTGAAAATGTTTAAGAAAATACCAATTAATATTGGAAGTACTTAATCGCCATTGCTCATCATACACATTTAGCGCTAACACTACCTTCCTGTATTATCCTAACGTTAGGCTTCCCTGTCAAAAGCCTGCATCCATGACTGCTCTGTGCATATAATCTTTAAAAGGTAGATAAAAAACTTACAATTTATTTCATCATGCTTTAGACTTATATACTGTATGTTACACTGATATTCTGAGTATAATGTATATATGTTGTGTGTTAAATCTCCCATTTGTATGGAAGCCCATTTCCACCACTAAGAAGAAGAAAGGAAAAAAAAGTAACTCAGAATTCTAAATTTTTTTTCTTTTCTTTTCTTTTCTTTTCTTTTATTTAGACTTTTATCTGACTTTTATATTGATATGATAAAATGTCAGAATTCCAGGATATAAAGTCAGAATTCTGAGATAAAAAGTCGGAATTCTGAGATAAAAACTTACTAAATCAGAATTCTAACTTTATATCCTGGAATTCTAACATTTTATCATATTGGACTGTGCATGGGTGCACATGTGTGTGACAAGCTCATTGGTCGTTATATATACATATACATGACGTGCGCAAAAAGGCTGCTTGCGGTTTGGTTGTGCATCATTGTGTTTAAAAATTTTGTTGTGTATACTTTAATTTACATTTTTTTAAATGAAAACTAACAACTGACATTGCCATTGATCTATTATTGTTAAGACTTTATCTCAGTGTAATACAGTAACTGCTCTGCATCGGACCGCAACGCACTACAGCGGGTGGAACAATTGCCCGGCGCATCACTGACACTCAGTTACTCACAGTTTAATGAGCAGCTAGGGCGTAGAAGGTTTCTTATCCAAACCATTTTCAATCTCAATTCATTAAAAAAGTCTTTATTACCGAGTCTCGCACCAAAGCTCTTCTTCCTGAACTTTGACTTTATTGATCTCATCACAGTTTAAATTATTCAGTAAACAACATCTTAAACAGTAAATCATTAAACTGGTGAATAAAGTGATGTGATTAAAGTGACTATGTTTTATGTTCATCACCACAGTAAAGAAGCTTATTCTTATTCTGAGATAAAAAGTCAGAATTCTGAGGGGAAAAAAAGTCAGAATTCTGAATTAGTAAGTCATAATTCTGAGATAAATTGTCAGAATTCTAAGATTAAAAGTCTTCTTGGTGGCAGAAACAGGCTTCCATACATTTGTTTGTCTTTTGATTGTTTATGAACTTATATTTAAGAAAAAAGTCTAGTGCACTAATTTTAAGCATGCAGAATTTTAAGGCCGTTTGTGTACAGTCTTACACAGGAGATTTTCTAATTTCAATACTCTTTTTTGGAGAAGTCAGTATCGGCTGATGGCCTAGCATTACCATGTAGTTGCCCCGCCCAGTGCTCGATTCCGAAATGGTACTCCTGCAACTTGGTAATCCACCTCACCAACTGACCCTCCGGTTCCTTAAACTGCATCAGCCAGGTCAGTGATGCATGGTCAGTCCGCAATGAAAACCTAGCACCGTATAAGTACGGCTGGAAATGCCCCGGTCCAGCCACTACCACCAACAGTTCTGGCCGCGTCACGCAATAGTACTGCTCGGGGCGGCTAAGCTGCCGACTAAAATAGGCGATCACTCACTCGGCCCCATCCTGCACCTGCGACAAAACCGCCCCCAAACCGTGATTGCTTGCATCCGTGTCGACGATGAACCTCTCCCCAAACCTTGGGTAAGCCAACATCGGGGCGCTGCACAGTTTTTCCCGCAACAACACGAACGCCCGATCCGCTTCGTCAGACCACGTGAACTTCACACTCCGTTCGGTCATGCAGTGGAATGGGGCAGCAATGTCCGTAAAACCTCGCACAAACCGGCGGTAATACAACGCCAGACCCAGGAAGCTCCGTAACTCCTTTAAATTCCACGGTTTCGGCCAGTCCCGCACAGCGTCTGTCTTTCTCGGGTCTGTCTCGATGCCCGCCCCGCTCACAATGTGACCCAAAAAGTTCACCTGCCGCTGTAAAAACGAACACTTCGCAGGGTTCAGTTTAATATTCGCCCCCCTTATCGCATTAAGAACCATCTCTAAGTTAGAGAGCGCCACGTCGAACTCACTGGCGTGAACCAGGACGTCATCCAAATAGACCACGAACTTGTCTTTTGGAACATGTTCTAGCACGCGGTGCATGACACAGTCAGAAAGGTAACACCTTAAACTGCCACAACCCATTCCCCAACTAAAGTGTTGTTATCTCTCTAGCTGAAACAGAGAGGGGTACCTGCCAATATTCGCTGCGGAGATCCAGTGAGCTGAACCACGCCGAACCCGCCAAGCGATCCAGCGCGTCGTCGATGCATGGAATCGGGTACGAGTCCAGTTTTGTTATGGCATTCAGTTTCCGGTAGTCCACACAAAAACACCTAAAACCGTCCTTCTTTTTCGCCAATACCACTGGTGATCTCCAGGAGCTATGTGAAGGCTCGATGATATCCGCCGCCACCATCTCTCTGACGTGCTGTTCTGCTGCCTGCCGCTTTGCGAGGGGGAGGCAATGGGGTCGCAGACGGATCGACTCGGCTTCTCCCGTGTTGATTTCATGCCGCGCCATGCTGGTTCTGGTGCATTCTTGCTCTGTTGCCATGAACACATCAGTAAAACGAAGAAATAGTTCCCATACCTGCTGCCGCTGGATCTCGTTTAGATCGGTGCTGCTGCGTGTGAACAAATCCTTCAACGGGGCTGGGTCTTTCGTCACGCAGTGTCGCTGTCTTGACGCCGCTTCGTGGGTGGTCATGTCGCTCCCAGCTGCGTCACGGCCGCAGAACTTTAGCGCTCGACCGCTGCAGTGGAGTAATCCTCTTTTAAAATCCACCGTTGTGCCCACCTTTTCCAGGAAGTCCGTACCCAGGATACAGTCCTCACGAATGGGGCCCCTTCACACTGGATGTGGAGTCGCACCGCTGCCACAATTGAGTAATAACCTCCAGCATCCCATCAGGCTGATGCTGTCACCCGTGACCGTTTAGAGTTCAGGTTTGCCCCGAGTTTCGACCTCTTCACCAGCTGCTATGTCTGTTACCACACCAGAACGGATTAACGTCACTGAAGAACCGCTGTCGATCAGCGCTTTTACCATCGTGCCGTTTACGCTGCATAAGATTTAAGGCCCCCCTGCCCCACCAATGCGGGCGGAGCAGGGCACGGAGGGTTTTGCGATATGCGGAGGAGCTGCCACATCCCTCACTGCGCAGCTCCCGCTCCGTTTTCCGCCGGCGCAGCCGAGGTACACTGGCCAGCTCTGTGTCCTACCTCGCCGCACTCCCAGCAGGTGAGTCGTCGCTGTCCCTCATCGCGGATGCGTCCCCCATCGCTCCCAAACCGGCGTTGTTGAGGGCAAAAATCATCTCGGCGCGTTCTGCCTCCGCGAATGCCTGCTGCAACGAATCGGGTGCTGCTAGAATGATGTGCTGCCTTAACTCGCGGGGCTCCAGTGCATTTACAAAGTGATCCAGAGCGAGTTGGGAATGAACGCCCCGCGGAAATGTCAGGTATGCCAGCCGATAACTCCAATAACTCCAACACTTCAACCACGCAGACACCCCTCCGCTTATATGCATGTATTTTCCCGCGGCGCATCCCGGAACATCCACGGGGCAACTTCCCATTGGCAGGGCATCCTGCCAAACCGTGACGTGCGCCAGGGCAACGTGCCAAGCCGTGACGTGCGCACCAGACCTTGGCGAGATGGCGAGTCCCACGCTACAATATATATATATATATATATATATATATATATATATATATATATATATTTAAACGGGCGGCACGGTGGCTTAGTGGTTAGCACATTCGCCTCTCAGCGCTAGGAATTCCTGGTTCGAATCCCCATCTGGGTGGAGTTTCCATGTTCTCCCCGTGTCCGCGTGGGTTTCCTCCGGGTTCTCCAGTTTCCTCCCACAGTCCAAAAACATGGATCAAGTCAATTGAATTCTCCAAATTGCCCCATATATTGTGTGTGTGTGTGTGAGTGAGTGTGTGCCCAGCGATGGATTGGCGCCCTGTCCTGGGTCTATCTGCCCAGCGCCCGAAATGTTCTCCCCTGGATGGGCATGGGGAACCCCACCGCGACCCTACTAGAGGATAAAGCGGGAGATAATGAATGAATGAATGATATATTTAAACACAGTGTTTCTTAGTGCAAGTTTGAAAACATGAAAAAGTGGTTTCGGTGTTTTTTTTTACCACTTAAAGTTCATAATATTATGAAAGGATTCAGACATTCTCTGGTGTAAAAGGTGGTAAACCACTACTAAGAAGAAACCAAAGAGCCCGAAGTAAACTTCACCCAGATTGGAATTTGAACCTTGAACCCCAGCACTGAGAGGCGGATGTGCTAACCACTAAACCAGTGCTTCTCAATTATTTTCTGTTATGCCCCCCTAGGAAGAGGAAAACTTTTTGCTCCCCACCCCGTACATGACAAAATGGGATGAAAAAGTATTTTTACACGCCCACTGTAGTATGATTTGTCTATAAATTTGTTATAAGTACACCTCGTTTATAACATTCATTCATTCATTATCTCCCGCTTATCCTCTATTAGGGTCGCGGTGGGGTTCCCCATGCCCATCCAGGGGAGAACGTCTCGGGTGCTGGGCAGACAGACCCAGGACAGGGCGCCAATCCTTCGCTGGGCACACACTCTTCACACAGACACACTCTAAACGGGGCAATTTTGAGAATTCAATTAACTTGATCCATGTTTTTGGACTGTGGGAGGAAACCGGAGAACCCGGAGGAAACCCACGCAGACACGGGGAGAACATGGAAACTCCACCCAGATGGGGATTCGAACCGGGAATCCCTAGCGCAGAGAGGCGAACGTGCTAACCACTAAGCCACCGTGCCGCCTTCGTTTATAACAATGTATCCTTATTAACAATAAAGAAAACAAAAAAGAAAGAAATATAGATCAACTTAGAACAAAGAATCATTTTATTAACTTCGTTTTTTTTTTGTTTGTAACAGAAACAAATGAAATCCTTATTTAAACTAGAAACATTTTTGAACTGACTGACATTTGATACTGAAAAAAATTAACAAATAAATGAAATAAAATCAATAAATAATAATAAAGTTAATAATAAAATAATCGCCTCTCAGCGCTAGGGATTCCCGGTTCGAATCCCCATCTGGGTGGAGTTTCCATGTTCTCCCCGTGTCTGCCTGGGTTTCCTCCAGGTTCTCCGGTTTCCTCCCACAGTCCAAAAACATGGATCAAGTTAATTGAGTTCTCAAAATTGCCCTGTTTAGAGTGTGTCTGTGTGAGTGAGTGTGTGCCCAGCGATGGATTGGCGCCCTGTCCTGGGTGTATCTGCCTAGCGCCCGAGATGTTCTCCCCTGGATGGGCATGGGGAACCCCACCGCGACCCTAATATAGGATAAGCGGAAGATAATGAATGAATGAATGAAAATTCGCCAGCAACATTAATTCGTGCAGTGATTGGGGTGTAATGTCTTTAAGTGACGCCTTCATTTATTTGGCTTCACGCTGTCCGCTGCCAACATTTAAAGACACAGAAGACACACCGCTCTTTCTTCGTCTCCCACCTTCGTTACCGTGAAACCAAGCGCTACATACACTTTCCTCGTTTTAACTTTTCCGGACTTTTGTTGGTCTCATTATCTTCGTCTCTCTCTGCCTTTCTCTCCACTATCCCTGTTAAATATTTCTCCATGTTGTCTCTTGACGGTTTGTTCAGTGCACTTAATATCGCTTGCTCTGTGATATCTTGTTATGCGCCCCCCCCCCCCCCCCCCCCCCCCGGCACAGTTCAGTTGTTTAATGCTGTGTTTTGGTTTGTTTATTCCTCGCTTTTTGTTCTTTAATAAATATTTTTAGTTTATCTCCTCACTAATTTTCTCTGCATCTTTGGGTCCAATTTAGACACTTCATAACACGTATTAAGTAAATACAGCATTGTTAAGACCCTAGTGGAATATTAAGCGGAAAATAATGAATGACAGTCATATGACACTGTTACACATGACGCAGAACCTGCGCCAAATGACTCATTCCTATGCAGTAGGTGGCGGTGTTGTTAAATTGATTCTTTTCGTAAAGCGGAGAAGAATTCTTGTGGGCAACATCAACAAGCTTAAAAATGTATGTCAGAGGTCTGCACTGTGTTTTAAAACGTTGTTCCAGGTTTGAGACTTTACACGCAATGCCGTCTGTGTGGTGAGAAGTTTACGACTCTGATTCAGGGTGAGTAGCTGGTTTGGAAAAAGTGATGCATTATGAATTTCTCATGATATATTAGCTAGCAGATGGCTTCGGTAACATGGTGTGTCGAAACAAATCGTTCAGCTCGTATCTGAATCAAAGGTAAATTAAAGTTTTGGACTAAAATATTAGACAATATCAAGCTTTAACCACACGTCACACATAATCACACGGGCTGCAGGGAGGTCATACATAGCACATCCACGATGCCTGTGACCGAACTGCAAAAATTCGCCTGAAGGAAATGGTTCGCATACAAAAAAAAGCCATATGAAATCCATTTATAACACCTAAACCAAAAAGATCACAAAAGGTTACATTGGGTTTGATCCACTGTCTATGACTATTAATAAGTATTAAAATAAATAAGCAAATATAAATGTTTTATATTTTATCAATTGTTTTATCCAGTAGTGCATCTACAACAGAAGGTTTTCAACAGAAGTATTTTCGTTTTAATAACAAATACAACATAATTATTTAACATCAAATAATGAGGATAAAATAATATACCCTTTGTACCTTTTACCTTAAACATTAATTTATCTTGATTTTAGTTATTAAACCATGATCAGATTAATGTATGATTTTACATACACAAAGATGAAATAAGCTAGATATTTTAAAAAGCCTTTCGAATGAAAATAATTAAACATGACTTTTTAATAGTTTATCAGAATACTTTATTAAACCCTGGAGGGAAATTAAGATAAGATAAGATAAACCTTTATTTGTCCCACAATGGGGAAATTCACATTCTCAGCAGCAGATACAGAGGAGGGTGAAAAGGTATCCAGTCATTAGAAGAGATTTAAACTCTTCTAATGAAAAATAGAGTTAGAAATCTATATATACAAGATAAAAGTCAGATTTTCTAATTTGCAGTTATGTATACAGTCCTACAGGAATAAAATGAATCAAATATTGCACATATGGTGTCTGATTAAGCAGCAGACAGTTATTACAGTTATTACATACATTCATTCATTCATTATCTCCCACTTTATCCTCTATTAGTGTCACGGTGGGGTTCCCCATGCCCATCCAGGGGAGAACGTTTCGGGTGCTGGACAGATAGACCCAGGTCAGGGCTCCAATCCATCGCTGGGCACACACTCACTCACACAGACACACTCTATGGGGCAATTTTGGAGAATTCAATTGACTTGGTCCATGTTTTTGGACTGTGGGAGGAAACCGGAGAACCCGGAGGAAACCCACGCGGACGCGGGGAGAACATGGAAACTTCACCCAGATGGGGATTTGAAACGGTAATCCCTAGCGCTGAGAGGCAAGAAAGGCACCATTTTATACCACATGTTGCCGATATTTACGGATACCAACCATTTAACAATAGCCAACAAACTTTTTAAAGTTCACAAACTTTAACTTTCTAGTTATTAATTTTTTCTGCCAATAATGTTTTTGCTTTTACTTTCTACGCAGATAGCCAGTGGTAGTTAAGAAAGCATTGTGGGATTGCCTAACCAACTTTGTAATTATGCATTTGATATTACATTTTTTAAATATTACAGTTTGAATTTCTTTGTGTTTTTGTTTTTATTTAGTTGTATAACATGTATATAGAGCACAGTTAGGTTAGCACATTGTATGTGATGCCTGCAAATACATCATTAGAAAATTAGTAGAGCATTGCCCCTTGATGCTATAATCTTATCATTGACTGTGCATTAATAAATAGTGGGTTAGTGCTTGTAGGTTGTAATGAGCTGGTACTACTGGTTAACTAGATTATGTTTTTGTTATTGGTCATTAAGATGTTTGTAGATGTATTGTATTAATTTGTTGTCATTATTTTCCTGTCATTTATAGTTGTGAGAAGAACCACTCAATAATGGCAGGCCAGCCACCTTGTCTCCCCTTTAGAGAATTCTGCCCTCTTTATTACCTGCTGAATTCCATCCCTGCTAAGGTACAAAAAGGCTTTCGCTCTGTCATAGTCTATCTCACTGCATTGGACAGCAGCAGGGACTACATTGCTGTGGGCAGCAGTATTGGCATGCTGTACCTCTACTGCAGAAGTGTAAATCAAATGAACAAATACAATCTGGAGGTATGACCATTTTTTTTATGAAAAGATAAAGATTGTGTAAAAGTTTATACCTTGAGAATTTATTTCGTATTTGCCTTCAACAGGGCAAAAGAGAAGCCATCACAGTAGTAAAATTATTAAGCTGTTTTGATGATCTGGTAGCTGTGGGCACAGCTTCAGGACGTGTAACACTGTTCCAGCTGGTGTCACAACTGCCAGGCAGGAATAAACAGGTAGGTTTGTGTAATGTACAACAGAGGCAGGTAGCAATACACTATCTATATTTAATTTAATTTTGTATACATTGTAATATGTACTCTAAATTATATTTAAAAAAAAAACTTTTTCCACCCACAACCTGTTCATGCAGGGCATTTTGCAAAATTGTTTGTAAAACCAAAATAAATCTTTTTTTATTATTATTACCACCCCTATATTATGTGTCTGTGTCCGGTGAAAAGTTTGCAAATACTATTTCACCCGCTTCCCGTTATCCGATTAAGCTGAAACCTTGCACAATTGTTCGTCAATGATCACACATCAATCAATTAAAAAAATTACCAATTAATTAACTAATTAGTGGTAATTCATTAATTTTGTTTTCTATGGATAATTCACTATGGAAATTTTGTACAAAATAAATTTTCTACTACATTTTATACTTCACAAGCAGAATTCATTTAGGATAAAAGATAAAATAATTTAACACAATATATATATAACACAAAAATAAATATATATATTGTATATATATATATATATATATATATATATATATATATATATATATACAAACTTTAAAGCAAATATGATGAGTGATTAGGGCAAATTTAATATAAAACAATGTCAAGGCTTTACAAACTTTAAAGCATCCCTGCACATGCAAGCCTTTCAAGTAGAAAATTTGTATTGTCTTATAGTTTACATATTTCATTTGTGTAATATGCTGTATAAAATTTGCTTGCAGCTAAGAAGATTTGATGTTGTTGGTCTTCACAAAAGCACAGTGACAACATTAGCATGGAGTGCTAATGGTATGAAGCTGTTCTCTGGAGATGACAAAGGAAAGGTTGTCTACTCTGCCGTAGACTTGGATCAGGTGAGACTGTATGTTCTGTATGTTAACCTGATTGTTTAGTTTTAGCTTGTTAATATATTTAATATAATATTTATAATTGCCACAAAGTATACAACTATGATACTATGAATTATGTGTTAAAATTAAGTACATAATAAACACCATTGCAAATTTTCTAGAAACTGGCTTTTCACATGGCATCCATCTTAAGGCTTTTATATATGGTCACTCTACATACACTATATTGCTAAAGGTATTCACTTACCTGCCTTGACATGAGCTTAAGTGACATCAAATTCCTAGTCCATAGGGTTCAATATAAAGGTGGTCCACCCTTTGCAGCTAGAACAGTTAAACTCTTCTGGGAAGGCTGTCCACAAGGTTTAGAAGTCTGTTTATGGAATTTTTTTGGCCATTTTTTCAGAAGCACATTTGTGAGGTTTAATTTAATTCATCCCAAAGATGTTCTGTCAGGTTAAGGTCAGGACTATGTGCAGGCCAGTCAAGTTCATCCCCACCAGACTTTGTCATCCATGTCTTTACGGGCCTTGCTTTGTGCACTGGTGCACGGTCATGTCGAAAGAGGAAGGGGCCAGCTCCAAACATTTCCGATAAAGTTGTGAGCATCGAGTTCTCCAAAATTTCTTGGTATGCTGATACATTCAGAGTTCCTTTCAGTGGAACGAAGAATCCAATCCCTGCTCCTGAAAAACAACCCCACACCATAATCCCCCCTCCACTAAACTTTATACTTGGCACAAAGCAGTCAGACAAGTTCCGTTCTCCTGGCAACCACCAAATTCAGACTCAACTATCAGATTGCCTGATGGATTCATCACTCCAGAGAATGCGTCATCGCTGCTCTAGAGTCCAGTGGCGGCGTGCTTTACACCACTACACACGCTTTGCATTGTACTTTGTGATGTATGGCTTGGATGCAGCTGCTCGACCATGGAAACAAGTTCAAGGAATTCAAGTAAATAATTTATATAGAGCTTTTTACATTGTCACAAAGCAGCTTTAGTTTTATACCCCCAAAGATCAAGCTGAAGCGACAGTGGCAAGAAAAAACTCCCTGTCATGTTGTTATTTTGAGGAAGAAACCTTGAGAGGACCAAGATTCAGTGGGGGACTCATCCCCCTTAAGTGGCTGGGCAGTACCGGAAAACCCATTCTATGCAGGTGGTATCCTATTACAGTTCTACACTGGAATTTACTGATCTCCTGAGAGTGACCCATTTGTTTTGTAAAAACAGTCTGCATGCCTAGGTGCTTGATTTTATTACACTTGTGGACATGAAAGTCATTGGAACATCAAATTCGGATAATTTGAACGGGTGAGAATACTTTTGGCAATATAGTGTATCATTTTTTAAAAATTTTAGGCTTTGGTTGCTTTAAACTCTTAAATTTCTGAATTGTTTTTGTGTAATGTATGTTAAACATATTTTTATGTATTTTAGGGTGTGTGTAATCCAGTGCTTCTATTGGAAGAACCATCAGCTATAGTTCAGATAGAATACAGTCAGAAAGTGCTATTGATTTCTACATGTCAACGTTCAATTTTATTTAAGACCCAAGAACAATCTATACAGCAGCTTGGCAGCAAACCCCGAAAAAGGTGAGGCCTACATTCATTCATTCATTATCTTCCGCTTTATCCTATATTAGGGTCGCGGTGGTGCTCCCCATGCCCATCCAGGGGAGAAAGTTTGGGCAGATACACCCAGCACAGGGCTATCTATCGCTGGGCACACACTCACTCACACAGACACGCACACATACACACTCTATATGGGGCAATTTGGAGAACTCATTGACTTGATCCATGTTTTTGGACTGTGGGAAGAAACCGGAGAACCCGGAGGAAGCCCATGCGGACACAGGGAGAACATGGAAACTCCACCCAGATGGGGATTTGAACCGGGAATCCCTAGTGCTGAGAGGCGAACGTGCTAACCACTAAGCCACCGTGCCGGTGAGGCATGCAATGAAACAAAAATATTTATTTAGCCATAAATGCATTGCAGTCACATGAAATTTGCAGTATTTACTTTATTCACCTATTACTTTAGAGGTTTTTCTAAAAATATTTTTTTTATTAAAGGCGTTTATTGTGCATGCAGATAATTACAGATTATTTTACTGTTTATAAAAAGTTTTTGTGGCTATTTTCTAAGCAGTTCTTGTAAAAAACTGCTTTTACTATTATTTTGTTTGTAATACATGTTGTACACTGTACAAATCAGTTTGTTTAAACATAATAATGCTCATATTAATAATAGTTTAAATTATTATTTATATATATATATATATATATATATATATATATATATATATATATATATACAGTGGGTTGCAAAAGTATTCATACCCCTTGAACTTTGCCATATTTTGTCACATTACAACCACAAACATAAATATATTTCACTGGAATTTAATGTGAAAGACCAACACAAAGTGGTATACAATTGTGAAGTGGAATGAAAGTTATACATGAATCAACAATTTTT
>JAFMOD010000299.1:222012-235476 GCA_019802435.1 Corydoras maculifer | reverse complement strand
GGGGGGGGGGTTCCCCATATTCAAATTTGAACAAAAAGTGGCATGTCCAAATTGATTCATACCCTTTGCAAATTGTCACAGTCTACGGGAAAATCCAAAGTTCTATACCATTCCAAATAGTCCAAGCTTTTTTTTTTTTTTTAAAGCATCCTAATTACCCTGATTCATTGGAAACAGCTGTTTTAATCAACTCAACAAGTGAAAAACAGCAGCTCTCTGCAGTTGGTTTGTGGACAGTCATGGCTAAGACAAAGGAGCTCACTAAGGACATGCGGCTGTGCCTTGTGGCCGCTCAAGTCAGGAAAGGGCTATAAGGCCATCAAAATGTTTTCAAGTTCCAGTGGCTACAGTGCAAACTATTATTAAAAAATACAAGAAGTTCCTTACTGTGAAAATTACAATACATTTTGTTCAGATTTTAGACACAGCTGACTGGAAACAACCAACATCTTTAGCAACTTTCTGTGATTAACGTTTTATAATACTGTCCTTTGTTTTAACTGACATTTGTCATGTTCGAGCCAAATTGTAGAGTAATTCCATATTTTCTTTCTCTAATTTATCTTAAAAACAATTGACTATTCATTCATTCATATCTCCCGCTTATCCTCTATCAGGGTCGCGGTGGGGTTCCCCATGCCCATCCAGGGGAGAACGTCTCGGGCGCTGGGCAGATAGACCCAGGACAGGGCGCCAATCCATCGCTGGGCACACACTCACTCACACAGACACACTCTATAGGGGCCAATGAATCAGGGTAATTAGGATGCTTTAAAAAAAAAAAAAAAGCTTGGACTATTTGGAATGGTATAGAACTTTGGATTTTCCCGTAGACTGTGACAATTTGCAAAGGGTATGAATCAATTTGGACATGCCACTTTTTGTTCAAATTTGAATATGGGGAACCCCCCCCCCCCAATGACCCCAGAATTCAATTAACTTGATCCATGTTTTTGGACTGTGGNCCAATGAATCAGGGTAATTAGGATGCTTTAAAAAAAAAAAAAAAGCTTGGACTATTTGGAATGGTATAGAACTTTGGATTTTCCCGTAGACTGTGACAATTTGCAAAGGGTATGAATCAATTTGGACATGCCACTTTTTGTTCAAATTTGAATATGGGGAACCCCCCCCCCCCAATGACCCCAGAATTCAATTAACTTGATCCATGTTTTTGGACTGTGGGAGGAAACCTGAGAACCCGGAGGAAACCCACGCAGACACGGGGAGAACATGGAAACTCCACCCAGATGGGGATTCGAACCGGGAATCCCTAGCGCTGAGAGGCAAACGTGCTAACCACTAAGCCACCGTGCAGCCCATTGACTAACTAAATACAACAATTTTATTTTTTTATTATAAAAATGGCAGAAGGTTGAAGGATATTTGGAAAAAAATATGATTTGTGCCATGTCTCTGTGGTTTTATTCACTACAAAATGTAACAATTTAAAGAACATTCTCCAGTGGTGTTTCCATCATTTTTGCCAGGGGTTGTGGAACAGAGAATGCAAATCAGGCCCTTTTGTGCAAAATTAGCATCTGACTTTACAAATGCTCCATCCATCCATTATCTTCTACTTGTCCGGGTTTTGGGTCGCGGTGGCAGCAACTGAAGTAGGGAGATCCAGACCTCCCTCGCCCCAGCCACCTCCACCAGATCGACTGGGGGAACCCCGAGGCGTTCCCAGACCAGCTGAGAGATATAAACCCTCCAGAGTGTCCTAGGTCTTCCCCTGGGGTCTCCTCCCAACTGGACTTGCCTGAAACACCTCCCTAGGGAGGCACCCAGGAGATATCTAACCAGCTGCCCGAACAACCTCAGCTGGCTCCGTTCGACACGGAGAAGTAGAGGCTCTACTCCGAGTCTCTCCCGGATGACCCAGCTTCTCACCCTATCTCTAAGAGAGAGCCCAGACAGAGCCCAGAAAACCCATTTCGGCTGCTTGTATTCGCGATCTTGTTCTTTCGGTCATTACCCAAAACTCATGACCATAGGTGAGGGTTGGAACATAGATCGACAGGTAAATCGAGAGCCTAGTTCCTTTTTCACCACAACAGACCCGTATAGGGTCCGCATCACTGCTAACCCCGCACCGATCTGTCTGTCAACTTTACAAATGTTATTCTGGATAAATGGGCAAAAAAAATCCAAAAGCCATTCCTGAATCTGCTATAGCTGCCAAGGTTGATCCTATGTTGATGGGATGTCATAGATACAATGAAAGCTGCCAGAGCGGGGTGGGGGGTCATGTTGGCTGTATTTAATTGCAAATTTCTCTCAGAAGTTTGCAGTAAGTAAACTGGTACTTTACAATTTAAAGGTCATTTCTGCATCTGAACAGTTAGGATGTAAAGTAGGTATTTGACCCTTGTAGGGGACCACAAGATATTATAGCATGCAGAAGATGGGAAGGCTTCCTAATAGATATTCATAACTTAAATTTGAATCAACTAAATCAAGGTTAAGTATAATTTTTTACAGCCTGAATTTTAACATTTAAATATTTTATGTTGGCACCATGGAGAAAATAGTGTAGTCATTGCTCATTGTGCCTGCTACATACCATTTTTTTATTTTTATCACAGTTGGCTGAGAGCTGGATGGGCTACAATGGCCCAGGTTATGGTATCCTTAACCTAGCAGTGACTGATCGCCATATCTGGTGTCTGGATTTCAAAGGAGGCCTGTACTGTAGTAGTCTTGCCAATGGAAACTTAACCTGGCAAAAGTTTGAGGAGAATGTCCAACAGGTGGCATTATCCCCTTCAGGTAAATAGCAAAATTTCCATTCCATTACTGACAGTTACAGTACATTGCTAATGACAAACTGGGACCTAATAAAGGCTGTACCAGTTTAACAGTAACATTAGCCAATACTTGTCAACAGTACGATTTTGAATTATCATTAACAAATATTGCTTGTTAGTTAAACTTATAATAATTTGTGCTTTTATTTTTTGAATGGCTCTGCTGGTTGTATTTATAGGCTCTTTGCTGTGGAAGGTGGAGCAGAAAACAATGACAGCCTATGCTTGTGGTAAAGTTACAATAAAGGGAAAAAGGCATTGGTATAAAGCCCTTGAGGAGACAGCCTTTGTAGCACTAAGCAATGACACAGCCTGGATCATACGCACCAGTGGGGACCTCTATCTTCAAACAGGTGAGGAAAAGACTGTCCAGAAGGACAACATGATATTTTGACATAAGAATGAAGTACTGATTTAGGCAAAATGGTTGTTGGATGGGTAACACTGTCATGGCACTCAACAAGAAGGTACTGATATTCAGAGTTTTTATCTGTCTAAAGTGTGTGTTTTCCCCATGTCTGTGTATATAAGCACCAACTTCCTTGCACAACTATGCAAGTTAAATGGAGATCAATTTCTGTGTGAGTAGGTTTGTGAAATTTTTATTTACTGACAAGGTTGTTTTCTCAATTGCATCTGCATGGAACTGTGTGTGTACTTATTGTACATTATTTGTAATTATCCCGTTACACATTTTGTTGCGATTTTCAGCTTATAGTTTTATGTTCTGAATGATTAAAAGGCTATATGAAAGCTAATTATGCTATTTTAAATGGTGACCAATAGATGTCACCACAGGTTAATTTGTTTTACGACACTGGTTCATGTAGGTTTTGTTTTATTACTATTAATTTGAATAATCTGTTCTAAATCTTACAATTTATTAGGGCTGCAACTAACGATTATTTTGATAATCGATTAATCAGTCGATTAGTTTTTCGATTAATCGGATTTATTTTTAAATTTTTAAATTTTAATTTCCATGTCTTTACATTGGGCGGCACGGTGGCTTAGTGGTTAGCACGTTCGCCTCTCAGCGCTAGGGATTCCTGGTTCGAATCCCCATCTGGGTGGAGTTTCCATGTTCTCCCCGTGTCTGCGTGGGTTTCCTCCGGGTTCTCCGGTTTCCTCCCACAGTCCAAAAACATGGATGAAGTCAATTGAATTCTCAAAATCGCCCCATATAGAGTGTGTCTGTGTGAGTGAGTGTGTGCCCAGCGATTGATTGGCGCCCTGTCCTGGGTTTATCTGCCCAGCGCCCGAGACTTTCTCCCCTGGATGGGCATGGGGAACCCCACCGCGACCCTAATAGAGGATGAAGCTGGAGATAATGAATGAATGAATTTAGCAGATGCTTTTATCCAAAGCGACTTACAAATGAGAATACAACAAGTCAGTACTTATAAAGAGAATCAGCTACACTGTAGAATTATTAAGCATGTCAATAAATGTCTGGTTTTAAGGCTTCCAATTAGCCCAGAGCAATTAAACACAAATCTCACACACACACACACTGACACAATATGTAGCATAGTGTGAAAAAAAATACTAAATTACACAAATTTGAGTCACTCTTATATGTTACCCAACATGTGGGGGGGTGGAAACAAAAGCAAAAATATAATTGTTTGCAGTGTTGGGATAGCATTCACTTACGGCTATAATCGCGCAAACACCCCTGATCCTGTATGATCTCAGAAGCTAAGTGGGTGTGAGCCTGACCAGTGTTTGAATGGTTCACTGTCTAGGAATATCAGATGTATTAAGCTTTTAATTTTGTGCAGTTTAGCTCTGTGAGATTTTTGGAGTGTGATTCAAAGAAAGTCATTTTGAAATATCTAAAAATAAAAAAACAAATTTTGTAAATTTTCTGTAAGAGTTTAAGTGTCTATCATGTATGCTTTTTTGCTATGACAAAATATTAACAGACATTCTTTGTAAAGTAAGGTTGAAAGTTACATATGCTAAAAATGACATGTTAAATTTATGGTAAATAGACTCAAACTAATTTGCTGAATAAAAGCGGAACTGTAAAAATGTTAGGTGCAAACAATTGTACACTTGCAGGTATTATCAAAAATCATTACAAATATTTTTTTAATTTACACATCAGTATTATTGGTGCAGCAGGCGCTTCCATCTCACAATAAAATAAGTCCCAGGCTTGATGTGGGGGTCTGTGTGGGGGTCTGCATGTCCTCTATTTATCATAGTAGCTTTTTTTCCCTGGTCTCTAGGTTTTCTCCCACATCTGAAAAATAATAGATTTTAGATGCTTAATTGTCTTAGCCATTGGTTTAGGGGTACACCTTATGGGTGTATGTATAAATGTACTTGCAGAGCTTGTCCTAAGCCTGTGGTAAATGGGAGGGTTACATCAGGAAGAGCATCCGGTGTGAAAATGGGTCAAGAAAATGCCAAGACTATGCAGAGATCCCTAATGGGAACAGCCAAATAAATGTTTACATGTCATATAGCCCATTTCGGATAATTTGTGGCATTAAGCAATAATCCTGGATTATGTAATTGCATTCAATTTAGTGCCTATCCCTATCAAATCAAACTAATCAATAAGGACTCAGACTTTGTGCAAGCTGTCCCTTGTATTTTACGTGATCAAAAAGAAGCACTTGCATCTAAACTTTTTCCTATCATTTTTCGAAGGTCTTGCCAACAGAAAGCGTTATGGATGTGTTTGTTCAATTTTGGTTTGTGGTTTGTGCAATAGAGCCTTGTTTATTAGATCATATTGGGTGTATCTCTAGGCTTTAAAGCCTACCCTCCAAAGTATTATGTAAAAATAAAATGCTTTCAGTCTGAACTTGAATTTTTAAAATCCAGAAGATTTTATTTCCTGACACAAAAGTAGTTCAGCTGGTAATTAAACAGTCACTGCTTCAGCTGATATTTAAACTGGATATCTTATGTTTTATCCTTATCTTTGTTTATGTTATCTGTACAGCTCACAAAGTCCTCATTACATAGATATTGAAGCTATTTGGCAAAAAAACTAATAAATAAAAAAAAAAGTTAAACTACAGTCTTGCAACAATGTCACTTATTTGTGTTCTGAAGAAATAAGTTTATTTCAGGTCTATAATGTTATTTATGTACATTTCCAGTGAAAAATTCGAGCAAATCTACATCAGATAACCTCGACAAGTTGACAGCTAGAATGCCTAGTCTGTCAGTCTCTAATTGCTGTGAAAGGTGGCTTCTTCGATGAAGGCAAAATTTGAAGTATACAGTTATCAGTTTCATTAAAATCAATATTTCTTAGATTTGGATTTATTGCAGCAGGTTTTTGTGCTGTAGTTTCATTTAAATATGAGAAGTATGCAACAACCAAGTAATACCTGTTCTGTAGTGGTATTATTGGGGTTCTGACCATCAGAAAACAAAGTAAAGGGGAACAACACATGTACTGTAGACCACAACTACAAAGTCCATCTTCAAAATAAATGGAACCAATGCAATGGACAATAGGGAATAGAAGTGGTAGATTTGTTTTAGAAAGCTAGTAGATTTGCTTGTAGTTCTGTAATTTCAGAGAGAGTGTGTTTCATCTCTTTGTGGTCTACAGTACATGTGTTGGTCCCCTTTACTTTGTTCTCTGATGGTCAGAACCCCAATAATACCACTACAGAACAGGTATTACTTGGTTGTTGCATACTTCTCATATTTAAATGAAACTACAGCACAAAAACTTGCTGCAATAAATCCAAACCTAAGAAATATTGATTTTAATGAAAATGATAACTGTATACTTCAAATTTTGCCTTCATCTGAAGAAGCCACCTTTCACAGCAATTAGAGCCTGACAGACTCTAGGCATTCTAGCTGGCAACTTGTCGAGGTTATCTGATATAATTTCACCCTATGCTTCCTGTAGCATCTCCCACAACATGGATTGGCTTGATGCAGTCTTCCTCCATACCATAAGGTAATGCTACTACCACAACAGCTCAATAGGGTTCATATCAGGAAACTCGGCAAGCCACTTCATTACAGTTAGAATTCTGACTGACACCTTATTTCTTAAATATTACTGACGGAACGTAAAGGTGTGTTTAGGTTCAATATCCTGTTGTAGTATGAAATTGGCCCCAATCAAGCACTGTCCAAAGGGTAAGGCATGGCGTTGCAAAATCATGTGGTAGCCTTCTTTCTTTAAGATCCCTTCCACGCTGTATAAATTTTTATTTTACCACCTCCAAAGCATCCCCAAACCATCACGCTGCCACCACCATGCTTGACAGATGGCAATAAGCATTGGTCATGCATCCTTTTATTGGTCCTGCGCTTTACAAATGTTGTTCTTTTTGATCTAAAGACCACAAACTTGGACCTGTTCACAACACCTTCCAATCTTCTAGTTTCCGATGTCTTTACTCTTTGGCCCATCGCTGTCTTTTCTTTTCCCTAGCCAGTGTAAGGTATGGCTTTTTCATGGCAATTCTGCCATGAAGTCCAGCATCCCGAAGTCGCCTGATGCTGGTGTTTGACGGGTTCCATTTAGTGCAGCATTCAGTTGGACAGCCTGTAAGGTGTCTTTCTCTCAAACTGCATACTTTAGCATATTTGTCTTCTTGCACAGTTGTCCATCGGGGCCTCCTACTCCTTTTTCTGTCCTTGTTGGAGCCATTTTGTGTCACTCTTCGAAGGGAGTAGTTAACAATATAGTACGATATTTTCAGTTTCTTGGCAATATCTAGCACTGAGTACCCTTCCTTACTTAACACAACAAATTGGCTGACTGATCTCCAAAGAAAGTTGTTTCTTTCTGGCCATTTTGAGTCTATTAGTAAGTCAACATGTGCTGATGCTTCAAACACTATATTAACCTAGAATGTTGAGCTCCCTTTTTTGCTCACTTATTAGTGTAAATTAGTGTAACACACACACATACATTATATAATTGGATATACTGTATATAATTGAAAATCAGATGTTTATTTTGAACTGTGGTTTAACAGAATTTTTAAATATGAAAAAAAATTTACTAATAATAATTAGTAATAGTAATAACTAATAATAGTCTATATAATAATAAAAGTAAATAATAATTTACACTGAAAATAGTTTGACCATAGGGACATGTAAAACTAGGTTGTAAAACTCTTTACTTAGCAACACATGTGTCTTTAAACTTCAAATTGTTTTGAAAAGCATATGATAAAGATATATAGAATCTCTATGGTTCTATATATAGATTCATAAAGAAAACTATGGGTCTTCTGTGACTCACATCAGTTATTAGCAGATATATTAGCAAATGCAAAAATGAAGTATGCAAAAATGAACACTGTATCTACTGTAAAACATGGAGGAGGCTTGATTATGTTATGGGATCTATTTGTTGCATCTGGTACACAGGGTCTCTTAAATCTGTGCAGGCAAAAAAAATAATTTTTGAACTATTAAAGCATTGGAGTGAAATGTGCTGGTCACAAAAAATACTCAAGAATGGCTAAAATTTAAACATTGGACTGGTCTGAAGTGGCCTTCTAATAATAACGCTGATCTGAGAATCAACCCAAGTAAATCAGCTCTCCTCCTCTAATTTATTTAATTTATATCACATGTATGATAAATAGTTTATGCTAGAATTTGTGTTTGACACAAATTATGAATGTCTCCTTATCAAAAGCAGTACTAGAAAAATTATTTCACAATTGTAGCAGTGATGAAGGATATTGAACATGAATTAGCATCTTGGTAAAGTGGAAGCATCAGGTAAGAATGAATTGTCTCTACAATGCATAGATTATAGTGTAGTTAATTACCTAGTTTTTGTACTTTTGTGAAGGCATTTACTAGGTTCTAGTGAAGTGAGTGGAGTGACATGGACTCCATCCATCCATTATCTTCCGCTTTATCCTATATTAGGGTCGCGACTTACAAATGAGAATACCACAAGTCAGTACTTATAAAGAAAACCAGCTACACTGTAGAATTATTAAGCAGGTCAATAAATGTCTGGTTTTAAATGTCTGAGTTTAAGGCATCCAATGCAAAAGAGCAATTAAACACAAATCTCACACACACACACACTGACAAAATATGTAGCATAGTGTGAAAAAATTACAAACTAAATTACACAAATTTGAGTCACTCTGTTACCCAATTCCCCTTTAAATGCAACTAATTCAACCTCACTCCCATAGTGTGCAGTGTCTACACTCATATTTTATCAAATAATTAAAACATGGGGCGGCACGGTGGCTTCGTGGTTAGCACGTTCGCCTCTCAGCGCTAGGGATTCCCGGTTCGAATCCCCATCTGGGTGGAGTTTCCATGTTCTCCTCGTGTCTGCATGGGTTTCCTCCAGGTTCTCCGGTTTCCTCCCACAGTCCAAAAACATGGAACAAGTTAATTGAATTCTCAAAATTGCCCCCTATAGAGTGCGTCTGTGTGAGTGAGTGTGTGCCCAGCGATGGATTGGCGCCCTGTCCTGGGTCTGTCTGCCCAGCGCCCGAGGCGTTCTCCCCTGGATGGGCATGGGGAGCCCCACCGCGACCCTAATAGAGGATAAGCGGGAGATAATGAATGAATTAAAACATGAAGCTTGATCATTAATTGGCACCATTGTGTACAATTTGTATGTATTTTTGAAAGCAGATTTAAACACTTATTAAGCTAATTTAGGGTGACCATGTTTTCATTTGGGAAAGTGCAGCGTGAAGCTCCCGCAGTTTGGATTGAAACGGAAGCTTTTTCTGCGTTGGCTGTGTTTCATTTGTACGATTTATTACCTTGTTTTGCAGACTCCGCCTCGTTCTGTTCAACCTGCTATTTTTTTCCAGCGTTATTGAAGCGCTGCAGGTGACGTAAGCGGTTACGGAATCGCGAGTAACACGGAAATCTCGCGACCCAACGAATCGATAATGAAAATTCATTATCGATACTTCTCATAATCGATTTTTATCAATTCGTTGTTGCAGCCCTAGTCACAGGGGGTTCCCCATGCCCATCCAGGGGAAAAAGTTTCAGGCGCTGGGCAGATACACCCAGGATATGGTGCCAATCTATCGCTGGGCACACACTCACTCACACAGGCACACTATTTATGGGGCAATATGGAGAACTCCGTTGACTGTTGAACATGGAAACTCCACCCAGATGGGGATTCGAACCGGGAATCCCTAGTGCTGAGAGGCGAACGTGCTAACAAGTAAGCCACCGTGCCGCCCTATGACCTGGACTCACTAGGATTAATTAACAACATTAGCAGCTATAAAGACTATATTGAACAATAGTTGGAAAATAATTGAGTGTAGCTGTCAAATAAATATTAATCTCCTAACAAGCCTTTGTATGTGTTATTTCTATAATATTCGTGGGGTTTAGAATTCTGTGATGTAGCCTGAAGCTCAAATAATAATTTCTGGTGTTTGATAACACTTGCATGCATATGCTTTGCTCTTTAAATATTGCAATTTATCAATTGTGTGATTAATAAACAGGAGAGATTAAATAACCTCATAGTTAAAAGACTTATAAAGTGATTTCTTGTTTAATTGTGCCAATGGTTTCCATATTTCCAGATTTTTATTTAAATATGAAATTTTGATACGAAATGGACTTCTAATGCATTGATTCTCAATTATTTGCGCCCCCCCCCCCACACACACACACACACGCACACTCACCTCACACCCCCCTACATGACAAAATGGGATAAAGTATTTTTACACGCCCTCTGTAGTATGATTTGTCTATAAATTTGTCATAAGTACACCTCTTTTATAACAATGTATCCTTATTAACAATAAAGAATACAAAAAAGAAAGAAATATAGATCAACTTAGAACAGAATCATTTTATTAACTTTTTTTTAGTTTGTAACAGAAACGAATAAAATCCTTATTTAAACTAGAAACATTTTTGAACTGACTGGCATTTGATACTGAAAAATGAAATTAAATAAAATCAATAAAAAATTATAAATTCAAATTCATCAGCAACATTAATTCAGGAGCACAATTTATTAACACTTTAACCTACAAAACAAGAATGAATACAACTTATAAAGCATTATGATTGCTGGATATACGCTTCACGTTTACGATTAAAAAAACTCAAGCTGCTTATCAGCGTGATTGGGGTGTAATGTCTTTAAATGACGCCTTCATTTGGCTTCACGCTGTCCGCTGCCCACATTTTGAGACACAGCAGACACACCGGTCTTTTTTCGTCTCCCACCTTAGTTACAGTGAAGTTACAGTTACAGTGAAGCCAGGCGCTACATACGCTTCGACATTTAGTTTTCGGTTGATTTTTGTTGGTCTCATTATCTTCGTCTCTCTCCGCCTTTCTCTCCTCATCCCTGTTAAATATTTTTCCATGTTGTCTCTTGAGGGTTTGTTCAGTACACTTAATATCACTTGCTCTGTGATATCTTGTTATGCGCCCCCCCAGGCACCGCAGCCCCACTATTTTAGAAGCACTGTTCTAATGGCAAGTGTATCTTATTATAAATGGAATTTCGGTGATCATCCCTGGCTGGAGTCGTACCTCTCAGTTTGATGAGCAGCAGCACCTGCAGCTGTGTTTATGCTAGTTTCCCATGTGGGTCTCATGCCAGTGTAACTTGCATAACTCTTCATAACTTGAAGCAAGGCAACTCTTAGCCTAGCAATGACATTTACTTTGCATTACAGGGAGTTTCACGCTCTCGTAATGTGGTGAATTTTTGAGATACTAACACGAAATCCACTGGGGTCAGATTCTGCTGCAGCCTTACCCATCACATGAAATTATAGCCTGATCGCACTCTTTGTTTACTAGTGATCAGTCACCCAACTCCTAAGGAACCACTTGGAACACAATGTCTTCTATGGCCAAGCTGCCATCACATTTGTCTTTTCTTCAGGAAATGCACACCGCTCTAGATGCATTTATAATTTGTTTAGTGAGCAGCCTTTTAATACAAGCCTTGTTTTTTGGGTCATATACTATACCTGATGTCGATGACTTCCTGATCCATGATCCAGATGCCATGGCTTTAGACTGTGAATATTAAAGAACACATTGTTCTTTTGTGTTACAACATATCTTCTCAATAATTTGAGTTAATGTAATCTTTGGCACAGCTGTCCATTGCAGTTTGCTCAAATGCTACCATCTTGTTCTTGTTTGTATGACTTGCTCATCACTTTTAAGTTGTAATGCTTTTACTTTATTACTACATAGTCTTTATTCTTTGAAGAAAAAAATATTTCCTAGTAAATATCTGAAGTTTTATTCAACATTTATTATTGGGTGTTTTAGCTCAGTGATTAGAGTGTTGGGCCATCAATCTGACGGTTGTGAGTTTAAATCCCAGTTTCACTGAAGTTACCACGAGGATCCTTAACCCCTCATTGGTCCAATGATGCTTTGCCCAACCCTGTGCTCGCTGGCAAGTCACTTTGGATAAAAGCGTTTGCTAATAACCAAATGTAAATCTTTTACAGAAAACTAAACTTAAACTCCAATCTAAAATGTCAAGTTTACTCAACATTTGTTCTGTGTACACAACATTGTATCTTTTTTATTCTCAAAAAGCCTACTAAATAATTTATGTTATCGATTTAAGAAATTTGTAGCGTTAGTTTACATTTATGACAGTTTTCTTATTAGGAAACATTCTTTATTTGTCTTGAAACAAGCCACTTGTTACTTTTGTTACAAACTTGTTTGGTGTAAGAATTGGCTCACATTTAAATATCTTGTGTAATAGATTTGTAAAACATAAGAAGGTGTTATTGAGAATGTTAGTGATATTATGTTAATACAGCATCACCAGTGTTTTTCAGCCCCATAGTTTGTGTGCAGTGAGAAATTTATAATGACAGTAAAGTAGAACAAAAACGAATCATGCAAAGCTGTAAAGAAACATAATTCTACAATATTCCCTGCAAAGTGAATGGCAATATATTTTGGTAAAATGTGTGTGTATATATATATATATATATATATATATATATATATATATATATATATATATATATATATATATTACAACACAGTAACTTTTTGTATTATGGCTCAGAACCCCTACATCACGAGGGATGTGTTTGTGTATATTTTTATCCTAGGGCTAAGTATGGATCGTCCATGTGCCCGCTCATTAAAAGTGGACTGCCCCTGTCCAATGGCACAGATAGCTGCACGTGGCAGTGTGGTATGGGCACTCAGCGAACACAGGGCTCTTTTCTATAGGGAGGGGCTTAGCAGTTACTGCACTGAGGGAGAACAGTGGAAATATGACAAAGTCAGGTACCTATAGATTTCTCCCTCATTTTTCATTTCACATAAATAGATTAAACTTTTTCATTGTTCATTAAAAGTTCAAGGCAACAAAATGCAGTTAGCCTCTACCAGAAGTGTAAAATACTAATAATATTGTGCTAAGATTTGCAAGTAAAGTGTAATAGATGCAGAGTATAAATACAAGTTCAAGTTCAAGTTATTTATTTATATAGCGCTTTTTACAACAGTACATTGTCACAAAGCAGCTTTACAGAATGAAAAGCCTTTAAACCCCCAAAGAGCAAGCCGAAGCGACAGTGGCAAGAAAAAACTCCCTTTTATGTTGTTATTCAAGGAAGAAACCTTGGGAGGACCAAGACTCAGTGGGGGACTCATCCTCCTTGAGCGGCCAGGCAGC
>JAFMOD010000299.1:144429-221858 GCA_019802435.1 Corydoras maculifer | reverse complement strand
ATAGGAGTGGACCCAGGACTGACCCTTGTGGGACACCATATTTAACTTTGGCGAGATCAGAACATTGGTTGTTAACACAGGTAAATTGATATCGATCTGTCAGGTAGGATTTAAACCACTGGAGTGCAGATCCTGTAATGCCCACAGTGTTTTCTAATCTATCAACTAAGATGTTATGGTCTATAGTGTCAAAGGCTGCACTAAGATCTAATAATACAAGTAAAGAGATTTGGTTATTAATACATACAGTAGTTTGGCCACGCAGTTTACGCCACTTCCATTTTATCAGTTCCATTTATAGTAAAGATGGACTGTGTAGTTTGACAATTACAAACTGTAGTCTATCTGAGAAAAAAACCATACCCTAACCCTAATAACAGAAATAGTAAGTATAATTAAATCAATTTGTGTTAGCAACTTTTGCCTTGTTATATTTATCTGTAAAGCAAATAAAGAAACAAATTTATTGTTATATAGCTGTACAATAATATGTACAAATAAATCTATGAGTTAGTTTATTACCAATAATAATAATAATAATAATAATAATAATATCTTTTTTGCTATGTATAGGAAGTAAATCTACTGTTATTTAATGAGATATTTATGTAACTGTAAAATGATGACACTGAATTTAGATTCATAGAAGCAAATATCAGCATAAGTACATTTTTGTGCTGTGTTCTATTGTGCTGTGTTCCAATGTGTTACAATCCCACATTTAAAGACTTTACATTGTGTATATTTTTCTTTTTATTTGGTTGTATGCATGCAGTGAAAATCAACATTTTGAGCCTATCTGTATAGCACTGAGTGAGAACAACACACTCTGGTCTTTGGACACCAGCGGCAGTCTGTGGTTCAGGACCGGAGTCACAGCTAAAAAGCCCCAGGGTGAAGATGAGCATTGGTGGCAGGTATACACAAAGCATCAATTTATGATGCAACTCTATTCAGCCACAGTAAACAGCAGTTTTTCCTTGTTTTTTTCTTGTGTTTAACCATCATAAGATTCAATGTGTACTGTGCAGAGTTTAGTGACATGTAGTGGTGAGTTTCCTGGAGGACATCCTGGTCCCATATAGGCTCTATCTAACCCAAAGTAAACAATTATACTCCGTGATTATACACTAAAATAGAATTTACTTGGTATAGTTGTTTAACAGGTACGGTCACCTAAGAGTAAGAAAGTACTGGGCTTAGTTCCTGGGGGAGGGTAAATGCTGTCATTTCATTGTGGAATCTGCCCTGTAATGTTTTTTTTTTTACACAAGTAAACACTGGAGGGCCTCAAAATGTCTGACAATTGCCATAATTATGGCTAAATAAAAAAGCATATAAAAAACAATCCCATGTTATATGCATTTTACATTTATTTATTTATGTATTTCTTTTATACTAACCTCAGTCTAAAGCATTATTGGTAGCTGTTGACACTTAGAAATAATAAAATAAAAATATGTTTGACAGAAATAAATTTAACAGGGTATTGCATAGAAAATAAATAAAATATGTATAATTAATTCATTCAATTATTCTTTTCCATTACTGAAATGTGTTCATATGCTTATAATTGACAGTTTTTGTGACATCTCTAGGCCTAGTGAAGATAATGCAGTATTGAACGATTGAACATGGTATTTAAACTGAATAAAATGCAATGGTTTTGGGTTCTTAAATTACTGCTATTATTATTATTATTAATAATAATAATAATAATAATAATAATAACAATAATAGCCTGGCACAAAGACGTCATAAGTTTAGCAGTCTACCAATAAACAAACAACACTACATACTTCTCTCTAACACAGCTAAAGCCATAATTATTGCTTAATGTAAAATATGGAGCTTATAAAATTTTAACTGTTGATGTATTATACAAATTATGGAGATTTGGAACATTTAAGAGGCCCAAAAATAAATTATGACAAAGTACATTTAACAAAAAATATCAAAACATTATTAAAAAAGTATTGTGAAAAGTTAATGTATTACGTAATGTATATTGTACATTGTAAATGTAATAAATAAAAAGCAATCTTTTTCACTTAAAAGAGGGGAATGGTGGGGAAATAATTATTTCCATTTTACTTAGTTTTTTAGTTTTGACTTCTGGTTACAGTAA
This sequence comes from Corydoras maculifer, assembly GCA_019802435.1. Classification (NCBI taxonomy): domain Eukaryota; kingdom Metazoa; phylum Chordata; class Actinopteri; order Siluriformes; family Callichthyidae; genus Corydoras; species Corydoras maculifer. The sequence goes on along the minus strand of JAFMOD010000299.1, from coordinate 219,730 downwards.
TGGCTACTTTAAATTGTATGCATTATACACTCGTTTTTCTGTGCAGGTGAGCATCACAGACTATGTGGTGTTCGAGCAGGGGGGCCTCTTCCAGACACTGATCCAAGCCACACAGAGTGTTGCCATGGCTACCAGGGCTCCTGTGGAACGGGTTGCAGAGCGATTGCGTGTTGCATTTCTCTGGCAGCAGTCTCAGTGTCATCCCAGCCTTGTTAGTGCCAACCACAATGGAGTGTGGATCGCCTCAGGTCGCAATGATTTCCATGTGGCCAAGGGAAGCCTTGTTGGTATGACTACACAACATATTCCTATTTATAATGCAGAGCACTTATTTAATTATAATTAACACCATCATTCCTGGAGTTTAAAGGCACATTAAGAAGACTGGCTACTAATGGCTAAGACATGTTAGATGTTAGATCATACATTAAGTCACTTTATATATACACCTTGTTAACAGCAAACTTTAATTAAATCATTTAAATATTTACCTCATATTTTTAGTATTGTGTTTTGTCAAAGGAATTGTTTTTTATTCCTTTGTCACACTTTTATGTTTAAACAAACAGTACACAAAAAGAGCCATTGTATTGAATTTGCAAGATTTTTCTGAATAACACACATTATTTACATATAAAATTATGTGTAAACTTAAACAAGAAAATTAATATAACAGCTTTATCACTTTTGGTAGTAGGTATTTTTGTATGTTACGATTTCTTGTTGCTTTAGATGGAAAAAGTGGCAGTGTGTTGATTAAATAAATTTATAGTATGTGATAATACATAAACAAAGTGGCAGTGCATACTGATTTGATTAGCGGTGAAACATGATCATAATAAAGTCTAGCGGTGTTGCATTATTCAATACTGTATGTGTATTAGCATGCAGTAAGGTTATTGTTAGCATGCAGAGTGATGAGACATTGTACACAGTGGTTACCTTTGGTATAAACAAGCTCCTGGACTGTTCCTTACTACAGCAGAGCTGAACTAGTGTGTTACTGCAAAAGCATGCTAACAATAACCTTACTGCATGCTAATGCACATACAGTATTGAATAATGCAACACCGCTAGACTTTATTACGATCATGTTTCACCGCTAATAAAGTCTAGCGGTGTTGCATTATTCAATACTGTATGTGTATTAGCATGCAGTAAGGTTATTGTTAGCATGCAGCGTGATGAGACATTGTACACAGTGGTTACCTTTGGTATAAACAAGCTCCTGAACTGTTCCTTACTACAGCAGAGCTGAACTAGTGTGTTACTGAAAAAGCATGCTGAGAACCTGAGAATCCTGAGAGACAAGTTCTTTATCTTTTTCCTCTGATGCCATAGACATATACTGATTTAAAAATAAACATTTTATTATTGCATAATTTGAAAAACTATTGAAAGATGAATGTAAACCACATTCAGAATTTAAGGGCAGTCTAAGAAAATATCACAGTGTAACTTTTTCTTGAGTCAGGCAATATAATCTTATTAGGACCTTGTTTAATTAGTTTATATAACATTACATTAACATTGTTCTTGGTCTTGGATTAAAAATATTTCCCCAGGAACATTTTGGAAGACTGTTGCACCCAAAGGTGTAGCATCAGCTACTAAGTGGGCTTTTGTATTTTCTTCCACTGTTCCAACAAAGGAAGGTAAGTAATGACGTCCCTCATTTCTTCCCTTTAGTTCCTGTAATGAAATTAGACATCAAAAATACTGTTAAATAAAATACACATACTGTTTAAAATCTAAATATATACAAAATGTGTCCAATTTGTATTGATTCTTTAAAGAAAGAATCTTTGTTTAAAAGATTTTATTTAGTATACAAATATTTAAAGCCATAACTATTGTTTTTGTGACCTGTTAGACAGCTGTGTTGCATGGAGTCAGCAAACTACTGCTACCTCTGAGCAGATAGTCCTGTCTTGAACAATTAGGCTACATTCTACAGTTCTTCTACATCTTTGAGATTTGCCTTTAAAAACACATTGCCAATGTCACCCCACAAGTTCTGTAAAGGATTGAGGTTAGGAGATCAGACTGTTACAAGATGTTGTTTAAAAACTGATTTCAAAAGCATTTCTATTTTGGCATAGGGCCACATAAACTCCTTGAGTATTTTGACATGTTCATACTGATTCATTTATATTTATTTTTACAAGATAAATACATTTGTACATAAATACATAAATACATTTCCATATTGTTATGTATTTTTTTTAGTTCATCCCTCCCAAAAAGTCACCTTCCTGTGATAACTGTATATATATCACTTATAGGGCCACTAAAAATGACAGGCTATTTTTAGATGTCCAGCTACTACTGACATTCCAGGGAAACAGCAGGAAAATTTTAGCTTTTTCTAAAGCTAGGAGGTGACTGCCAAAATGAGAGTGGGCATGCAACATACAATGAGAATTAATTGACCGGACACTAATTTCTTTTGCCATCGGTTTTATTGTGAGGGTGTCAACATTGCCTTTAACCTCAACCACTAAATGGGTCGCTACAGGGATTACACCATTATGATGTGCTTTGCAGGTTGTACAGCAAGCCAGTCAGTAATTCTACCCCCCCCTTCCCAATCCTTCTTCTCCTAAAAGGGATAGGAAAGAAAAGCAGGTTAGACTTGGAGTGAGGGAGTGTCAATAAGAGGAGGAGATGGGCAAACAGTCTTGTCTGTGGAGTGTTTAGGAGGAAAGGAGTAAAAAGCTCAGAAGAGAGAGTGCATTGTTATGGTTTTGGTCTCACATGCCAGCCCAATATGCTGGATTGTATAAATTCAATTATATTTTAGGTCTTTATTGTTCCCAGTTGTGTTACCAATGGGTAATTTGAGTCCTAAACTTTGTCATCTTCTCTGCCTTAGCTTATTACAAGATGCACATATACAGCTGCCATATACTGCTCTTAACTGACTACAGTGTATATTGAAATAATTATAAATTCATATATTTTAGTTAATGTCTTAGCTTTTTTTAAACTGTGTGTGTGTGTGTGTGTGTGTGTGTGTGTGTGTGTGTGTGCGCGCACGCGCGCGAGTGATCCTGCAGAGGTTTATATGCTCTTACAACCAGTGTTCATTTGCTAATAGTGTTTAAATAAGGGCCAAAAAGTGGCTAGTTTTGTATAAAAGCAATCAGCTGTGGGCATGTTATGTACTAATGCGATTATTTTAAAGGCAAGCAACATTCTTAGGGTAAATTTACATCTTGTGCTTTCATTTTATATAATTGTGTTCACTTTTTTTTTGGATTCAATTCATTATTCACTGTAAATTATTTGGTGTTATATTTATATATGTATTCAGTATTCAGTTCTTTAGTCAAGAAGTACATGTGACCTGTGAATAAAAGTGTATTCATACCATGATCTATAATGTACAAAAAGTGTTAGCACACATAGGAAGTTGTTTTATTCTTTTCATGTCTGACATTTTCACTATTAATAAAAATAGAACAAAATAGCAGAGATAAACCATTCTGTTTAAAATCCATTGTGTTTATTTGTTGATATCTGCATTGCCTTATCTCTGTAGGGTGTTTTCTTTGGTTGGGTCAAAGCAGGAAAGACCTGTTCTGTGTTTGGGACCAGGACCTGCAAAGATTTCCTCTTACAGTCCAGTCACCTGCTGATGTGGAGATTGTGCATTTTTCAGCATGCAGAGATGCTCTTTGGTGCCTCGACCACAATGGACGAGTCTACATTAGAACACTTACAGCAAACTGTCCCACTGGCCTGCATTGGACACCACTTGACCTTAGCCAGCTTGGTATGTGCGCATACATACACACACACACACACACACACACACACACACACACCAACTCAAATGAATTTTTTACAAGAGGTCTGCGTCATTGCACAGGACAAATATAGATAAGTCCAATGTCAAACAGTAGTTACTTTATATATTTTATTTGCTAGTTATATCACACAGAACAGACTGGGGCTGACAAACAGGCTGTCCATACTGTTATGTAAAACCATGTCACATTTTGACATAAAATGAATTTATAATTTTTTAAAACCCTTTACTCTTTTCTTATCAAACTTTGATAGTATTATATGAAGTAATTTTATTTTTATTTTAGAATTTACTGAATTTACTTCTGATTCTTATTGCATTATATTTGTGCCTTATTTCTGAGCAGACATATGTTTGAGCATGTACAGTTGTTTTATGATCAAGTTCCTTGTATGCACATAAATTGAGCTTGTGCTTTTTTTTTTGCCTGCTCAGTTAGCCAGTGTCTTTTCTTAGCTCTTTTCCCTGCTTCAAATCCATTAATTCATCCATCCATCCATCTATTATCTTCCACTTCATCCTTAACTGGAAATTTAAATTTAAAAGGAAAAGTAAGAAGTGAAAAAAGATTTTAGCTGAGATTTGAAGGATAAGAGAGTGTGACAGTCATGGAGTGTTTTGGTAGAAAAGTTCCATAGTTTAGCGGCAGCAGTACAGGATGATTCCTGATAATCACTTAGGAAGTCCTGAACCAGAACACCTTAGGGCACAGGAAGGGCAGAATAAATGATTTAGGTCACAGAGGTACGAAAGGGCAAGACCATTTCATATTAAAATATGAAAGACAAGGCCATTGAAAACCTCAAAATTGATTAGGAACATTTTATATTTGATCCAGCAAAAAGCATGTAGTGAAGTTCCAGTAGAACAGGTGAAATATGTATAGTGCGTTTAGTACATGTTGGGACTCTTAATAGCTGAGTTTTGTATATAATGAAGATGGTTAAGTAAAGTAGCTGAAAGATCATAGAAAAGACAATTACAAAACATAAAAAATAAAAGCAACAAACAACATTTTAGCAATGTTGCAAAGATGAAATAAGTAATAAGGAATTTATAGTGGGGCGGCACGGTGCCTTAGTGGTTAGCACGTTCACCTAATCAATACGCCATCAACGTCAATAGTCAGAATGAAGAGGTTATCTTTGGAGACATTGAGTCTAATAAGATTTCAATGTTGAGCTTTAGACAATTTTTTTTGTAAGATCAGAGATGCATGCGCTAATTGAAGAGACAGAGGCTATGGGAGAATGTGCTGATGGGTTTGAATGTCATCAGCATATCAGTAATAATTAAGTATAACCTTGTCAAGAGGAGAAATGTAGAAAATTAAAGGCCAAGGACAGAGTGCTGTGAGATGACCTGTACTATAGTTGCAGTAAAAAATATGGACTAACTGAGAAACCTAAACCTGATACAGAATCGTGAAAGTCTGGAAATAGGTTAGTAATTTAGTCAAATGCAGCTGTAGGACCAGGTAAAAAGGCTGGTCACATCGACCCTAACACTAATAAAACCTGAATGTGCTCTTTTAGGATTGAGATCTTCTCAGAATTACATGAATTAAATGTCCGGCAACAATAAACAGTCCATTTGGATGTGTATTGTAGTCCTTAACAAATTCTTGAAATAAGTACAGTTGTGAATTCCTGTGGTACATAAAATGGTCTGCATCTGACAATTATAAACTCCACTAGCTGTATACCGTAGCTAAAAACAACACAAGTCTTAGAACACTGTAAGTCTGCTTTGAGACATTTGAACTATTGTAAAATAAAGTGCTTCATAAATAAATAAACTTGAACTTAACTAAACAATAGCAATCAGCAAAACCTGACATTCTACTTTTTTTTTAAAGAAACCAAACCAAGTTTAGCCATTATAGATCGAGACAAGGTTTGTTACCTCATCCTTAAACTGGATTACAAGAAACCATACATCATATGATCACTCACTAGATACCAAAAAAAAGAAGGCAAAGTGCAAAATAAACTCTGAGATAACATCAAAGGTTTAAAGGTCAAATAACAAGCTAAATAACTAACTTAACCTATAGAAGGTCCTAAAGCCGTTTTGAGCCTTTTAATTTTTTATTTTAAAGCATTTTTGTTGAACATCTAGTAAACTATATTAACTTTTAATTCATTTTAAAATTGTGGTTTTACTTATTTTAATTAGCTTAAAATGACAGTTACCCAAACAAATTACACATTTGTTCCTGATGACAAAGCTGCCATTTTTGGCTTTCCATTTATCTTAACATAAACAAATACTTTATATTGGGATGGTGTTGACACAAAATTTTAAAAATGCCTTAAGACCAAAGAGCACGTCTCAAAAATGCTTATTGGCAAATGCGATATAAATGGAAAATTGCCAACATAACGAATAAAAACACAAATCGATAAAAACCAGAGTCTGACAGATAATATGTCAAACACATATCAAAAGACTAGAACCAGTCTATTATAGAATATTGTTTTTTATTGTTTTGTGAAGTATATGCCTGAATTCAAAATATTATAAAAGCCAGGGAAAAAAGTAATGACAAATAATGATTTGCATGTTAAATGATTTTTTTTTTAATGATTTTCATTTTTCTTGTATTTGTGTTATTTTCATTTGTTTTATCTAAATGTTCAGCTATTAAACAAATATATATTTGTGACATATTTATGTTAGATTTATTTCCTAATTGGTAAAGAAACAAAAAAAAAAGGCATCACACCTGTAATGTAGCACCTGACGATGAAAAAATGAGATGTGTACCATTTAACAACTACATTATAATTCACATGTTTGAAGTTGTTTGAAAGGGTGGTTCCTGTGTTGAGTGAACTTCAGGGTTGGTGTGTGCATGACTTAGCAAAATATTGAATAAAAGAGACCTGTCCAATTTCTACCCCTCTTACATTTAAAAAACTTTGTGTTTTCATTTGCATTTTGGCTCATCTTACATAACTAATTTACCTTTATAATAATTACTGCAGTAGTATTGTTTGTTTGACCAGTTTAATCACAAAGACAATTTTATTCTGACAGAAGTGATGTATGTGGTTCAGTGTCACTGCAGTGCCCAGACAGCCTGTAAAGGTTTCACATGTCCGATGCATAAGCTGTTGAGAGAGGTGTTTATATTTGTACATAAGCATGTGGTTCTTACATAACACTAATGATGCCTACAGGCAAATAGTTAGCATTTAAGGCAGAGAAAAAGTAAATCAGTCCTGGTACTGCTGAAAGTGTAAAGCTTAATTTTGGATGAACAAGAAATTCACTATCAATGTAACAAATAATCAAGCTGCATCAGAATGTCAATCAAACACAAAACCACATACCATTTAGATATTGAGTATTAATGCATACACACAAAATTGTAAACTCATTAGAATTGATTTTATTTTGATATTTTTCAGGTCATGTAGCAACAAGACAACTAAGAAAATGAGTCGCACAATGGTTAAGGAAGAAAAAAGTTGATGTTTTAGAATTGCTAATTTAAAGTCTTAACCTTATTACAATAAAAATTCAATTGCAAAAAAATGCAATTCATGTAATGAAGCTAGAGTTAAAGCTGTTTTTAGACAGCAATTGCTTTTTTTTCCAAACTGTTTTGTAGAAGTTAATAAAATAATTACCTTTTGACACTCACATATGTAATTTTAGATCATAATTTTCTATAAATAATTACTGCATCTAATATTATTTCATTTTGTTGATTTGTATTTTCTTTCATCTATTTTTAGGCTCTTATTAGGTCAAATCTATGCATAAATATAAACAATTGTAAGGAGTTCACAAACTTTTAATCACACCTGTATTTATTTTCATTCCTAATTATTTTTTTCTCAGTACACTACTTTCCTGTAGGTATGAGCACCATATTTTTTGGACATGATCTTCAAGTTTTATTTAATTTTATTTTGAAACAAAATGCCTTACAACAAATGTTTAAAGTATTAAAAATTCAAATCATTAGTCAATAATTATTTTATTTAGCCGTTTAAAACATTTAGATAATTTTTAAAATATTTTTAAATACTATTTCCATCACAAACTATATTATTATATCTGAAAAGCTTGCTGGTGATAGTATTATGGATTAGGCCTGTTAAGTTGTATCTAGCCAAAAACAACACTCAAAAAAAAACAATGAAATTCCAAAGGTAAATGTAAATAAAATCATTAAGAAAACAAAAAAATAGAATCTGGCACTTCATTGCATTCACTTTACCTTTCAATCATATTAAATGTACTTAAGTCTTTTACCACTAAATCTTTATTTGTTATCTTAATCAATTTATTTTCTTTATCCAATTTATTTATTTGTTTGAAAAAATATATTTATATTGTTTTGAAAATGCTTTAATTTGCAGGTCTAAATGTGCTGGGTAATGCAAATAAACAGTCATGTGATGGCACAGCTGTACCTTTCCTATTTTGCCTGTTTTGGATGTGGATATGTAGCAATGTGAAAGATGAGCTCTGCACAGCTCAATGGTGATGGCTTATTTTTAGAATGGTGCATAGACATGGTTAAGTGTGCAAAGACTACCTATAATGCTGCAGACTTCATAGGTTAACATGAACCAGCAATTGCTCAGGTCAAAATATAACATATAACAGTTATTTTTAAAAAAAAAACCATTATTATAGACTGTTTGGGGTCTTGGATAGTTTCTCAGGCACTAAAATTATTTCATGTACTATTTTTCTTGTTAAAAAAAAAGAATTAACATTTAATTATATGATCATTTCACATTTTGTATTCTGGGTTATTTTGTTCAGATTTTTAAATTGTTCATTTGTTCATTTAGTGCTTCAAAATTGTATTTGACCTCAATCTAACAATCACCAAAAATTAATAAAAGTCATTTTAACTGCCAAATAGAATTGCATAATTTGGTGGGTTATAAGAGTCACAGGCCCAAGGTCACTTGTATCACATCATAATTGTGTTCTGAACCAACAGGAGTCAAGTGATAAACACTGATTTGTTTTAGGTGACGCATGCTGAACACACTGGCTACTAGATTGGAATGTAATGACCGAGAATGTGAGATTATCTGCTTCTGTGGTGTTGATTTAAACATAGAAAATCAAAACAAGTGCTAGTGTTAATAACTGATCTCTAAACATGACATTTCATCTTATCATAAAATGGCGCTCAATCAATGGAAGGTTTAATGATAATTAAATTATTGCTAACATTACTGAAAATAATATACTACATATTAACACCAGAATTCAGTTTGGATTTTTAAACATAATATAACCTTTGTGAACCATGTAGGTTTCAAATTCAAGCAGAAATATCTAAAATCCTAACTTTATATTAGATTTCTAAATAGGTTTGTATATAAAATATATAATGCTGCAAACAAGAATTCTGACATAAGAGCAAATGTTGTTTATCAGGGCTAGAAAAGATTACAAGCTATTCAAATTCTTAACTGTTATATTTTTCTTCACGCTCAAGAATAAAAGGTGTGCAAACTAAAAGCAGACATGTGCCCATGGTAAAATAGTGTGAGCAATCACAAAAAAAGCAGTCATATGTCATTTCCAATGTTATGAAGTATCATTTAAACTAAACTATTACATGAAGATGCAAATGATATAACAACAATATTGAGGATTATGCTCTGTTCAGAGAATGAAGGTCATCTTTTTTAAAAATCAATTATGTAAACAAACATAAGGAGAAATGTTTTTCCTCCACTGTTTAAAAAAGACAAAATACTATTTTTTTGTGTTTTTAATTGAACAAGTGAATATGGAATATTATAAGATTATAAGAAAACATTTTAAATTAAAAATGAATATATATTTTTTATTTTTAGTTTTTGAAGTACTTATGGTCCACTCCCAAATGGGTCCCAAATGGTTACTGTAACCAAACTAGGACACAAGAAGAGTAGAGACAGGATTTACCCAACCCTAATATAGGCTTTATTAACAAAAATGCTTAACATTTATCTGGCATGTAAAACTGCAGACACAGAATAGCAAACATGCACAACTTCTCTCATGCCATCAACATAGTTGTGATACACACACACACATTACCTATTCTTGCATCAAGAATTTTGGATTTCACAATTATTTCAGCAACCGAGGATCACGACGCCCAGGCCTACTCCTCCGGCTACGGCCTGATCCACACAGCACCGAACCCTTATTACTACCCCCCCACAGGTGGTGAGCATATTTGAGGGGGAACACAAGTAGCTCCTTCGGCCTGGGCCCGGCCGGGCACCATGGGAAAGTGCCCGACCAACAGATGCTCGCTGACGAACCCCGGGCCTGGCTCCAGGGTTGGGCCCCGATAACCCTAAATCGGGCAGGGTACACGTATTCCTGGTGTTTCTTTTCATTGGGGTTTTGTTGGACCACTCTTTGTCTGGCCCGTCATCTAGGAACAATTTGCCTTGGGAGACCCTGCCAGGGGCCTTTTGCCCCAGACAACATGGCTCCTAGGATCATTCAGGCACGCAAACTCCTCCACCACGGTAAAGTGGTTATCCAAGGAGGAGTATGGGTTTTCTCCGCAGGGTGACTGGGCTCTCCCTTAGAGATAGGGTGAGAAGCTTGGTCATCCGGGAAAGACTCGGAGTGGACTCCTCCACATCGAAAGGAGCCAGTTCAGGTGGTTCGGGCATCTGGTAAGGATGCCTCCTGGGCGCCTTCCTAGGGAGGTGTTTCAGGCAATTCCAGCTGGGAGGAGACCGCAAGGAAGATCCAGGACGCTGGAGGGATTATATCTCTTAGCTGGTCTGGGAACGCCTCGGGGATCCCCCAGTCGAGCTGGTGGAGGTGGCTGGGGCGAGGGAGGTCTGGGTCTCCCTCTTCGGTTGCTGCCCCTGCGACCCAAACCCCGGATAAGCGGAAGATAATGGATGGATGGATGGATGGATGGACAATTATTTCATGTGATGGACAAGCCTTTTTAGGACATCATTACCTGCAGCCAGTCATAATTAATGTTTATAAAATTGTGTAACATAAATATTGTGGGGCGGCACGGTGGCTTAGTGGTTAGCACGTTCGCCTCTCAGCACTAGGGATTCCCGGTTCGAATCCCAATCTGGGTGGAGTTTCCATGTTCTCCCCGTGTCTGTGTGGGTTTCCTCCGGGTTCTCCGTTTTCCTCCCACAGTCCAAAACATGGAACAAGTCGATTGAATTCTCAAAATTGCCCCATATAGAGTGTGTCTGTGTGAGTGAGGGGGGGGGGGGGGGGGGGGGGGGGGGGGGGGGGGGGGGGGGGGGGGGGGGGGGGGGGGGGGGGGGGGGGGGGGGGGGGGGGGGGGGGGGGGGGGGGGGGAAAAAAAAAAAAAAAAAAAAAAAAATGAACAACTCTTGGATTCTTGTTTTATTGCATTTTACATAATGTTAAACCGTAATTTTTTTTTGAACATTCTTCTTAACAGGACTTGTGAGGCTTCTGAGTTTTTCCTGTGGTAACCAGAATGTGTGGGCGTGTGACACCAGTGGCATGGTATATTTCAGAGTGGGAACACAACCTTTAAACCCCAGCATGATGCTCCCTGCCTGGATCTGCATTGAACCACCTGAGCAGGTATACAACCAAATTTCTCCTGAAAACAATAGTTTATTTATCTTGAGGAAAATTTCTTCTTACAAGCAAAGAAAATTACAAATACTGAAGATAATGGTGGTAATAATAATAATAATAATAATAATAATAATAATAATACAATTGTATAATAATAATAATAATAATACAATTGTATAATAAAAATACTAATAATAATGCAATTGTATAGTAATAATACTAATAATAATGCAATTGTATAATAATAAAATAGTATAATTATTTTAAAGTATAATAAAAATATATTTATATAAAAAATATATAATATAAAGTAGTATATTATATAACATTAATTATTACTAATCCTATTAGTATCCTATAGCCTTATTTCTGTGGAATGAAAGGTGTTCTCAGCATATCTGTGAAGTAGGACAGAGCCAGCAGTCACTGAATACACTCCTGAATTATCAATGGATCACCTAGTCTTGCATCCTTCGATCCTAAGGGCTCTGTACTCGGTCCTCTCCTGTTTTCATTATACATGACATCACTAGGTACAGTCATTCAGACACTTGATTTCTCTTACCACTGCTATGCCGATGACACTCAGCTTCATTTGTTTTTTGTTCTGCCCCTGACAACACCACAATCTCAAATCGGATATCTGCCTGCCTCACCGACATGTCTGTTTGGATGAAGGCCTGTCATCTAAAATTAAATTTAGCAAAAACAGTGCTTCTCCTAGCTAAACCCTCAATCCATCATGACCTGACCTTCCAAATTGACTGCTCCATAATCTCTCCAACTGATTCGGTCTGTAACCTATGTTTCACAATTGGCTCCCATCTTAAACTCTCTAATCATGTTGCCAAAATTGCCCATTCCTGCAGATTCCTTCTTTACAACATTAGGAAGGTCAGACCTTTCTTGACTGAACATGCTACTAAGATGATAATTCAAGCCCTCATTCTATCCCTACTTGATTATTGTAATGCGTTGCTTGCCAGTCTCCCAGCATCCACAATCAGGCCTCTACAACTAATTCATAACTCTGCAGCCCAACTTGTATTAATCTAACCCAAGCGAACTATGTCACTCCACTACTCATTTCTCACCATTAGTTGTAGCTGTTCAAATTCAGTACAAGTCACTGACTCTGGCCTACAGGACCATTTATGGGTTCGCCCCCTCTTACCTTTACTCTCTCTTTTCAAAATACACTCAGGCTCGTTTCACTTCGCTCAAGTGATGATTGTCGCTCACTATGTGGCGTTCACCACTGCAAATTGGTGGAATGATCTTCCCAACTCTGTTCAGAAGGCAGTCACTTGGCATTTTTAAGAAACTACTAAAGACGCATCTAATAATGATAATTCTACAGTGTAGCTGGTTTTCTTCATAACTACTGACTTGTGGCATTCTCATTTGTAATTCGCTTTGGATATGTGACTAAATGTAATGTATATGTAATGTAAATGTGAATATTGATGCTGATCTGTTGTAGCCTTACATGGTTTCTTTTGTATTGTATGTTTTTCTTGAACAGCCTGTTGGTGTGCACTTGGTGTGTGTTCAAACTAGTCCTAATGATCGCATGCTGTGGGCACGGGACAACCGGGGAAATGTACATGTGCGCACTGGCATAACGGAAGAAATGCCAGTGGGGACAGCCTGGGAACACATTCCTGGTACACATTTCACAGTTTAACTCATTTCATTTTCTTTGACTTGCCAGTGTAGTAACAAGTAATTTCTGTAACAGTTTACTGTGACAACTACTTCAACTAGGTTCTGAACCGTTAATAATTACAAAAAAAGATCACTAAGTATAAAAACATTTAAGACAATTCGTGATAACTTAATAAATCATTAAAACTTAAGTTTAATAAATGTAACAAAAGAAAAGACATAGAGGTCCAAAATACATTAATATCTAAGCTCACCTGTTATAAATATCTCTGATATTTTTTATTGATTGTTAACACAACATTTATTGGCTAAAACTGAGCTGAACTATATATGGCCTAAAGCAAATATTGTACTACAAGGTATTCTTTGAACTTTTTGGTATCTCCGATCACATGAGTAATTGGCTGGTATAGACATGTAAACAACTATAGAGCAGCAGAGACTGCACAGACAACAAGATTTGCTTAGGCAGTTAGGACAGTAACAAGCTAAAATTGCAAACCCCATTAAAAAAAATGATAATAATAATAAATAGTATATATATATATATATATATATATATATATATATATATATATATATATATATATATATATCTATCCATCTATCCATCCATCATCTTCCGCTTTATACTCTACTAGGGTCGGCCCCATGCCCATCCAGAACGTTTTGGGCGCTGGGCAGACGCCGTACAGGGTGCCAATCTATCGCTGGGCACACACTCACTCACACAGACACACTCTATATGGGGCAATTTGGAGAACTCAATTCACTTGATCCATGTTTTTGGACTTTGGACTGTGGGAGGAAGCCGGAGAACCCGGAGGAAACCCACGCAGACACGGGGAGAACATGGAAACTTCACCCATATATATATATATCTTTCTTTTTACCTAAAAAGCTGTTTTGCAAATCACTGGTTTGTGTTTTTTTTTTTTTTTTTAAATACATACATTTATACATCTGAACTCTGATCACTATAGTGGGTTTAATTGTAACCAGCTCCTAATATTTAAATATTCACTGTTAGGGAAATGTTTTAAGCAAATTTGGTGTGAAAATTAAAACTGTAGACATATGTACAAACACCATGTCCAAAAAAGTAAAGAACAAGAACACATTGTTGTTGACATTGTGCCACAGAGCACATTTGGGCCAAATTCTTCTTTATGCAGCAACAAACTACCTTCATTGAGAAGTACTCCTCTGTCCATGTTGGAATCTATAGTTTTATTCCAGAGCCTAATGACTAGTAATGTCAGCAAGTCATGTAAATTAAGTACGTGTTTCTGTCTGTCTGTGCCTGCGAATGTCTTGCATACTAAAAGCCATTTTCCAAATAAGTGATGGGATTAGCAATTTTAGTTAGTGCTACAGCTGGTACAATGTATTTTTTTCTTAATTTATATTATTAATAATAATATTACTATAGGGGCGGCACGGTGGCTTAGTGGGTAGCACGTTCGCCTCTCAGCGCTAGGGATTCCCGGTTCGAATCCCCATCTGGGTGGAGTTTCCATGTTCTCCCCGTGTCTGAGTGGGTTTCCTCCGGGTTCTCCGGTTTCCTCCCACAGTCCAAAAACATGGAACAAGTTAATTGAATTCTCAAAATTGCCCCCTATAGAGTGTGTCTGTGTGAGTGAGTGTGTGCCCAGCGATGGATTGGCGCCCTGTCCTGGGTCTATCTGCCCAGCGCCCGAGACGTTCTCCCCTGGATGGGCATGGGGAACCCCACCGCGACCCTAGTAGAGGATAAGTGGGAGATAATGAATGAATGAATATTACTATATTACATATTTGAACCTCTTAATAAAATAAGTTATAAATATAAGAAAACAAAAAAGGAATAAGCCAAGAGTTAATGTTTATAGCTATACGTGGGTAAAATTGGTACAATTCTGAAAAGATTTACAAATTCTACCCCTCATCCAGGCTTTGGGTTATCAGTGCTAGATTGTAAGAAATATTAGTTATTTGAATTTGATAGTCTGAGAATCCCTTAATGTCAAGTAAAGACAACACAAAGAACAGTGTTTTGTGATGATGATTTTAGTTGTATTCCAACATTTTTATAGTATCATTCTTGTAGTTAGTTTGTCATTATATGTT
Organism: Corydoras maculifer; assembly: GCA_019802435.1. NCBI lineage: Eukaryota > Metazoa > Chordata > Actinopteri > Siluriformes > Callichthyidae > Corydoras > Corydoras maculifer. The sequence continues at coordinate 204,561 of JAFMOD010000299.1, read as the reverse complement.
TTGTTTTAAAAAAATAACTGTATCTGATTAGATGATGTAGCATGATTTGGCTCTATTATGTAATGTACAAAAACTAGTGTGTAAAATTTCAACTGTCTTAAAACCTTTAATTGATTTTAATTACATAATAACAGGCCACTTTTTTGTTATGTTAACCTTTGCACAACTTTACAATCCATTGTCAAAAGTAATCCACAAGTCAATAGGAGTCAGGTTTTCCATACCTGTTTTACATGATTAAGTCCATGTAATTGATGTAAGTTCACACACAAACAATCTTTGAATCAATCAGCTGTTTCTTTGAATATTGCACATTGTATTGTCAGTTTTAATGTTGATGCCTTATGTTTTCCTGTTAAACCAGATTAATTGAATCAGTGCTTTGTGAAGCATTACCGTAGCTGGTTGTTTGGGATGTTGCTGCCAGCAGAACACAAAAAGAGCAAGTTGCCAACAGAGTATATTCTCATTTCCCCTAAATATTGCATGGGCAGCAATTTATTTAAGTGATTGGCTGTTGTCACATGCCTTTGAGGTACCTAGTGACAGTTCTCTGCCTCAATGATCAAAATCAGGGTGGGCGTGTAACGGTACACAAAATTCGCGATTTGGTTTACACCGTGCTATGGACCACACGATTTTGCATGTGGGTGGGGGTGTTAGTGTGTCAGTTTTTTTATTCTTTCTTTACTTAATCAAAAAAAAAAACTATTGTGACTACAACATTTAAATTTCTTTCTCTTTTTTTATTGTTTTTTAATGCCAGAATGTTTAGTAGCATATCTCTGCATTTTATTTTCGTGTACAAAATTAAACTATGTAAAGATCATCCTCCAAGGAAGGTGATTACTTTATTTTTCACCAGGGTGTTGTATTACAATTAACAATGTTTGCCTGTTTGAACTGCAGAATTTCTAAACTTATATGTCACTGATACAGGGCTCCAGGCCAGTCAGCTCGTGCTGAGTACAAAAACTGTATGGGTGCGCTGTCATAATGGGGAGGTGGCTCGAAGGTATGGCATTTCAGAAAAGAACCCACCTGGAGACTACTGGAAAAAAGTTCCTGGCTCTGCTAACTGGCTCACTGGTAAAGTGGTTAATAGATTATGCTGCAAATTTGAACTTTTTTAACCATTTAATTAATACAGACAACCTTTTATTAGCCAGAAACTACTTTTCTATTTAGCATTTCTGTTGATTGTACATGCAAAAAAGAATTAGTCCGTTTCACACAGTCTATTCAAGGTGGGAATAGTGCACTTTTTTTTCATTTTTTTTTCATAGAAGTTAAGTAAAAAGGTGAGTTTTCTCATGCAACTAATCCTCCAGCGGAATCACATAGCTAAATCATCATCTGTATAATTGGGAAAGCCTGCATGCCAAAATATATTGTTCAAAGGTGACACTGTTGTGGTAAACATTACTGCTCAAAGTCTCACCTCTGATTTTGTAGTGTCAGACATGTTAGATAAAAATCACAAACTGGATCAGATTTATGCTGCCTTTTTGGCTGAGGGTAACAAGGAAAAACAACTTGATCAGGGGTATTCTTTAGGCTTTTGCCACACCATCTCTGTGGCCTATGAAAAGGTCTATGGATCCCAAGATTTACTTTTTACGATTTTTTAATTAAGTAAATTTCACATCACTTATAGCATTGAGAGATAAAGAACATAACACTGAATATCTTTTTATCATGGCACCTGTGAGTAAATGGGTATAAGGCAACAAGTGAACATTTTAATCCTCAGAGGAAAATGGTGAAGCATGAGAATTTGTGTTTGTCATAGGCTAAATAGTGATTGTGATTGGGTTAGAGCGTTTGTAAAACTGCAGCTAATTGAGGTGTCCTGGTCTGCAGTGGTTAGTGTCTTTAAAAAGTGGTCCAAGACCAGCAGCAGGGTCATGGGTGGGTGGCCAAAGCTCAATAATGCACACGGGGATTAGTTGACCTGTGTGATCCAATTTAATAAGGAATAGACTTTTTGTGGCATAAACAATTAAATAATATATTAAATAATATATACCTCAATGACTGGTAGTGAAAAAATGGTAATAATGTTCTTAATTATTTTTTAAACTTTATGCATTAATTTAACACTACATATTGACATTTGAGTAATACTTTGTCAAATTAAAATGCCACTGTTTGTAAATGTTGCCACAGCCAATTGAATATTATTTATTTATTTATTTTTAAGTGACTCCGATGGATGAACTCTGGGCTGTTACTTCAACTGGTGCTCTTGTCCAACGCCTGACTAAGACTCTGTCGTGCAGCACCTGCAAAAATCATGCCAACACAGACTCTCTTAGTGGGGAGGAACTTGAGGAGGAATGGGAAGTTATCTAGACCCCATAGCTGCACCAGTTCTCCTGCTTTCCCATATAAAATGGGTGATCTTTATTTTGCTAGTGGCACTTTACATTTTATTTTTAACTTGTACAGAAGTAAAAAGTGATTGACTACAAGTGTACACAACCTCTTTCTGTTGAATTTTTAAGAACAGTCTTAACAGGGTGTTTTTTTTTTATTCACCTGATTCAGTACATCTTGTAAACAGTGGTTGTATTATTAACTTGTTTTAGTTTGAACATAATTCGTTTTGAATGTGGAATGCCAAGTTCCACAACTATATGATTTTTAATATGCTGATAATTTCCAGTTTGGTCTATTGTACTCGGAATGAATTTAAATGTAGATGTAGTGTTTGTTTAATTACATTGTGTTGAATTATATTTTTGTTTACATCTGGGGTTTATTACTAGGACTATATGTCTAGCATTGCATAAAGTACATTATGGATAGGATCAGGACATAAAATCAAGTCTGTTAGGTTAACATAAGCTTTACTGTAACATCAAGTCGTTGTAAAAGGACACAGATCATTTGTCTGGCCATTTCAGAAGACAGGGCCAGTAGACGGAGATTGTAAATAGCACTACAATAATAACTGAATTTATACATATCCGTGTCTGGCACCAATTTCCATCTACGTGATGTAGTACAAAAAAAGGTCTCACCAACAAACTTAAGATTTCTGTGGTGATATTGAATGTAATAGAGTGATCATTGTGTTTTTAAATATTAATGGAACATGAAAATGTCAGGCTTTGTTTAAGTGAAAGAAAATATTCATTACTGTATCTTGCTTAGAATTTAGACATTTTATGTATTTTTCAACAGCCTGCATATGGAAAATACTTACCCACTAAGTAATTTATCAACAACACTGTACTCATAATTGGTGGTTTCTGCTTTAACTTTCAAGACACAAGATTTTAGTCAGGATGTGCACACTGAGTTTTCCCACCACAGTATATATTGATTATCTAGGTTACTGAAATATATCTGTTGACTAAGATCAGATGGTTAACCTATCAATGATCCATTTGTATTTACAGAACTGTCGCTCGCTGAATGTTTGTTTCACTATTCTGAATCTAGAAACTGTTTTGCATGAGAATTTCCAAAGATCAGCATTTGTCATTCTTGCACCAACACTCATCTCATGGTCAAAATCATTAAGACTGGAGTGTTCCCCATTTTGAACTTAGTTAATTTAAACTTTACTTCAACATGACTGATTAGATAATTTTCATCAATAACTAGATATATAGGTTATTCTAACAACGTGCTTACTAAGTGCATGTACATTAGTAATAAAACTGTCCATATAGTAATGAGCTCTTAATCGGACTACAGACATTTCTGGGAATATGATGCCAAAAAAGGGTGTGTTTTGGATAACTTGAATGTCAGTGGTCATAATTATTAATTCTTTAAAGTTAAACATGTCATGGTTTAATATGAATTTTGTTTAAACATCACAAAACTGGTGGCTTAGTAATTAGCACATCCACCTCTCAGCACTGGGTTTAAATCCCGATCTGGGTGGAATTCCCCGTTTTCTCCAGGTTCTCTGGTTTCCTTTTATGGTCCAAAAAATGAATTCAAGATAAATAAGTTGCTCTCAATTGCACCTTTCAAAGTTGCCCCAATTTTTGTGTGTATGTGTGTGTGTGTGTGTCTTTTTTTTGCCAATGCAAAAGATAGGAGCCCTGTCCTGTATGTATCTTCCCAGCGCCTAAAATCTTCTCCCCTGGACGGACATGAGGAAGCCCCCAACAACAATAATTCTTAGTATAGGATTGAGGGGTAGATGGTGGGGTGATATTTAAAGAACTTTTAGGTATTTGGCAAGCATTCGTCATAGCCACTATTTTGTCCAGACGTTCTACCCACTAATATTCTACTCATGCAACCAAAGCTGAGCACATGAAAACGGAGCTGTAATATGGTAATTGCAAGCATACAGTATTTACAGAATATGAATCTACACATTGATTTTCTGTTTTGAAATTACTGGTACAGATATTTAGAACTGAATGTCTGCTTACCTGTTTCCTGTTTTTCAAATTTCCTTGTTGTGATCTACTATTTTAATAGGATTGGATGAAAACTTCTGGGCCGCAGGTTAATCTGAATGGAGGGTATTGACTGTTTAACTTTACTGGTGCACTTAATTATCACTAAGATTAGGCTGTTATGTCTTAGTAGCAGTTAAATTGAGTATGTTTGAGAATTCATTCATTATCTTCCGCTTTATCCTATATTCGGGGAAGGGGGGGGTTCCCCATGCCCATCCACGGAAGAAAGTTTCGGGCGCTGGGCAGATACACCCAGGACAGGGCACCAGTCTATCGCTGGGCACACACTCACAGACATGCACACAAAAACACTCTACATGGGACAATTTGGAGAACTCAATTGACTTGATCCATGTTTTTGGACTGTGGGAGGAAACCGCCGAACCCGGAGGAAACCCACACGGACACCGGGAGAACATGGAAACTCTACCCAGATGGGGATTCGAACCGGGAATCCGTAGTGCTGAGAGGCGAACGTGCTAACCACTAAGACACCGTGCCACCACTTTTGAGAATTATCAGGACTAATTTAGAACCATCATTTAAAATTTTGCAGCATGTAGCACATTTGCAGATCTAATTTAGTCAAATTGGTTTTTCTCTGAAGATTTATAAAACAATACATTTTTCAAAATATGACCAGGGTCAAAGAAACTGCAAAACCAGTCATATTTTTTCTTCAAATAGCTTTAAGATGTTCTTACAACCAGTACATAAAGTGCCATATAAATTTGTGGGTTTTTTTAAGGCTTGCGTATCTGAATAGGATGAAGGGGATGATGCCTTTTTTTTTTGCTTTTTATTTCTTTGTCTTTAATTTAACTTTCTTTATAGTCAATCAATGCTGCTGGGATAGTTGCACCATTAAGATGTTTCTTTCATAAGTTTTATGGGAACTGTTCTAATTCTGTACATTTAATGTAACTTCATGCAGAGAATACACATTCGTGATAACTGAATGCATCGCAGTTAATTTAATAAAAATCTTAAATTAGGAATTTAAATAATGTTCTTGCTTTTTTGTGTTGTAGGTATAACACTGCTTGCATTTCTGACTAGACAAATCGAAATATGCTAAATTAAAAGATTTTTTTTTTATTTACTTTTTTAATATTATTTATTTATTTATACTGTTAAGCTGTTCTTTTGAAAGAAATATTACCAACATATGTGTGTTATATAATCAATCCCATCATTCACCACTTATGTTATTGCTATATAACAGTCTACTTCAGCTTCCAAAATTAAACTTATTTACCAAAACAGCAAGATCTTTTCCAAGTAACTGCATGTGTTGAAAAACATAATTCAAACAAAAACAGTTTTTGCCCAAAATAGGCCTTTTGTATTATATATTTTATATTTCATTTTATTTTACAACAGAATATATTCTATTTACATGTTTGTATTTCAGCAATTCTGAAGACAGTAGCTTTTGGCACGCTGTGAAATATACATTTTACATATTTATAACACACTTTTGTTTCAGCACCACACACAGATGGGCCAAAATTAGCCACTTGATGGCGTAAAACCTCCAAACTTTTGGTCAGTAGTCTGTTCACCACTGATCAATTAACTATGATTGACTGTCACCTTAAAAACAGCAGATCCTGGTTTACAGAACAAATTAAATATCACAAGCACTTCTGAATTATAAAATGCATCTGGAGTCCTTGTAATGCAGCCCATAGTACACCACCCACCACAGGGTATCAGCCAGTGGCCAGGAATATAACATCACTCCATCCTTAAATTGATGATTGCTGTCTTGTTGATGCATTAACACCACTTTCTTAGTGCAGTCTGAAATCGGTGAGACGGAGGAAGTCGGGCAGGGAATCACTCACCTGTACTGGGCCAGAGCGCGTTACTGTGCGCATGCTCTGAACGAACAGGGAAGGAGGACTAAGACCAGAGAGCCACTGGAAAATCTGTTCACCGAGCAAGTTTGTCCACAGCGCGGAGTTTTCCTTCAGTTCATTGCGCATGCGAAAGCTCAGTGATGGCATGTAGAGAAGCAAGTACCCGAGGCACACTCGCTTAGCACGCATGTCTAAGTCACCATGGTTCATTCCACGTAGCAGACAGTCCAAGGCTGTGTCACCGGCGCGGTCGGTAACGTACGGGCATGCGCCTTGTCCCAGCAATAGGAGCAAGCACTCTGGTCGCGCCAGATCACACGCCAGGTGGAGCGCCGTCCTGCCCCCATCGGCGTGCGCACATCCACGGCCGTTCAAAAGCCGACGTCGCTCAGTATCATCCTCCACGGCACGAGTGGCTTCCGTCATCAGCTGTAGGATCCCAGTACGGTTATAGCGCACCGCCACGGCGAAGTGCGGCGGCGGAGCAGCCGAGCAGCAACGGAAGCTCGCACTTGGCGCGTCGAGCGCGCTCGCCTTGTAACGCGAGAGAAGGTGGCGCGCGTACTGCTGGTGGTCGTGTACGAGAGCATACAGCAGCGCCTCGGAGGGTGAGAAGGCACACGCGCGCCCCTCCGCCTCCCAGTGGAAGGCCTCGGTGGCGCGCATATCCTCCAACAGCCAGACCGGCAGCAGGTCGCGCACCGCCTGGTAGAAAGCCAGCGACGTCCGCTGACACTGCTTCTCAGATTTGTAATCCGGACGACGCTCGTACGCGCCCACGTCCAGCGGCATCCTGCTTTTCTTAAGACTCTGTAGTGATATGGTGCTTTTGTTTTCTTCAGAAGTAGTGGAGGTGGTTTTGACTTTCACTGTGCCTCAGCATGCGTGTTGCGGTTCTGTAAATGTCACTAGTACAAAAAGTTTTCAAAGTTTAAACAGACCAACGCTGCCTGCTTACTGTAAGCACATGACTTGGTTGTCATTATGTCCGTTAGATGATTGGGTTGGTTACTGTAGCTTTCGTCCGCCGTCAAAACCCGCTTCTAACGCTAAAGTCGTCTTATATATCTGTCTGCTCTCTCGCGCACTTATCCTATTGGCTGCCGGAGTGCACAGCAGTGCAGATGTGACGTCAGGATAGTTTAACGATCTGCTGTGTTTCCAAATAAAGGCGCGAGACAGAGTAGTTGATAGGTGCCAGGCTGATAGAGGGATGGAGTGGAATATCGACCGGAAAGACATGTGAAAGAAGAGATGGAACTGAAAAGATCGGAGCGAAAGTGACATAAGCAAGACAAAAGTGAGAATATTGAGATAGATAAAAGGTATGAGAGAAAGAAGAGAGGTATGGATAATATTTGCATTTGGTCATTTAGCAGACGCTTTTATCCAAAGCGACTTACAAAGTGAGCACAGGGAGGGGAGTTGTGTAATCACAACATCCCTGGAGCAATGAGGGTTAAGGGCCTTGCTCAAGGACCCACACTGGTAACTTTAGTGGACCTGGAATTTAAACCGCCAACCTTCAGATTGATAGCCCAACGCCCAGGCCACTGAGCTACCATGCCTTTAAAGACTAGGAGACACAAGGAGAGGTAGACTCATATAATTAGAGAGAGCTTACATTTGTAAAGTGTGCAATTGCTATGTGAATTGGGCAAAATGTTCTTTTCTGCTATAGAAAATGTCATATAAGCTAACAATGGGGTGGCTTAGTGGTTAGCACGTCTTTCAGTGCCAGGGATTTCCGGTTCAAATCCCAATCTGGGTGGAGTTTCCATGTTCTCCCTCTGTCTGCGTTGGTTTTCTCCAGGTTCTCCGGTTTCCTCTCACAGTCCAAAAAATTTGGATCAAGGTCAATTGAATTCTCAAATTAATTAGAGTGTGTCTGTGTGAGTTAATTTGAATCTCATTTTAAACAAGCTTTTAACAAGATTGTGACTGACTAACAAGAAAAAAACACAAAAACTTTTTTTAGTTTGTGCTGTGTTTCATCAACAGTTTGTATTTACATTTAGCAAACAATTCTCTCTTGGGCAGTTTACAAGATTACAATTAAAGCAATTTAGGTTAAAGTCTTAAAAGTAATTGTTTTAGACAACAACTGTTGTCTAAAACAAATGTATGTATTAGATCTAATTGATTATTAATTTTGATCATGTTCTTTCATTTTAAATATCATATGACCTTCGCACTACAACAAAGGCATGCTGTTATGTCATGATGTAATTTATAATTAATATCAATAAGAGGGACTAATCTATTAGATTTTCCCCAACATATACATACATATCCTTTGACAGGAAATTGTATGCAGGACTTGTAACAGAACAATTTTAAATATTGAATTTGTACTTTAACTGTAACTTGCTTGAAAATAAATGGAGAAAATACTTTGTCCATTACAGACCATAACCATTTTTCCCTCCCCTCAATTCAGTCCAAACTGAAATCTGAAACATTTTTTTCAACATCTTTCATTTAATAAAGGGACAAAGAAAACTTTCCCTGTGTTTTCATTGATAAACTTAATTCTGTTTGTTACAAATAAACCCATTTTTTAATGTTTACTGTTATTTCATTATGCCATGGACAGTAATAACTACTATGCAGCATGTTTCACACTGTTCTGTGTTCACTATGTAATCATTTACTTGTGTTCTGCCTACTAGTGAGTTTGCTTCATATCCAGGTAGATGTGCTTTGTGGTACTGCTGATAAGGTAATAAATGCTTTTACCCCATCTACAGTTCCACAAAACATGTGACATGAAGCAAATTCAGTAGTAGGCAGAATACAAGTAAATTATTACGTAGTGAGCACAAAACCAGCTTTGTAATAGATTTCACTTAGCTACAGTCAGTAACACACATGTGCTATAGTCTCCACAACAAAGTATAACCTAATCCCTCAGTGATTCTTAAACAAAACGACATTTGCATTATCACTAAAGCACTAACTGACGCAAGATAAACTACATCACACCAACAACTCCACCTAGTGGAAAAACACTTCTCATAAATTTGTTGACATAAAGATAAATTATTTTATGTAATATTTTTTTCAGTTAGTGAATCCATGAAGGAGACATTATATTTTATCTTAACCCCTTAAGACGAGCATTTTTTTCTGCTGGGCCAAAATCCAAATTTTTTTTTAAATGATTATGACTCCTTTTACACATAAAAACAAAATGGAAATTTTTTTTTTGCTAACATGTTTTTAATAGTGTTTTTTTAATGTCCATTTCAATGGACGGCACGACACGATGGGTGTAAATTGTCATAAAAAAGACTATGTTTTTCCACATTGTAATCAATTACATATGACCTAAACATCTGGACCTGGATGTTTTGCATGTGTTTGAGTCTGTGTACAGTTTTAAACTTGATGGGTATATTACAGCATGGGTAAGAAAGAGCAGTGAGGTCATCAGTAGGAAAACCCAGAGTCTGCAAGTGAAGAGAATATCAATTTAAAAATGCACATGAACACAAGACATATGTTTGTAGAGATTACCTGAAATCAGTTTTGCCTTCAGTAAACTCATGGAACTTCAAATACAACCATAGTTTTTATTGTAGAATAATGAACTTTTAACATGTTTACTTGGAATTGAACAGTAAACATTGTGTAGCACTTTGCAGGGCATAAACATTTGTGCTGTCTGCCATCAAATTTCATATATACCGTTTGAAGTATTCATAGAGGCTCATGGGGTGATTCTCATGAATTGAAAGTCATCCCTTCCTGATCTCCACTGTCCTCTTCTGTCCTTCTGCTAGCCTCCTTTGTCCCTGCACTGCCTGTCTCCTCTATCTCTATCTCATCTAGTCATCTACCAAGTTCTTTTGGCATGCAAGTAATCATGCCACTGTCTCTCTCTAATTCAAATAACAAAACAATCACATTTTAATTGTAGATATGTATTATTGATTATATATATCTCCCTCCATTCATCCATTATCTTCAGCTTTATCCTCTACTAGGGTCACAAGGGGGTTCCCCATGCCCATCCAGGGGAGAACGTTTCAGGCGCCTAGCGATCCACCTCGCCCAGCTGACCCTCTGTTTTTTTTAACCTCATTAACACATGTACATAGACACACACACTTACCAAAACGACACAGAAATGAGGAAGCGAGGAATAACTGTAATCTTCATAAATTCAGTTTAAATGGAATACAGTGTTTAATCACAGTTATGGTCCACAAAGATACATAATTACGCCACGTTCATGCACAGGGAGCCTGCCCGGTAGCGGAGTTCGTAGTCGAGTTCCAGACGATCGCCGCGGAGTCGGGATGGTGTGAGCGCTCACTCCGCGGCGTCTTTCGTCACGCGCTGAACTCCCAGCTACGAGACGAGCTCGCTACCCGGGACCGACCAGAGACGCTCCAGGATCTGATTAACCTCGCCGTTCGTATTGACGGGAGGATCAACGAGCGACGCCGAGAGCGCCAGATCCGTACTGCCCCGACACCACGGACCCCACCAGCCGCAGCTAGAGATATCCCCACTGCAGAACAGTCGGAAGGTCCCGAGCCTATGCAGCTGGGACGCACCTCTCTGGCCCCAGATGTCCGGAGCATGCGCAAGGACCAGGGGCTGTGCTTTTACTGTGGCAAGGGGGATCACCGGCTGCGAGACTGCCCCGTTCGCCCAAAAGGGACTGACTCGGCAGTAGGACTTGGTGTCCTGTCGAGTCCCACACCTAATCCCCAAGCTCAACGCCTCAGCCTCCCCGCTACGTTCATCCTCCGGGAGAAACAGGTGGCCGTAGATGTACTATTGGAATCTGGAGCAGAGGAGAATCTGATAGACGCGGGTTTTGCCAACCACCACGGCCTGGTGATCTCTCCCCTAACCACCCCCTCCATACGTTGGCCCTGGATGGTAGGCGACTGTCCCCTATTACCCATCGCACATCACCCATCCGGCTGACGTTGGAGGGAAACCACCAGGAGAGAATCTGTTTCTCGGTGTTCCGGTCCCCCGAGGTTCCTGTCATCCTGGGTTACCCCTGGTTCCGGAAGCATAACCCACACATCGACTGGGTCAACGCCCGTATCCTTACCTGGGGGACAGAGTGTCACTCATCCTGCCTGCTCGCTGCTGTTCCCCCCAGCCATGCTCCTGCCCGGAACAGCGCCAGCACCGTGGACCTCTCCTCAGTCCCCAACGAGTACCACGACGTGGGGGAGGTCTTTAGCAAGGACAAGGCCTGCCAGCTACCGCCTCACCGGTCTTACGACTGCGCCATTGACCTTCTGCCCGGGGCCCCGCTGCCCTCCAGCCGGATCTACCCCCTGTCCCGTCCTGAGAGAGAGGCCATGGAGAGATACGTGTCGGAGTGTCTCGCCACCGGCCTGATAAGGCCCTCGACTTCCCCCGTAGGGGCCGGGTTCTTCTTCGTATCTAAGAAGGACGGCTCCCTACGTCCCTGCATCGACTACAGGGGACTAAACACCATCACTGTCCCCTACAAATACCCTCTGCCCTTAACATCTTCCGTATTTGAGTCTTTGCAGGGAGCAACCGTCTTCACCAAGCTGGACCTGCGGAACGCCTACCACCTGGTCCGCATAAGGGAGGGGGACGAATGGAAGACGGCGTTCAACACCCCCACTGGCCACTACGAGTACTGCGTGGTTCCCTTCGGCCTCAAGAACGCCCCGGCCGTGTTCCAGTCCTTGGTGAACAACGTGTTGCGGGATTTCCTGGACTGGTTCGTACAGGTATACCTGGATGATATCCTGATTTATTCTAGGTCCACCAGCGAACACATCCGGCACGTACGGCTGGTGCTTAACCGCCTGCTCCAGAACCGGCTGTACGCTAAGGCGGAGAAGTGCAGTTTTCACCAGGGATCCGTATCCTTCCTGGGGTTTATACTGTCCCCCGGGTCGGTGCGGCCGGACCCCGAAAAGGTCAGGGCCATCGCCGACTGGCCCACCCCCACGTCCAGGACTGAACTACAGCGCTTCCTGGGGTTCGCCAATTTCTACAGGCGCTTCATCAGAGATTACAGCAGCATCACGGCTCCGCTCACCGCTCTCACGTCCACCAAGGTGAGATTCGGCTGGACCAAGGAGGCCCAAAACGCTATGGACGACCTCAAGACCCGGTTCACCTCGGCCTCCATCCTTGTCCAGCCGGACCCCGCCAAGCAATTTGTGGTAGAGGTTGACGCATCTGGGGCGGAAGTGGGGGCGGTCCCCTCCCAGAAGTCTGATAAGGGTCGTCTACACCCGTGCGCCTTCTTCTCTCGGAAGCTGTCGGCGGCGTAGAGGAACTACGACGTGGGGAACCGCGAGCTGCTGGCGGTCAAGCTCGCGTTCGAGGAGTGGCGTCACTGGCTGGAGGGGGCATCCCAGCCTTTCGTGGTTTGGAACGACCATAAGAACCTGGCCTACATTCAGTCTGCCAAGCGCCTGAATTCCCGTCAGGCCCGGTGGGCCTTGTTCTTTGGTCGGTTCAATTTCACCCTCTCATACCGACCCGGGACTCGGAACGCCAAGCCCGACGCTCTATCACGCCTCTTCCAGGACGAAGGTGAGAAAACTAACCCCGAACTAATTCTCCCTCCTAGTCGGGTGATTGCAGGTGTCACCTGGGAAGTTCGGCGAATTATCGAACGCGAGCTGGAGAAGGACCCGGACCCTGGGCTGGGGCCACCCGACCGGACCTTCGTGCCCACCGCCGCTCGCCCCGCTGTGCTCAAATGGGGCCACGAATCCCGCTGGGCCTGCCACCCTGGTGGGGCACGCACCGAGGAGATCATCAGGCGCCGGTTCTGGTGGTCCTCCCTGGCGGCCGACGTAAGGGAGTTCGTCACTGCCTGCGCCACCTGCCCCGCCAGACTACTCCAACCGCTCTCCATACCTGGGCGTCCCTGGTCCCATATTGCCTTGGACTTCGTCACGGGACTGCCTGACTCCAAATGTAAAACAGTGATCTTAACTATTATAGACCGGTTCTCCAAGTCTGTTCGACTGATCGCCCTGGCCAAGCTTCCTTCCGCTTTAGAGACCGCCAAGATATGTTTCGAACAAGTCTTCCGGATCTTCGGCATCCCTGTGGACATCGTCTCGGACCGGGGACCCCAGTTCATCTCCCAGGTATGGAGAGCTTTCCACAGGTTCTTTGGGACAAGTGTGTCACTGACCTCTGGTGGTCACCCCCAGTCCAACGGACAGGCCGAGAGGGCCAACCAGGTGGTGGAGACCACCCTCCGCTGCGTATCCGCCCAAAATCCAGAACGCTGGAGTGAAAACCTCGCATGGGTGGAGTACGCGGTCAACACCGCACGCTGCTCCGCGACCGGAAAATCCCCGTTTGAGGTTGCACTGGGCTACCAACCTCCTCTGTTCCCGGAGGACCAGTCGGAAATTCATGTCCCGTCCGTTGCCCAACACATCCGCCGATGCCGCCGCACTTGGAAGAACACCCTGATAGCGCTCCGCCAAGCCCAAGCCTTCACCGTCGTCTCCGCCAACCGCAAACGCCGCCTTGCCCCCAGTTACAAGGTGGGGCAACTCGTCTGGTTATCCACAAAGAATATACCCCTAAGGACAGAATCCCGTAAACTGAGCCCCCGCTTCATCGGTCCCTTCCCGATCACCCGCGTCCTCAGCCCTGCAGCCGTCCGCCTCCACCTGCCCCGCTCCATGCGTATCCACCCCACCTTCCACATCTCCCACGTCAAACCCGTCGTCCACTCCCCGCTCAACCCCCCCCCCCCCCCCCCCCCCCCCCCCCCCCCCCGCCCTACCCCCACCCCTCGCCTGATTGATGGTCAGCCCGCATATACAGTCCACCACCTGCTGGACTCCCGACGTCGTGGCCGCTATTCTGGACCCCTCCCTCATCGCAGAGTTCCATCGCCGCTACCCGGACAAGCCATTTAGGTTTCGTATTTGAGTTGATTAACTTTCGTTCATGGTTGTCATTTAGGTTAATTAACTCTTTATTTTCATTGGTTTGCTTTGTGCACATGGTCGGGTGTCTGTATGTATTTATTTCTTGTGTTCCCCTTCCTCGTTAGTTTTTGTTTGCTCGCGTTTGTATCAGTGTTTATGGTGTCCCTACACCTTCTAAATAAAATCCTTTGGTCTGCTACCTGTTGTGCCTGGCTCCCTTAAGCGTGTTTAGGCGCTGCGGCTCTGCGCTTCATCTGCGCAGCCATTTTTGGTCGAGGTAGGCGAGCGTAACAGAAACGACGTGCCAATCAATTTGGGGAGTCCAGAGCCCAGGTAGGCGTTTTTAAAAAAAAATTTTTGCGGAGGCCGTAAACCCTCATACTCACGGCGCCCTCCGTCGTGTGCGCGAGTGCGCCAGTATGCGCAGCCCGCCATCCCAGAGCCGTAAAGATGGCTTATTTCAGTGGTGTCATAGTGGTACGACTCCGATGATGAGTGGTTATGGAGGAGTGGTTACGAGTTGCTCTGCGCAGAGGAGGGTCTTGACCTGATTTGATTGTTGATATTTTTCCACAATTTTGGTTCTCAAGTCCTCTGACAGTTCTCTTCTCCTCTTTTTGTTCTCCATGCTTATTGTTTCACACAGACACACAATGCAAAGACTGAGTCAACTTCTCTCCTTTTTATGTGGTTTCAGGTGTGATTTTTAAATTGCCCAAACCTATTACTTATCACGTTATATCCATCCATATATCCATCCATCCATCCATTATCTCCCGCTTTATCCTCTAGCAGGGTCGCGGTGGGGTTCCCCATGCCCATCCAGGGGAGAATGTTTCAGGCACTGGGCAAATAGTCCCAGGACAATCCATCGATGGGCATATATATATATATATATATATATATATATATATATATATATATATATATATATATATATATATATATAAAATCCTATTAGCTTTGCATGTTAGAAGCTATAAGCACTACATTTGTTCATGATATAATGGTTTTGGCTTGCATGAAATTGTAAATTCAAAATGTCATTTCATGCTTGAACTGTAACTGGAAATAAATCCTAATTTTTAAGGGGACAGTATTACATAGATAGTTTTAATAAATAATTATGTTCCCTTTGCATAACTGAGAGTCCTTTTTTACAATCTGTCCAGCAGTCAGGCTTCAGTTGGTTTATGGTTTCAGTTTTTCATTTAACACTTTCAGATTAATTTATTCATTCATTATCTTCCACTCAATCCTCTACTAGGGAAACAGTGGGGCTTCCCTTACCCCATACCCATCCACTCACTAACACATAGGCAATTTAAAGCAGCCAATTTACCTTAAATCCATGCTTTTTGACTGTGGGAGGAAACCCGAGAACCTGGAGGAAATACACAAGGACATGGGGAGACCATGGAAACTCCAAGCCTGGGATTCAAACCTTTCATCAAATTTATAAAATATTATACTTTTATATTATAGAATAGTATGCTTATATATTAAAATAGTATAATAATACTTCAACTAAGGTATAATAATATAAAGGGTCCTCCGCTGGAATGGCGGGGAAAAGGCGCCTTCTTCAGGCCAGGCATGATGGGCGACTTCTGGCATTATGACCCGGCGTACACCCTCTGGTCGAGCCGTGGCTAGCTGCGTGGCGAGGTAGACGCCCTCTGCGTACAAGACAAGGCAGACGCCCTCTGGCTGAGTGGCGAGGCAGACGCCCCCTGCGGTCGAGATGTGGCGCATGCCCTCTGGCTGTGTGATGAGATGGACGCCCTCTGCAGATGAGGAGTGGCGGACACCCTCTGGTTGCGTGATGTGGCAGACACCCCCTGTGGACGAGACGAGGCGGACGCCCCCTGGCTGCGTGACGAGGTGGATGCCCTCTGCAGACGAGGAGTGGCGGACGTCCTCTGGTGGTGTGGTGAGGCGGATGTCCTCTGGCTGTTTGATGTGGCTGACCGCGACAGTGCTTCAGCAGAACCATGGCAGAGCTGACTACACAACGACAAAAACAGAGAAGAAAAGCAGTTTGAGCTAATAAAGCACAGTATTTAAGTATTTACCAGACCTAGAACCTAAAACAGAAACTTAAACATAAAACGTACGACTCACTGGCAAGAATGCCACACAAGGGCTTGCGCTTACTGGGTAACATGATCCTGACTGCCAAAAAATGGACATTAAAAAAAAAAAAAAAAAAAAAGCAACTGTCCCTTTGTTGTTGTTGTTGTTGTTGTTGTTACCAACCTGGACCCCCATCGATCTACGAATCCCCGGGGGGTACCTGCGTCCCTTTGTTCTTAAAAATGTCAAGTGACACTGTCTTACGGACAGAGTTGGGAAGATCGATCCACCATTTTGCAGTGGTGAATGCTACGGCGTGAGAATTAACTCCTCGGTGAGGTGGAATTACTAGGAGACAATCATCACTGGAGCGAAGTGAACGAGTCGGAGTATATTTTGAAAAGATAGAGCTATGGTAAGGGGGAAGATCCAAAAATAGTCCTGTAGGCCAGGGTAAGTGACTTGTACTGAATGCGAGCAGCTACAGGGGGCCAATGGAAAGAAATGAGTAGTGGACTGACATGAAATAGCGAAAGAACGCTATTAAGGGCAACCTTTTGCTGCCTTGTATTTAGGTTGTTTTATTTGTGTTTTAGTCGCATTTTTAACGGTGTCCTTAGTTGTAGTTAGATTTAATACTTAGGTTTTTTTTTATATAATTCTTTAATTAATTCTTTACTACAATTAGAGCGTTCGCGTGCTGCTATTCTTATTTACTATTAGTTAATTGTGTACTATATACACTTATCGGCCATTTTATTAGCTCTAGCTCATATGGTAAGTCTATAACTAACCATATATATAGAATTTGTAGTTTTACAATTACAATTCGTAATCCATATCTTTCTCTAACATACTTTGTTAGTCCCCATCTCTGAGGATCAGGACCCCTACATAGCAGGTATTTTTAAGGTGGTGGATGATGGTACCAGAAACCTGTTTGTTTTGATTGGTTTACTGTTCTCTGTCCAGCAGCACTGCTGTGTCTGATTCATTCTTACCAGCACAACACACCACCAAAATTTTAGCAGCACTGAGAATCATCCATCACACTAATACCTCCTCTGTAAGGGTCCTGATCATTGGAGAATATACTAAAGCCAATTTACAAATTATTTAGAGCAACAGATGGACTGTAACTGTAGAATTACAACTTCAATGAGTGTAGGAATAAGGTTGTGTACCTAATAAAAAGGCCCGGTAAGTGTATATGGTATTTAATATTTAGCAAATATTAAATGTGTGCAGAGCAGCACACAATGTAGACATGTTCCTGATTTAACAGTCAAGACTCTTGGGCTCCAAACTGTTAACTTGGCTGCATAATATCTTTAAACCAGAGCCTTCTGATTAATAGCCCAGAGTCACTGTGTTGTGAATTAAATTTGGGATGGAAACAATTAATTAACTTCGTTTAAATAGACAAATAAATGACGTGCTTTTTACGTTTCGGAATTGTACGTTTTTTATGGGATCGGAGATATTACTCCTTAATATCCATTAATAATTAAAATCTCATTTATTTACCCAACAGTATATTGTTTCTTTTTAAAGGTTGTTAGTGGTAGTAAGATCAAGTAAGATGAAATTATGTATTTGTTTCCCTTTCAAAGTAATTTAAAGCCTCTGATCTGATCACTGCTTTCTTTCCCTCCCCCATCACATCTAGGGTTTTCATCAGCGTTGGAAGGAGTGCGTGTCCCTCATTTATTGCACTAGTGTGCTTGATTGTAGAACTACAGTGGAAGTGCACTAGTGAATTTCCCTACTACAGCTCAGTCCAGCGCTTCATACTTCTCCAGAGTTGCGATTTCTAGTAAAGTCGTCTTTTCATCGCATTTCACGTCAGAGAACGACCCGCAGGGAAATACCATGCTATTTCTAAGCTGTGAAAATGTGTTATATTTGATTCGAAACTAGATGAGATACGATAGCGGACGCTTTTTGTTAGCTGGATATCAGTTCAGCTGCTGAACGTGTTAGCTTGCTAGCTAATCCCTTCTCTCCAGTAGACTAGATTGTTTTGAGATGTTTATACCAGTCTGGCGATTTAATTAATTTGAACTTTTTGAACACTTGTTGTGGTTCTGTATCGCAACTTGTTTGTTGTAGCCGACACCGTGGTGCTTTTCGTGCGTTTGCAAATGATTGGCTCGTTTGGGACTTTATTCGCAGATCGATGTGTTTGACAGCGGAGGCCGCGCGCTAGCCATCGCCGTGCCGAACAGTGCTCTGCGTTAGCCTAAGAGCTAATAGCGAGCAGTGTGCCATCTAGAGCCAAAGTTTTCCAAGATGCCTGCGATGTTAGAAAAGGGCACGACAGAAATTTCGGGGAAAAGAAGGGGCAGAAACTCGGTTAGCAATCCGCCGAAAAGTTTTACATCCAACGGTAACAGTAATAATTCTTGGGAGGAAGGAAGTTCGCCTTCCTCAAGTGATGACGAGCATGGTAAGTTGGAGCCTCGGTCAAGCTCGAGAACTTCATTTACTTTTCCAGCTCGTACTGAATCCGCTTCCTTTTTGTATTCAATGCTTGGAAGGTGCTGGGGGCATGCGAGTGGGTCCACAGTTTCAGGCGGTGGTTCCGGACTACGATCCTGGTACTGTAAAATATTTTTTTTCTGCTTTGTGCTGAGAGAACAGGTTTCACGGAGAGGTAGCCTCGAGCTCTTCCCGTTGTTTAACTGCAGCAATTGCACTAGTTCCATAGACGAACGCACAATCATTCTAAGTTATTCCTCTACTGACATTTATAGAGGTTCTAATTACGTTTACAACTAAATACAAGACAGAAGTTTTAAAAAGTCGTTTAAACTAGGTTATAATTCAAGTTGTATGTATATTTATTTAGTAGTTGATTCTATAAAATATAGCAGTACAGACAGTATTCATAATTGAGTGTGTTTAATCAAGAAACCCTAAACAATTTTTGCTGAAAATGAATATAATTACACTGATGTTTTCTTTGATTTTGTTAGATTTTTTTTAGTATTGAAATTTGTGAGCCATTTGCACTTTAATTTTTGTCAATTCAGTTTTTTATTTGTACATTTATATTTGCATGTACAGATTTTTGTATTCTTACAAGAAGTGATTTAGCGTTGAGAGAGTAACACAAGTCAAATTAATAAGTTAGGGAGTGACCACCTGAACTGCGAACTATGAAATCGACATTCTGATTTGGTTCATTTTCTAAATGCCTTTTATCCCGAT
Source organism: Corydoras maculifer (assembly GCA_019802435.1). Classification (NCBI taxonomy): domain Eukaryota; kingdom Metazoa; phylum Chordata; class Actinopteri; order Siluriformes; family Callichthyidae; genus Corydoras; species Corydoras maculifer. The sequence goes on along the minus strand of JAFMOD010000299.1, from coordinate 185,052 downwards.
TCGATTTGTTGACACATCAGGCTGGATTAGATAATTAATTTTAAAAATGTTTGCTTTAAATAACTGTTAACTGTGCTTAGCATGTTAGCGCTACACAGAAACCTATTTTTTAAGTTTCTAGTAATTTAGCAAATAATTTAGACATTAAATATTATTGATACAAATGCTTATTGTCCAAACGTTGTTGATAAATTTTTTATTGTTGTTATGAGGTTTGACTAATTGTATGCTGATTACTTGTTTATTATTAAGTAAAAAAAAAAAAACTCATTGAACACACAATATGATTATTTATCTTGATTATCTTAGACCACAGATGTTTCATTACAGGTGTCATCCAATCAAACGGTGTCTGACCACAGTTGCTAAATCACCTTGAATGTGGAAAGCTAATATCTCCACCTTAACCTCACATTTAAATATCATTTGCAACTGACATGCCTTGATTTTCCCATTATACATGCGAATCACAGGACCCTTCTGTGCATGTGTAGTTAAAGTAAGCCAACAGGTGCCGTGCATTTAACAAAATTGGTATCTAGGAAGAAAATGAAAAAAGTTGGAAAATAAATTGGCTGTCGCTTTACTTTCACCCAATAATACTGTTCATACAGTTAAAACTGCAACCAATAACTACTTTGTTGATTTATAATTTCAGTAGATTGGGTAGCATGCACAACAAAAATGTCGATGATTCAAAAAACAAAATGTTATCATGTATTGAGAGTGTTTATTAATAAGACTGATCTAAATGTATTCTAAAGATCATTTGTATGTAGGTATGAATAAAGCTCATCATCTTTTTCTTTCAAAATTTGTCACTGATTTATTAATTTTGATTAATCTAATTCTTTAATATCTTATTGGTTATTGTATCCCTAAATTTAGATCATAACTATTTTTGTGATTTATATATATATATATATATATATATTTTTTTTTTTTTTTTTTTTAGTTTATATATTTTTATCCAAAACCTATTATTGCAAATTCATTGTGGAGATCAATGTATTTATACCAAGGCTAAATATTTTGGCCAAATCGAGCTAATCAAAAATAATGTTCATGTTTAATAACTGATATTGATGTAACATGAATTTTTAATCAGCTGTTCACATGGAGAGTTAAAAAAAACACTGAATAAAAATAGTCATATGGATATAAAGCCCCACTGCATATGATGTTAATTTTTCATGTGATGTGTCTCGTGTGTTTGGAGGCTTGCCTAATGATAGCTGGACCGCATTCTAATGAGCATATAAGGCCACATCAAACTTGCAGTTTGTTATTTTTGTGATTATAAATCAGTGTCAGACGTAACTTTAAACTTGATTAAAAGTTCTGCTGGACATAGTGACTATTTTCTCCCAGCTAAATCGAGCCTTGTTATACAATTTTGGATTTGCTTTAATGTGCAATTCTTCTGTATGGTGTTGCTTGTAATTTCATTTTGTGATTTGCGATGCACTGAATATTTGCTTTCTGCTGTACACTTTACATGTAATTATGGCAATACATTTGTAATGTATTCAGTTAAAACATTTTTATAATGCTAATGCTTGTTTTAAATCTCAGAACTAAACTTACTGTAAAGCGTTACAAGTAGACATTTACATTAAAGTAAAGAAGGCATGTTCACATTCTTTTTATTAATTTCCTTGCTTAGTGTATTCACTGTGAAACAAAAAATAGATAAAGTATGTTTTTAAATGTATACAAAATATACAAAAAAAATTATTGTCATTAGTTTGGCCTCTGCTAGGCATTACTTATAACCTAATTGTAACAGAAATTCTTATGGATACTAAAATTTGTCCTAAATTCATTAGATTTTCCAGAAGTCCTGAAAGTAGATAAAAGTGAACCAAATGAGATGAATATTGTTTTAAATGATATACCATTAATGGAAATCATTTCCTGATGAGCACAAAGTCCTGTTGCTTAGCAAACAGTGTTCACTTTAAACCAAAAAAGATTATATCACAGAAGACCAGTTTATTAATAATTTTGTTTTTAAAACAAGGTGCACATTCATACCCTATTGTCATCCTGTTGATAAAAAATATCTGACTCCTAATTTCACCTTCAAATCATCTAATTATCCTAAAGGTTCACTTAATTTTTCCACTTACAGATATGAAATATTAAATCATTATAGGCTTGTTCTTTCACTTAATTTTAAATAATGATTTTGTCTTATTTGGTGGCGGCACGGTGGCTTAGTGGTTAGCACGTTCGCCTCCCAGCGCTAGGGATTCCTGGTTCGAATCCCCATCTGGGTGGAGTTTCCATGTTCTCCCCGTGTCTGCGTGGGTTTCCTCCGGGTTCTCCGGTTTCCTCCCACAGTCCAAAAACATGGATCAAGTTAATTGAATTCTCAAAATTGCCCCGTTTAGAGTGTGTCTGTGTGAGTGAGTGTGTGCCCAGCGATGGATTGGCGCCCTGTCCTGGGTGTATCTGCCCAGCGCCCGAGACGTTCTCCCCTGGATGGGCATGGGGAACCTCACCGCGACCCTAATAGAGGATAAGCGGGAGATAATGGATGAATGAATGAATGAATTTTGTCTTATTTGTATAATTTGGTTTTCTTTATTTACTTTTAGGACTTAATATTTGAATATTGGATGAGGTTTTCAGTTCACAAACTTTCAAGCACCAATGTCTATACGTAATAGCTAAATAAAGAATGTGTTAAAGCTTAGACAAATTTTCTCATACAAGGCAATAAACGTGTTTTAATGTGATTTCTTGTTTTGCATTTTTTTTAAATGAAGAAGTGGCCAAGGCAAGCCATGAGAGAGAGAATTTAGGGATGTTGGTGTGGATTCCTAACCATAACCTGTCAGAGACCAAATGTAAGTTAATTATTTGGAGATTTTGTTCAGAGCAGTTGTCTTAAAATAATAATAAATATTATAATAAAAATGTTATTTTTTAAAAATCTCTATACTGTACCTTTAACTTTGTATTTGTTTTTGAGTTTGGTATCATTTTCTCCTTACTTTGGTTTTGCCTAATTTTTAAAATATGCTAGAATTGTGTCCTGAACTTACAAATAGGCCAACATTAAAAGCTTAATTTATAGTAATTACCCCTGTCCCAAGTACATTTGTACATTTTTACACTTGTTTTAGACTATTAAACAAAGATGACCTGAGTTCATATAAAGCACTATTTTTAAATGATGACTTTACTTATCAAATGCCCTCCTTAAAAAAACCTGGCCACTAAGAATTAAGTGCGAATAACTACTTTTTTTTTTTTTTTTGGAACGTTGGGTTTCATTTCATTTCATCAGCCACACCCAGGTCTGATTACTGCCAGACCTGTAGAATTAAGAAATCATTTAAATATAACCTGTCTGACATGGAGTTGCATCTTGATATCTGAACTTCAAGAACAGATAAGAATTCTGTCTTTGATATGTGTGAGTCTGATAAAGTCTACAAAGTAATTTCTAAGGTTTTGGGACTCCAGTGAACCACAGTGAAAGCTTTTATACACAAATGAAGAAAACATGGAACAGTATGTTTCTAAAAAAAATGTGTGAACCACTACAACTTCTCAGGAGTTGCTGGCCTACCAAAATTATTTCAACAGTGCTTCAACAACTCACAAAAGAACATGGAACAACAGCTTAAGCACTGCAGGCCTTAAACTATAAACTTTTGTTTATAGTAAATTAAATAATTTTTTGACAGTTCTACAGACACATTATGCATTTTTCAACAGCAATGTTAATGCTGTTAAATTTAAATAGGGCTTTGGTGTTTTTTTTTTTTATTTATTTATTTATTTTTTTAATTATTGGTCTGTTTGTTTATTTTAGTGGACGAGTATATTGCAATAGCAAAAGAGAAACATGGGTACAACATGGAGCAGGTAACACTCTGGCAGCTTTGTGGCTAATCAATAAATAAAAAAATTATATATTTTTTTTTAAGTATGAAAGATTTTACTATTTACTTTGTTTGTCATTAGAGCTTTATCTATATTTTGTATTTGAAAGGCATTGGGAATGCTCTTCTGGCATAAACACAACATAGAAAAGTCTTTGGCAGACTTGCCCAACTTCACCCCTTTCCCAGACGAGTGGACAGTGGAGGACAAAGTACTTTTTGAACAGGGTTTCAGTTTTCATGGCAAGACTTTTCACCGCATTCAACAAATGGTGAGCAAGCAGAAAGTATTTATCCATCTTTTGGAAAGGAGTTAAAACACTTAACGCAAAGGATGAAACTGGGCTATAGATTTAAATCAATAAAATGAAGATCAGCTTTATAATGTGTAATAATGCAAAGGGCGACCACATAACTGTTTAATTTATGTATGATCAAGTTTATTGGTTTTAAATGTGTTGGAAGAATTCAGACATTGTTATATAAGTTGTGTGAAATGTCATTGCAGCTTCCTGACAAGTCAATTGCAAGTCTGGTTAGATTCTACTATTCATGGAAGAAAACACGCAGCAAAACCAGTGTGATGGACCGGCACGCTCGCAAACAGAAGCGAGATCGGGAAAATAGGTTGGTCTTTTACAGATATCCAAACTAGGGCTGCAACTAACGATTATTTTGATAATTGATTAAACGGTCGATTATTTATTTATTTGTTTGTTTTGATGAATCAGATAAATAAAAAATTTTCCCCATGTCTTAACATTTAAATGTAATCATTTGGCAGATGTTTTTATCCAAAGCGACTTACACATGAGAACATCACAAGTCAGTAGTAGAAAACCAGCTATACTGTAGAATTATTAGGCAGGTCAATAAAATGGTTTTATTTACAGTATGAGTTTAAGGCATCCAAGTAGACCAAAATAAAATTAAACTCAAATCTCAAACACACACTGACGATATGTAGCATAATGTAAAAAAATACTAAATTACACAAATTTGAGTCGCTCTGTTACCTAATTCCCCTCTAAATGCAACAAAACTCCCATAGAGTGCAGTGTCTTCACTCATATTTTGTCAAAAAATTAAAACGTGAAGCTTGATTATTAATTATCATCATTGTGTACAAGTTGTATGTATTTATAAAGCACATTTAAGCACTGCTTAAGCTAATTAAATGAAAATATAAAGTAACACATGTTCTCCATCTTTGTTATCCAGTTAACAATAGGGCAGGGTTGCCCACACTTTTCTGGCCCGAGATATACTTTTCCATGTTACAGGTCATCGATATCTACCAGGGTTAATCTTTTTTTTTTTTTAGGCTATAATATATATATATATATAATATAATATACGCTGATTCGACAATACTAACATGTGTGTAAAAAGGTGTATATACACTTGTTTACACACGTTAGTATTGTTGAATCAGCATATATTTTATATATGTGTGTGTGTGTATATATGTGTGTGTGTATACTCCCACCTTAAACTCTGATCATGTTATCAAAAAAGCCCTAGTCCTATCCCGGCTTGGTAATGCGCTACTTGCCGGTATCCCAGCTTCCACAATCAGACCTCTTCAACTAATTCGAACTCATGTCACCCCATTATTCACTTCCCTCCATTGGCTCCCTGTAGCTGCACGCATTCAGTACAAGTCACTGACTCTGGCATACAGAACCATTTCTGGATCTTCCCCCTCCTACCTTCACTCTCTCTTTTCAAAATACACTCTGACTCGTTTACTTCGCTCCAGCGATGATTGCCACCTGGCGATTCCACCTCACCGAGGAGCGTTTGTGGCGTTCACCACTGCAAAATGGTGGAATGTTCTTCCCAACTCTGTCCGTAAGGCAGAATCACTAAACAGTTTTAAGAAACTACTAAAGACGCATCTCTTTAACAAATACCTGTTGTAGAGAGAAAAAAAGGGAGGGGGGGGGCACCGCAGCATCAAATAACGAATCAGGTTTGATGAATTTACAGTATAGTTGGTTTTCTCCATGGCCTCCGACTTGTGGTGTTCTCATTTGTAAGTCGCTTTGGATAAAAGCGTCTGCTTAATGACTACATGTAAATATATAAGTGAAACAATTTAGTTCTTTTGGGGGCAATGTTCTTAATTCATCTTGTCACTCAAATAAAGTATAAAAACACAAACAGAAACTATCTAATGTAGATGATTCGAGGCTGTGCTTCGGATTTAGACACAGAGGCGTGGCCACGTGCCGGTTTTTGGAACAGCGAGGGGGGTGGGGGGCAGGCAGACTGCTCGCTTGAACAGAGATCACGATTCAGAATAAATCACTTTGTATCACATTAAAATGTGTGCGCGCGTGTGTATAAGTGCGTCTAATACCGTGCTGTAAAAGTGCTGATACGTGATGAGCGCTTTTTTCAAACCTCCATCGCGATCTACCTGAAACCCCTGCGTATTGGGCTACGTATTAGGCACCCCTGCAATAGGGAAATTTGGGAAAACCACGACACTTTGGGGGGGGGTACATACACTGTGGCATGCACTTAACATGGGCCCACTTAATCCTACAATAACATGATATTTACAGATGGTTTATTAAAAATGCTTTTTAGTAAAAGTCAACAACAAAAACTCTAATAACAAATGATAATTTTGTTCAAAATGCTTAAGTTAACATTTCCTGTAATGAATGAATAGCACAATGAAAGAAATAATGTATCATCTAAACATCCCTCACTTCTCAACAAAAGTTAAAAATAACTCTCAACTCCAAATAACACGATACTCGGTTACCATTAATAATGATCTAAATATTGTCTGTTCTGTCGAGCTAGCACTACTCTCACCTTGGACAGCTGTTTTATGCTTCTCGGTGTTCAGGTGGCTTTTCAGATCCCTTGCATTTCCATTGGGCACCGGGACATATGTGCCGGCTTTGCACAAGGCTTCCCATTTGTCTCGACCCGGTCTGAAAGCGGGGAAACTCTTTTGTAAATTGTGGGTAAACATACACTTGCGCTTCGGCATGTTGCTTGCGTACTGACACGCAGCGCCTTGCACAGTGCCCTAGTGCCTGTACATTTATTGCTCCAATGAAGGTAATTTAAAAACCAGGACATTTCCACAAAAAAAAAAAACGGGACGCTTGGGACAGGACGTGAAATGCGGACATGTCCCGGTAAATACGGAGGTTTGGTCACTCTAGTTAACAACCGAAAACAGCATGAAGCGTGCTCTGCTGGTCTAATAGTGTTACGTTGCACCGTTGCGTTTATTCACTTCAAAACTGAAGAAAATCGGGATGTTGTAGTGATTTACTCTGCTGTTGAATTTCATCCTCATCGGTGACTCCAACATGTTTAGTTTCAGGTTCACGTTCCTTATTTGCAAGGATGTGAATCTCCCGCAGTTTTGATGATTTAAACGGAAGCTTGTTTTCTGCGTTGGCTGTGTCTCATTTGTTTGATTTATCAACTTGTTTTGCAGACTCCACCTTGTTCTGTTCAACCCGCAATTTTTTTTTTCAGCTTTATTGAAGCGCTGCAGGTGACGTAAGCGGTTACGACATTACGAGTAACGCGGAAATTGACCCAACCAATCGATAATGGAAATTCATTATCATCACTTTTGATGATCAATTTTTATCGATTTTATCGATTCGTTGTTGGAGACCTAATCCAAACATTATTGTAAGGGTCTGGCATTTAGTACTACAGTACTGTGCCTGTATAATTTTGGTCTTGTGGCTTGAAGTCAAAACGTTTTTAAGCTGTATTTAAACCTTTTGCTGTTCTACATTTGAACATCCATCCATTAACTTCCGCTTGCCTAGGGTTCGGGTCGTGGGAGTAGCAACCCAACCCAGGGGTCCAGACCTCCTTCTCCCCATCCACCTTTACCAGCTCAACTAGGGAAACCCCAAGGCGTTCCCAGACCAGCTGGGAGATATAGTCCCTCCAGCATGTCCTGGGTCTTCCCCGGGGTTTTCGACCAGTTGGACTTGCCTGAAACACCTCCCTGGGGAGGTGCCTAGGAGGCATCCTTACCAGATGCCCAAACCACCTCAACTGGCTCCTTTAGACACAGAGGATTAGCTGCTCTACTCTCGAGTTCCTCCTGGATGACCAAGCTCTAAGGGACAGCCAGACACCCTGTGGAGAAAACCCTTTTTTTTTTGTATTCGCGATCTCGTTCTTTCGGACATTACCCAAAACCCATGATCGACTGGTAAATTGAGAGCCTTGCCTTATAGCTTAGCTCCTTCACCACAATGGACCAGTATAGGGTCCGCATCACTGCTGACCCTGCCCTGATCTGTCTGTCAATCTCCCGCTCCTTCTTACCGTCAGTCGTGAACAAGTCCCTGAGAAAATTAAACTCTTCCACTTGAGGCAAGATCCATGACCTGTATGGCCTGTAATAGGGAGCCATGAACCCCATACTGGCGAATGAACACAGTCGAAAGCCTTCTCCAGATCCACAAAGAACATGTAGATTGGTTTGGCAAACTCCCATGAACCCTCAAGAATCCTGGAGAGAATGAAGAGCTGGTCCAGTGTTCCACGGCCATGGGGAAACCCGCGCTGCTCCTCCTGAATCTAAGGTTCGACTCAGACTCTCTTCCCCAATACCCCTGCGTAGACTTTACCGGTGAGGCTGAGGAGTGTAATTCCTCTGTAGTTGGACCACACCCTCTTGACCCCTTTTTTGAAAAGAGGCACCAACACCCCCGTCTGACATTCCAGAGGCACTGCGCATACAATGTTGAAATGTCGTGTCAGCCAAAACCGCCCCACAACATCCAGAGCTTTCAGGAACTCCGGACAGATGTCATCCACCCCTAAAGCCCTGCCACCAAGGAGCTCTCTAACTACGCCCCAGTGATAGACAAGCCTCCTCCCAAGTCTTCTCACCCTGCCTCCTCTCTGGAGAGCATATTGGTGGGACTGAGAAGGTCCTTGAAATATTCCTTCCACCACCAAATCACACCCCATTTGTAGTCAGTGCACCACACCCACTATAATCTGTGTTAGTGGCACACTGCATTCCCCTCCTGTGTCACCAGACAGTTTACCAGAAGTTTACCATTAACTCCTCCCACACCCGAGTTTTTGCCTCTGCGACGCATGCCACCACAGATTTCCTAGCCTGTCTGTACCCATCAGCTGCTTCTGGAGTCCCACAGGCAAACCATGCCTGATATGACTCCTTCAGCTTGATGGCATCCCTCATCTGGGATGACCACCACCATGTTCGAAGGATACCACCATGACAGGCACCAACTACCTTGCAACCACAGCTCTTGTCCGCCGCCTCAACAATAGAGGAATGGAACTATTGTTTTAGAATTTAGAATATTGCCTTAGAATTTCTTAATATTTGTTGGGTATTTCCAAGACCTGTTTAACTCTTGCAGGCATGATTTTTCTTTTTTTTTTTGCGAGACAAAATGTGTAAATTATGAAAATGTTCAGGCTGCAGGACGATTTTTTTTTTTACAGTAACTGATGTTCCTGAATAATTAATAATAAGGAAACCGATACTCTCTAATAAGCCAAGATGTAAACCAATTTTTTTGTCTGTTTACATCAGTGGTGATGAGGGTGAAGAGACAAACTGTAACTCTCCAGGCATTGTTGACTTCGAGTCGAACAAAGAGGAGAAGAAAGAGGTAGGAATGTTTTGATTTGTTATAATTCTCATTTTTATAATTTTAAGACACCACAATATGCATCAGACCACGAAAGTTTTTAGCCATGTAAAAATTATTATATGCAAGTAATGGCTGTTTCTTATTCCTCAGGTATAGATTTCATCATATCAGGTCATAGATTTACTTTTGATTGTGTCCTTAAATATTACATGAGAATATTATATTAATTGCTGAAAAACATGTTCCTTGTTCTCTGTTTTGTTGTGACATCTGAATAAAAAAAAAACACAAAAAAGAAAATTTACTCTTATTATATAATATTTATTATATATTATACTTATAATATATTTTGATCTCAATCCTAGATGTTTCTAGTATACAACAAAACAAATAAATCAGCTGCATTGTTCCAATATTTTTGGAGTGGCTTATACCTGTGAAAATACATGGAAACATTGTGATAAATTGTGACATTACTGATTAAAAAAACATTTTATAATGCCTATGATGTGACAAAGGGCTGTGTATATTCTCAAAATATGGTTCACTCACACTAAATGAATTTTGATATTTGTATAGCACCATTCCGTGTGAGCTGCAGGTCCAGTGGGTTACTTTTTAAAAATTAAATAATATATATTTTTATTAGTTACATAGCTGTTCATGGTTTTGAAGTGTATTTTGCTGTGCGGCACTTGAATGTCTCCGATTTGGAAATAGCTTCTGGGTGCAACTTGGTTTACACAGTGTGGGTACTGACCTGTTAAATCACCATTCTCTATCCAACTAATGAATTCCTTCTCAAATAGTGGGGCGCAGTGCCTGGGGGGGCACATAATCATAAAAGCCTCATATTCGGCCTTGTCGTTTATAATAAGGGTGCTGAAAAAAATCGATTCTTCAAAGAATTGCTATTTATAGTCCTGGTGATTCTGAATCGATTCAAAATGCCCAATGCCACGATTCGATTCTGAATTGAACTGAATTGTGAAATGCATTACCTCAAATGACTTTTGTCATGTGTGGGGTGGTGGGGTGAGGGTAAGTATGCGTGCATGCGTGGAAAATGTTTTCCTAGGGGGCTTAATAATAATTGAAAATAAGAAATAATTGAGAATCACTGAACTAATGCAAGTTGGTTACTTTAGTGTAGTCAGTAGAAGATCCCTATGGTGAAAAAATTATAATTGAGTATGTCCACGTGTATACAAACTATTAGGCTTTAAGTGCTGCTGTTTAACCTTGTTTCAGACATTGCCTCCTGCAGAGAAACTGCCTCATATTAAAAAAGAAACTCAAGGATTGAGGAATCTTAATCGTGCTAAAAGAAAGCCACCCAAAGGCATGCATTTGAATCAGAATGATGTCACGTCCATATCTAGCAGTGGTCCTGCAGCATCTAGCATCCTAAGACATCTTGACATGGAGCTTGTTGCTATTAAACGACAGGTTGGTCCCATTAGATCTATAGTTAATGATTAGTTTTTATACAGCTTTCCTTTCTTGATAGTACACCTCTTCTTAACTTTTATACAGATCCAGAGCATCAAACAGAGTAACAGTGTCCTGAGAGAGACACTTGACACTGGAGTGGAGGAGTTCCGGCCACCTGAGGTGATTTGAATCTATTGTTTGTTAGTTTATTTTCTAATCTAATTGTTGTTTCGCTTTGATACACCATGTGAATTTTAAAGAAGACTTCTCCACTTTAAAGAAGGCTTCTCCACTTCACTCTCATTAGTTTCATGTCGCGTAATCATTTGTACGATTTACACAGGAATGCAATTGATCATAATTTTACACAGTGATGCTACTTAAAGAATCTTAATTAAAATCTTAAAGAAAAGCATTTGTGAGTTCAGACACTGATGTTTTATAAATGGACCTAGTTCACACTAGCTTTAAATTTGAAATGGTTTGTGTGGCTCAGTCAAGTTCTTTCATACTAAACTCAACCAACTATGACTTTACAAATGGGGTGCCCCTTTGTCCTATGGTTTGACCCGTGACTGTGGAGTAAGGAATCCTGGTGTTTGAGGAGGGTGGCAGCTGCGGCTGATTTTCTCTCAACACCACCCTTTTGACTCAACGTCACGTAGACGGGAGGTTGGAGAGACCTGATCCAATCAATCGACTGGTCAGGTCATGTCCTAGGTTGCCCTTCCCCTTTGGAAGATCCTTAGAAGGCTTTGGCTAGAGGTTGATCAAGTACTAATTCAGCCTGATGTCTTGACTATACCATCCTTGTATATCTAGTGTGTAACTACTGGAATCTTATCGCTCTGCACACACCCTTGTTGGGCTCTAAGGTGGGTGGGTAGCAAGGATAGCAAACTCTCTGTATACTCATTATGGATTACTAGAGTAGGACTACAGTTAAAGGCCTTTCCACACTACACAGCAGCAGAGAAGTTATTAGATGCTGGTAATTTATCTTTAATAACCCTTTCCCCCAACCAAGATCAACATCGGACACCTAAAAGTAGATGTTGATTTATTCATCCCGAACCCAATCCGATGTTTCAAATGACAAATTTATGGATTGGTTGAGTATATTGAAGAAATTTGAAGGAATTCAAGGCAAATTGCAATTATGGAAAAGACAAACAAGCTTCCACAGTAGCTGAGATAGGATATTAATATTCAATCACACCTAAAGAGCCTTGGATATAAGAAGATTTCTAAAAAGTATAACATTCCAAGAATCATTATTGGGAGCATCTAAGGAAGTTAAAAATGTATGAAACCGCTGCAAGCGGTCTGTCTGCCCTTGGAAGAAAGCTCAAAATGCTTCCGATGCCTGGATGGATTGCCGTCTTGAATGGAAAAATGAATTCCCAGGTTTACCAAGACATTTTGCAGGAAAACTTAGGACCATCTGTCCACCAACTGAAGCTCAATAGAGGATGGATGAAGGCAACAGGACAATGACTAAAAACTAAATCAACAACCGAATGCCTTCAATAGAAGAAAATACGCATTCTGGAGTGGCCCAGTCCTGATCGCAACCAAATTGAAATGCTGTGGTATGACTTCAAGAGAGTGATTCACACCAGCTATTCAAAGAATATTGCTGAACTGAAACAGTTTTGTTAAGAGGAATAGTCAAAAATTCCTCCTGATCGTTGTGCAGGTCTAATCTGCGACTACAAAAAACATTTGATTAAGGTTATTGCTGCCAAAAGAGGGTAAACCAGTTATTAAATCCAAAGGTTCAAATTCTTTTTCTACTGTGCACTGTGAATGTTTACATGTTGTGTTGAATAAAACCATGCCAACATTTAATTTGTTTTTGTGTGGTATTGGTTTGAGCAGACTATGTCTATTGTTGTGACTTAGATGAAGATCAGAACACGGTATAGTTGTGTTCAAAATAATAGCAGTCCAATATGACTAACCAGATTAATCACTGTTTTTGGTATAAATTATATTACCATATTATTACCATAAATTATATTATGCACCATTTGCCAGTTGGTGCAGTAGATTCTTAGAAAGCCAACAGTTTCAGCATTCATGATCTACATGCTATTGAGTCTGTGTATTTGAATAATTAATTGAAAGGGGTGTGTTCAAAATAATAGCAGTGTGCAGTTCAATTAGTGAGGAAAATAATTCTGTGAGGAAACAGGTGTGAATCAGGTGGCCCTTATTTAAGGGTGAAGCCAGAACATGCTGTACATGCATTTCTTCTTGAAAGGCTCAGAAATATGGGTCGTTCGAGACATTGTTCAGAAGAGCAGCGAAATTTGATTAAAAAGTTGATTGGCGAGGTTAAAACTTATAAAGAAGTGCAGAAAATAACAGGTTGTTCAGCCAAAATAATCTCCAATGCTTTAAAATGGAGAGCAAAAATAGAGAGACGTAGAAGAAAATGCAAAATTACCATTCGAATGTATCGAAGAATAGCCAGAATGGCAAAGGCTCAGCCAATGATCAGCTCCAGGATGATCAAAGACAGTCTCAAGTTACCTGTAAGTACTGTGACCGTTAGAAGACGGCTGTCTGAAGCTAACTTATTAGCAAGAAGTCCCACTGTTAAAAAAAAAAAAGACATGTACTGAAGCGAATACAATTTGCCAAAGAACACATCAACTGGCCCAAAGGAAAATGGAGAAACATATTGTGGACTGATGAAAGTAAAATTGTTTTTTTTTTGGGTCCAAGGGCCGTAGACTCTGAATTCAAGCCACGGTACACTCTGAAGACAGTGGAGCATGGTATTGCAAGCATTATGATATGGGCATATTTCTTTTACTATGGTGCTGGGCCTATTTACTGCATACCAGGGATCATGGACCAGTTTGCATATATCAGAATACTTGAACAGGTCATGTTGCCTTACGCTGAAGAGGAACTGCCTTTGAAATGGGTGTTTCAACAAGATAAAGACCAGTAAACGAGCACAATCTTGGTTTCAGTCCAACGAAATTGAGGTTATGGAGTGGCCAGCCCAATCCCCGGACCTAAAACTTGTGGGGTGACATCAAAGATGCCATTTCTGAGGCAAAACCAAGAAATGCAAATGAATTGTGGGATATAGTCAAAGCATCCTGGGCTGAGGTACCAGTTCACAGGTGCCAGAGATTGGTTGACTATGCAACACAGATGTGAAACATCTCTAAAAAACTGGTTATTGGGGGGGGGGGGGGGGGGGGGGGGGGGGGGGGGGGGGGGGGGGGGGGGGGGGGGGGGGGGGGGGGGGGGGGGGGGGGGGGGGGGGGGGGGGGGGGGGGGGTATATATATGGGAATATATATACACACACAGACACACTTCGCTCACCTGCCTTGATTCCCATAAGAGCTTAAGTGAAACATGTATAAGTTTTTTTTTTTTTTTTTTTTTTTTTTTTTTTTTTTTTTTTGGAAACTGAATTTAAGCAAAATGTCCCAGGCTCATCTTAAAAAGCCTGGCTTAATGATTTTGCTTGCTTCGTGGACTAGGCTCCTGGTGTTGTCAAACCAAATTAAAAATAAATGTCATTTTAGTGCAATGTTGGGAATTTTTCTTCTCAATAATATGTGACAGTAAGGGAACTAAAATGTGCCAAAACTGTGGATTCACATTTTTTTTTTCATTTATAGGTAAATCAAAAGTTTAATACACGCTGGACTACAGAGGAACAACTTCTTGCAGTTCAAGGTATTTTATTATCATTATTAATATTAAATGTTCCAGTTTTTTTGGCTAAACTAGATGAGGGCATATCAAACATTTTTTTTTCTGTAATGAGGCTGCTGGATTTCATCCATCCATCCATCCATTATCTTACGCTTTATCCTATATTAGGGTCGCGGGCGGGGGGGTTCCCCATGCCCATCCAGGGAAGAATGTTTCGGGTGCAGGGCAGATACACCCAGGACAGGGCGCCAATCTATCGCTGGGTACACACTCACTCACACAGACACGCACACATACACACTCTACTGTATGGGGCAATTTGGACAACTCAATTGACTTCATCCTTGTTTTTGAACTGAGGGAGGAAATCGGAGAACCCGGAGGAAACCCACACGGACACGGGGAGAACATGGAAACTCCACCCAGATGGGGATTCAAACCAGTAATCCCTAGTGCTGAGAGGCGAACGTGCTAACCACTAAGCCACCATGCCGCCCCTGCTGGATTTCAAGCGTGAAAAATAGAATAGGAAAAAACTATTTTTATCTTTAAGTTTTGCAATGCTAAATTGAATCATACAAAAATCCTAAATGGGTCGATGGCAAACTGTGTGTGTATATATATATATATATATATATATATATATATATATATATATATATATATATATATATATGTGTGTGTGTGTGTGTACACCAAATCTAAGCAGAAAATCCTTGCTGAACACTTGCTCTTCTGAGTAGCTCACTGGATTTTGAAAAAAAGGCTGCCATTGAATTTTTTTTTTTTTTTTTTTTAAAGCCTGTTACTAATTTGTAGCTATTGATGGAATGTTGTGTTGCAATTACTTTTCTGTCATGTTGTTCCCAGCCATAAGGAAATATGGAAGAGATTTCCAGGCTATTTCTGACGTCATCGGTAACAAGTCTGTGGTGCAGGTGAAGAACTTTTTTGTGAACTACAAACGACGCTTTAACCTAGATGAGGTGCTGCAGGAGTGGGAGGCTGAACACGGGATGGAAGCATCCAAAACTTCTGAAGATGATAAGATGGAAGTGTCATCTGAAGAAGGCACCACCACGCCAATACCCCCTGAAGAACAAAAGGAGGTGTGAAGGTCTTAATAAGTTCATTTTAACTTATAACTCTGCTGCTCATTAAAAAAAAAAAAAAAATCATACCATCTTGTTTTTATGCCTAAACTAATCTTTATGTGCTAAGCAAGCCAGGCTGCCACTAAAATTCATATTACACTAACAACTTTGTGATGTTCAACCAACTTGATTCATGTTTGATCACAATTTCAGCCTGGTTTTAATATCGACCAGTTTCCAGACATTAGGCTTCTTATGTCTAACACACAACATTTACCAATATTGGAGGATGAAGGCTATTTGTCTTATTTAATTATAGTTTAAGATACTAATTGGGTCTCTCATTTTTTAAATAACATTAGCAGATACAAATTCTTAACAGATACAGATTCTTAATGTTATAACACTCTGCATCCTGTTAAATTCTTTAAAGTATTTGATTTATTACTTTTACTTTCTTTCCTACAAATTTGCTACTTGTAAAACTATTAGCTTGATACACTGATGACAGTGTTAATTAAAATAGTGGGAGGGGGTTAAATACTGTAACTTAGCTAGCCATAATAATTCTAGCTCATCTAAAAATTGTTGGGCAAATGTTTTGCCCAAGAGGACAGATGATCTGTCCCAAAATGGAAAAATATATTGCTATTTGGCAGAAATATATTTAGGTAAAAAACATTAAGATTTGGCCTTAACACTTGTCACAATCTGCTGGTCCTTGCTCATTTCAAAACATTATCCTGTGCTTTGACAGTCTTAGTCTAGCTCACATGAGTTTAGTGAGAGTCCAATGTAAATAAACTGTTCTATGCGCGCACACTCCAATAAAGTAAAAGCATTGCAGTGCATTGCGTGTATTATTTATCATACAACCTCTGAAAAAAATGAGGGAATTACCACATTTGGAGGATTTAAATTCTTTAATTTTTGTAGAAAAAAAAAGTAAATCAGAGGCATGCCACAAAGTCTTTTCTAAACTTTCTGGCATTAAGTAAAAAATAAATTATTTGAGTTGTCAGTCACTATTGTTTATTTTCTTTTAGATTGAGTAAAGGAAATATAAAAAAAATGTACTAAATTATAAGGAAAATATTATGGAATTATGAGTAAAGCACTTCAATATTAGTACTTTGTTGAACAAGGACATAGTGTTCATCATTAATCTGACTCCCGTTAATTATACTTTTTTCTTTTTACCAAATTAAACAATGAACTATATCTCCAAGATTAATGATTCTATAGTTCTGATAGGGGTTATAGTATTTTTGTTTACATTTATTGGAATTAGCTTACATTTGAATTTTGTTTTTTGTTAAACAGGAACCCATGTCTACAGAGATGCAGACCCCCTCAGCCTCCTGATTGGCCATGCAATGATCAGATCGTCCCTGCTGATCCAAATGCTGTTAGGTTGATGGGATGCTGTGCTGAAGAGGAATCTTCTTACTTGAACCATTCTCACTTGTCTTTTCTTTATGCTCTTTAAACCCAGTTGAACCCCAAGATCCGTACACATCCTACAAAAACAGAATACTAATATGTCCATATACCTGTCAAACATTTACAAAAACATTGAATATCAGGGACAGATTTTTTTTTTGTTTTAAAACATTTTTTTATACTTATTATTTAACTTTTTTTAACAAGAAAACCGAGAACCTTTTACTTCTATCCCACAATAGCAGATGTTGCTTAAGGATGCTTAAAAATCAAAATTAACTCATCAGCATATTATCAAACCATTGATGCAGCATTTGTTTGTTCACACATGGTGACATCTGTCAGCACTGCTATCCTGAGGATATTTTTATCTATTTATTTGCATATTAAGTTTCTATAGAATAATATTTTTTCAATATGGAAACAGTGTGTTTATAAGATTTTATCACCTGAATATGTTTTTATTCTTGAAAGTAAAATACAAATAGACTTCCTTGCCTAATAATTTATCCATGGCAAATGTATGCAAAACTCACATGTATTAACCAACTCCATAGGAAGAACCAAAAGGCAGCTAATACATTATCTGTTTGATGTGCAGCTTTTGGTTTTGACAGCCAGCTGTTGGTTATTTCATGCAGAATTAAAGATAATGGAGAATATTGAGCATACACTACATTTATTATCCACTGCCTGTCCACTACCCAGTGGAGGTGCTTGTGCAGCTGTGATGTGTTTAGCTTCATTCACAAATGCAATTTGAATTTCTATAAACACATTTGTCAGGGCCATTCATGCACATGCATGCATGCAAGAACCATATTTAATAGTATTGTCTAATCTCTTCTTGGTTAAAAAGAATGAAACCATCAAGGAACAAACATGGAAAGGTAGAGTGTAAATAAAACTGCATTAGAATTTTTTCAATACATCTTTTTATGCCCATTTACATTTTAAAATCTATAAAAAAGTATTGTGGTTGTAGGCTTAAAAAAGAACTGTTACAAACGAACACAAAATGATAAGGCAAGATTTATTACAGCCTCTGTTCCCTTTCAATTTAGGACTGTACAGTGGTGTTTCCCACCCTGAAAACTAGTAGTTAAGTCCTGGGGGAAAAGGAATTACATTTACAGTAAGCTATTTACATACATACAAGAGCTACCTGAAGCAAGTACATTTAGCAGACGGTTTTATCCAACGCGACTTACAAGGTGAGCACAGTTGATCACAACATCCATGTAGCAACCCCTGAGGGTTAAGGGTCTTGCTCAAGGACCCACATTGGTAACTTGTGTGGACCTGGGATTTGAACCCCCAGCCTTCAGATTGATAGCCCAATGCCCTAACCACTGAGCTACCACACCCTTGCTCTGCAGGTATGTGGCCATTTTAGACCTATTTGAATACAAAAATAATTAAGGGCCAATTATTTGGGCTTTGTGTATGCCAGACAATTGCATGGATATAGTTATTTTTTAAACAAGCCTAATGGGATATTGATGTTTTCAGGTGTTAAGTAATGGTAAATGTTTTTTATCACTTACAAATATGATGACGTGCTATTGGGGAAAACAAAAATACTTTCTTTAATTTCTTAACTTTTTTATAGATTGCCTTTGTATACATAATGTGCTTTAATTTTTCTTTGGTGTATGTTTGAGGGTTTTCAGTTATATATAAATCTTTGTTTTGCATGCTTGGGCAGTTCTTGGCAGTTTTAGGGTAGGTGCTGTAAAGAAGGGAAGTGGAAAATGTGAATGCCATCTGTTATTAGATTTTTGATCCTACAAATTGAATATCAGCTGCCAGTCACTTATTTTTGTCTTGAGTTCATCTTTTTTCCCATATTTTATGTACCAGTATAAAAATGTAGTAGGCTTTTTAAAGATTTTTCTGTACATGGATTTGTGTAAATGAGCGTGCTAGTAATTGCTATTACATGCACTGATCACATAATCTGTCACATCAGCCATACAATAAACCTATGATCTTTAATCAGGAAATTGGATATGCCTGTGTTTTAATATTAACCCACCACTAGTGACTTAGGCATGTATGATTTGTTCTTGTGATTAGTTATTTAGCATTAAAAAGTTATGGGAAGATGGAAAGAATTTAGTTTGATTTCTGGGTGGGAAATGGAAAGTCATCACTGGATGAGGAAGAAAACTACCCTTATTCTGCGTTCATGTGTTCAAACCTTTTGGAATAAACCTGATCTTAAGTTTTCTTTGAGCCTGAAGGTTCGGAAGGGGATCTTCATTTAGTGTTAGTGTCAGCTGCCAATTTTAAAAGTTAATATTAACAGCAGGTAATATAGTATAACCAGCTAATAACCTTACTTATAAAGGCTTTTAACCAAATTTCATATTTGATTTGCACAACTAGAAAACAATGTATTTCATAAAGAAAATAAAGTGAAGTATCTGTGAAGTATATTTGTCCGCCAATAGTCCTTGCAACAAGTTACTAGATCGATAGATGAATGAAATACTTTATTTATCCTGGAGAAAATTTAGCAATCGATAATAATGATAAAAACAGTACAAATAATAATGCAAATAATAAAAGTTAGAAAGAGGAACAAATGCATTTAAGCCTATTGAGGATGGATGGCAGTAAATTAACAATCAAAAATGAATAAACAATGTATAATGTGCATGACTGAGTAGTTAGGTGTATATATATGTTTATGTTAAGTGACCATAGTGCTGAAAAGGCTAATTCCCTATTTATTTGTTTTATTTTTCCTTCTACCAGCCCCACAGGAGGGTAAAAGGGTGGATCTCCTGAGTGTGTCTGTGGAGCAGCTCTGTGACAGTTGCCGACCACTGAATTTGCTCCTTTCGTGTATAATGATGTAATGTGTGTGACCATCATCATCTGTATTCCTGTTGAAGCCCACCACTATTTAGTTGGTTTTGGAGGTGTTCAATAGCAGGTTGTTCCTCAAAGGCAGTGTCATATGAAAACTGCATGTGGCACATACATTCTGAATTGTACAGTTTGACAAACGTCACTTCCTGCCACGCAGTCAGTGTGTAATGCGTATGTGCACTGTCTAGCTCTGTCAAGCTGAAATCACTAAATTAAGTGTTATTTAGTTAGTTACTTAATTTGTGGGCGGCACGGTGGCTTAGTTGTTAGCTCGTTCTCCTCTCAGTGCTAGGGATTCTCGGTTCGAATCCCAAACTGGGTGGAGTTTCCATGTTCTTCCCGTGTCTGCGTGGGTTTCCTCCCACAGTCTAAAAACATGGATCAAGGTCAATTGAATTCTCCAAATTACCCCGTATCGAGTGAGTATGTGCCCAGCGATGGATTGGTGCCCTGTCCTAGATGTATTTGCCCAGCGCCCGAAATGTTTTCCCTGGATGGGCATGGGGAACCATCCACGCGACTTTAGGACAGGATAAAGCGGAAGATAACGGATGTATGGATAGTTACTTTGTTTTGACTATTCAGTTTTTTAATCGTTATTACACAGCATGTATTTCTTTTTTTTGTCCAACACTGCTTTCCAAATTGTAGCGGTGTTGCTAGCTTGTTTAACCGCTAACGCTAGCACATTCTGCTTACTAACACGGTCGTTTGCTGCCAATGCTGCTACATTTATTACCCGCTTCCTTTTATAAAAAAAAAAAAAAAAAAGCCTATCTTTATAAAAGAACTGTCCCCTGAACTGTTTCGCTGGATTCAGCTGTTAATCGTATTTTATTGGATTCGCCGCAGATCTTCACAAACTGCATTGTGAGAACCTCCAGGACTCAATCTCCATCCGAAGCTAAGTCATCCTCTTATTTATACATTTAGTTTCTTTTGATTATATAGGTTATTAACTTTGTTTACTTAACCACTTATTTCCTTACAACAACGTACTTAATATAGAGTTAGGTTAAGTATTTTATTTAATTTGATCATCTGTAATTGTTTATCCTTTATTACTTAATCTGGTTATTTATTGATACACTTAGTTATCTTACAGTTATATTAGCAGTCATTTTTATTCTAGTAAATCAGCCTGATTTACTAGAGTTGGATCTCCACCAGCTGCTGCCACTGCTTTGTCTCATCAGCTGTAACAGGGCAGACCTAACCTTACTTCTCGTAGCTAAGGTTATTTCTTCATTTATATATAACCTTTTCAATGGCACTTTCCCCTTTGGTTGCATGCTCTCAGTGCACTATGTATAGGCAGTCTTCCTTTGCCACTACTGATAATTCAGCATGTGAGAAGTGTAGCATAGTCAGTCTGACGGAGAAGATCTCATTCAGGTTTTAGAACAGGTTCATGTTAGAGAAGATGTGTCAGGGACCAGTTTAGCCAGCCCAGATGCCACAGGATCAGATCGTGTCCAATCGGTTTTCCCCACTCAGTGTCTCACCCACTGAGAGACCAGTTGCTAGAAGTGCTCTGGTTATTGGCGACTCCCAGCTCAGACACGTGTGAATAGCTACCCCCTTAGAGACCCCAGCAACCATAGTCCAGTGCATCCCGGGGGCCGGGGCTCCAGACATCTGTGCAAAGTGCTGG
Organism: Corydoras maculifer; assembly: GCA_019802435.1. Classification (NCBI taxonomy): domain Eukaryota; kingdom Metazoa; phylum Chordata; class Actinopteri; order Siluriformes; family Callichthyidae; genus Corydoras; species Corydoras maculifer. Next base: position 163,320 of record JAFMOD010000299.1, on the reverse strand, counting down.
CTAATGCTAAATGCTCATTCTCTAGAATAGTCATCATCGTCGGCACTAATAAAGTTCGCCTCAGGCATTCAGAGATTACTAAGACTAATGTTAAAGAGGTGTGTGGAACCGCTGCAATGATGTTTGATGAAGTAGTTGTCTCTGATCCCCTACCAATTAGGTGTGGCAGCGAAACCTACAGCAGGTTATGGTCGCTGCGTTGCTGGATGTCTAAGTGGTGCCCAGAAAACAATATTGCCTTTATTGACAATTAGTCTACTTTTGAGGAAAGGCCTGGCCTTTTAAAATGGGAAGGCATCCATCCTTCCCAGGAGGGTGCTGCACTCATGTCACATAACATAGTCGATAGGGTTTTTTGTTCAGATAGGAATGAAAATTGACTACTCAGAGCCAAGGCCAGGCAGCAGATAGAATGGCCTAACCAACTGCCTGCAAAATGCAAGTAGTCGTCACCCACAACCCAGGTCCCATCTTATTAAGACAGTTATCATGTATTGCAGTGAGCAAAAAAAAAAACTGAGTCCAAAAAGTGTGTCAAAAAAATCTCATTAATATCAATACTATCTCAAGTAATGTAAGAAACACTTAAGATGGATTATTTAACATTAGGTCACTTTCATCAAAATTAGCTCTAGTTCAAGAAATAATTACTGATAACTTCCTAAATGTCAGTGGTTTAAATCCTATCTGACAGATCGATATCAATTCACCTGTGTGAACAACCAATGTTCTGATCTTGCTAAAGTTAAATATGGTGTTCCGCAGGGGTCAGTTCTGGGTCCACTCCTATTTGCCCTATATATGCTTCCATTGGGATAAATTATTTGTAAGCATAGAATCAGTCTCCACTCTTATGCAGATGATACACAGTTATACATCTCAACCAACCCTGAATGTTCGTTCAGTCAGTAAGATTAAGGGCTGAATCCAAAATATTAAATTATGGATGTCAAAAAACTTCCTACTGCTAAATTCTGATAAAACTGAGTTTCGAATAGTTGGACCCAAGGACAAAATTAACAAAGCTTAACACTGTGTTAAACCTCGATAACTCTTTAATTAGACCCAGTTCATAAATAATCTCGGTGTCATTATTGAGTCACATTTCCCCTTTACAAAGCACAAACTTACACTGGCTACCAGTTAAGTGCTGGTTTACTTTTAGCTCCTAGAATAAATAAAATTACTGCCGATGGAAGAGTGTTCTCCCACAAGGCTCCTAAACTTTATAATAGCCTTCCAGTTACTGTTCGTGATTCTAAATCATTATTAATCTTTAAAAGTAGATTAAAAACACATTTATTTAATATTACATTTAATTTAGATAAAGATGTAGATCTCAGGCTTGGCGGTGTTGGGTTGGTAATCTGGGATCAGTGTGTTCTGGCGTTTCACCTCTTCACCCACCTCATCATTAATGGGAGTCTGGCGCTGAAATGATGCTGTTCCAGGGAGCCCACTCAACTACAGTGCCTTGCGAAAGTATTCAGCCCCCTTTACATTTTTCACATTTTGTTACCTCACAACCTGGAATTCAAAGGGAATATTTGAGGGTCTGCATCATTTTATTTACAGACAATGCCTACAACTTTCAACATTTAACAAGAAATAGGACAAAATAACTGAAAATATCAGTGTGCATAACTATTCACCCCCGTAAGTCAGTACTCTGTAGAGCCACCTTTTCCCGAAAATACAGCTACAAGTCGCTTTGGATAAGTCTCTATGAGCTTGCCACATCTTGCCACTGGAATTTTTGACCATTCCAAGTTAGATGGTTTCCGTTGGTAAACAGCAATCTTCAAGTCTGACCACAGTTTCTCAATTGGATTAAGGTCTGGGCTTTGACTGAGCCATTCCAATATGTTTACACGTTTCCTCTTAAACCACTCAGGTGTTGCTTTAGCAGTATGCTTTGGGTCATTGTCCTGTTGGAAGGTAAATCTCCGCCCTAGTCTCAGATCACTGACAGACGTAAACAGGTTTTGCTCAAGAATATCCCTGTATTTAGCACCATCCATCTTCCTCCTCGACTCGGACCAGTTTTACAGTCCCTGTTGCTGAGAAACATCCCCACAGCATGATGCTTTCACCACCATGTTTCACTGTGGGGATGGTGTTCTTGGGGTGATGAGATGTGTTGGGTTTGCGCCAGACATAGCGTTTTCCTTCGTGGCCAAAAAGTTAAATTTTGGTCTCATCTGACCACAGTATCTTCCTCCATACAGTTTGGGAGTCTCCCACATGCCTTTTTGAAAACTCGAAACCAGCCTTCCTATTTTTGCCTGTAAGTAAAGGTTTTTTTCTGGCCACTCTTCCATAAAGCCCAGCTCTATGGAGTGTACGGCTTATTGTGGTCATAAGGACAGATACTCCAGTCTCTGCTTGGGAACTCTGCAGCTCCTTCAGGGTTACCTTTGGTCTCTGTGCTGCCTCTCTTGACCGGGCTGAGAGTTTTGGTGGGCGGCCCTCTCTTGGCAGATTTGTTGTGGTAGCATGTTCTTTCCATTTGATGATAATGGATTTGATGGTGCTCCGGGGGATCATCAGAGATTTGGATATTTTTTTATAACCCAACCCTGACTTATACCTCTCTACAACTTTATCCCAGACTTGCTTGGAGAGCTCCTTGGTCTTCATGGTGTTGTTTGGTTAGCTTAATGGTGTTGCAGACTTTGGGGCCTTTCAGAAAAGGTGTGTATATACTGACAGATCATGTGACACTTAGATTGCACACAGGTGGCCTTCATTTCACTAAGCATGTGACTTCTGAATTGGTTGCACCAGAACTTTTTAGGGGCTTCATAACAAAGGGGGTGAATACATATGCACATGCCAATTTTCAGTTTTTTATTTTCATATTCTTTATATACATATATTTTTTCTCATTTCACTTCTAAAACGTAGACTATTTTGTGCAGATGCATCACATTCAATTCAGATTTTAAAAGAAATACATACAGGTTGTAATGTAGAAAAATAGGGAAAAATCCAAGGGGGTGAATACTTTTGCAAGGCACTGTATGTAGAGTCTGTAGTTTCTGCCTCTTTTAGTTAAGCTGCTCTAGTCAGTGATGCCGGAGTCACATGATGCACTGTCAATCAGATGAGGTGTAATCAGATGTTCATGCTTGGCTCTGCCGAAGCACGGCTAATATGGTGGATGAAACCTGGATATTAATTGGACTGGCGGTCTTTCAGGATCCCCTTAATGGACTTGCATATAGTTTTCCAGTGGTTATAGTTTGTCCATTTGTTAAATATAGTCACCCGATCTCGACACTATCTGTACATGGCTGTCCTACCCTGTTGCTGCTACCCGGCCGCTCAAGGGGGAAGAACCACCCACTGAGTCTTTGTCCTCCCAAGGTTTCTTCCTTAAAATAACATAACAGGGAGTTTTTTCTTGCCACTGTCGCTTTGGCTAGCTCTTTGGGGGTTTAAAGGCTTTTAACTCTGTATAGCTGCTTTGTGACAATGTACTGTTGTGAAAAGCGCTATATAAATAAATTACTTGAACTTGAAGAGGAAATGGAAAAGTACAATCCCCTGTGGTGCTCCTCTGCTGCTGACCACATTCTCCAAAGTACAGTCCTTCAGCTTGACATACTGAGGTCTGCCAGTAAGGTAGTATGTAATCCAGGTGTGGAACCACTTGCATCCCTGCCAGTTTGTCTCATTTGGATGGACTGAATGGTGTTAACGGCAATAAAAAAAAAACACAGAACATGACTTTCACTCTTTGTTGTAGGGGTCACCTTCTAAAGTTTCATTTAACACCATGTGTGGTAATGTAGGATGTGCATATACATGTTTTGTTTTTTGTTGCTTTTATTATGTTTTTTCAAATAAACTTTGATGTTAACAATAAAATTGATGTTAACATACCTGTTTCAGGGGCGGCATGGGGGTTAGCACATGTTTAGCACATTCGCCTCTCAGCGCTAGGGATTCCCGGTTCGAATCCTCATCTGGGTGGAGTTTCCATGTTCCCCCGTGTCAGCATGGGTTTCCTCCGGGTTCTCCGGTTTCCTCCCACAGTCCAAAAACATGTATCAAGTCAATTGAGTTCTCGAAATTGCCCCAATTAGAGTGTGTCTGTGTGAGTAAGTGCCCAGCGATAGATTGGTGCCCTGTCCTGGGTGTGTTTGCCCAGTGCCCTAAACGTTCTCCCCTGGATGGGGAACCCCCCCCCCCCCTCCCGCGACACTAATATAGGATAAAGCGGAAGATAATGAATGAATGGTTACCTGTTTCAGTTCTTTTCATTTCCAGAAATGTTTGTGGGCAGATGTTTGCCACGTTACAGAAATTCTCAAGCAGCTCTGTCCAACTTTTACATTGCCACCTGAAGAGGAGATTTCACATCAAAAGTCTATAAAGAATATGGATTAAGTATTCCTATTTAGCTTTTACTTACATTAAATCTTTATTGGCAAACGTGATCACTAGCATTGGTGGTATTCAGGTGAGAAGAGGAATGTCCCCATTTTCCAATAAATAAAGTATAACTTCACTTTTTGTGAACAAACAACAATTTGATGTCGTAAAGTGTCTTTTGGAAATATTGTTAATAATTTCAGCATATTATTAGAAAGGCAGTGGAATCATTGGCTTTCATTTAAAGGTAAGTTGAAACCCGAGTGCTCACACATGCAAACCATGTTATTGTTTACCTTTTATGGAAAATCAGCTACCACATCAAACACTACAGGAAATCCATTCATAATGACCAACAGAAGGAACCTCAACTTACCCCCATGATCACAGATGACAAAGTTCTCTAGTCGGTGGAGTTTATGATACTGTAGCTATGGATACTCAATAAGCTTGGGCTTTACAAGGAAAACTCCACGGACTGTTGGAAAACAATCCTTTATACCTACACAGTACCACATACTACAGACCAGATGCATAACTCAATGTTTTAGCCCCAAGTTAACTTGTTTGATGTGAATAAATGACTAGAAAAGCCATCTCAAGCAAATATGCTAAGATCACTGCCCTAAAAGTGCATTTCATACTTTCCCCATAATACCAATACCAGCATGACCTACAACAAAGAACATGTCACTAAAAGCTACAGCATACTCAGACCTGGCACTTGGTCTTCCCTTTATTGGAACAGGAGACTTGTGCTTTTTTGTATGTAAATACAACATATGCTTGCTTACAGTTCTTACAACTTTGCACACTGCAATGACATCTTAAAGGTGCATCTGCATCAGTCTGTTGCCCCTTTTTTTTAAATTAAATGTTAAAGGTGGTCTGCTCTTCAAGGTTAATTGAACCACAGTAACAAGGTGAGAAATGCATGGTCTGTGTATATTGTGACATGCTTTTCACAGAGGTAAGGGCAAAAGTCCTGATACCATTGCTAACATTTCATTAAATCATTTCAACAGCACTTGACAGTATGTGAGAATTGATTCTTCTTGAACTTGCAAGCTTGACCCAACTCATGACATGAGTCCTTGATGAAATTTTGCTTGAATTGACAAGTATGGTTGTCTTGCTGTGCTGCTTCTGCTGGAAGCCAGGACAGCTATGCACTTGGGTACTCCAGGTGGTGTGTTTTGGTGGCTCCTTGATTATTCTACATCTACAGCTTGCTTTATATTGAGGGTTTATTTTTTTCAGGTCTGTTGTTCAAACACTTGCTGTCCTTTTCTGAAACCAGTGTAATAAAACAAAGTTTTGATTCAGAAATATCGCTCTAACTAGCAAATTAAAAAAGTGTTTAAAAAAAGTGGTAGTTAAAAAAGGAGACCTACATGGATATGGGGAGAACATGGCAATGCCACCCAGATTAGGATTCCAACCTGGAATCCCCAGCACTGAGAGTTGTATGTGCTAACCACTAAGCCACCATACTGCTCAAGGTGTATGCTGCCAACAGTGTGTGTGTGTGTGTGTGTGTGTGTGTGTGTGTGTGTGTGTGTGTGTGTGTGTGTGTGTGTGTGTGTGTGTCCTTGGTGTATCTGCCCAGCGCCCAAGATGGGCATGGGGAAACCTGACCCTAGTAGAGGATCAAGCAAATAATGGAAAGATTGCATCATTAGCAATCACCATTGATCACCTACAGTATTCATTAATAAAGAAAAAAAATTGACAAAAACATTTTTAATTACCTTTGAATAGAGTAAATATGTCATGGGCATTTAAAACGTTTTACATTATATTAAATTTATATTAACAGTTTAAAAAATGTAATGTAAAGTTGTAATTTGGCTGGAGTATAGGTGTTCTGGAATTTTGTGTATCAACATAACACAAAAGTCTTATATATAAAACTATAATACCCTGAATAAAATACTTTTTGAATAATGCCAAAAATTCCATTTGTATAAATGACTTAAAATAAGGTATAGATACTGCATGAAATCCATCAGTTGTATCTGCACTATTAATGGATGGACATTAGTTTTAGTTTGATTTCTCAGTAGCCTAAAAAAAGTTCCAAAACAGGCAGTAACCAGTTTAAATCGTGTACTCAATAGCACAAATTAAGAAACAGGAAACATATGACAACGTACGCTTTTAACTATGGTATTTAACTGTTCGAATATTTGGCAAAGCAAACAAAATCAATATATAAAGTAGGGGGTTTAAATGTGTTGTGAGTACAGCGCCGCCTGTCGCTTGTTTTGCTTTTCAGTGGCCTTCGTTGCTACAGGACGTTTTTTTCATGACGGGGATTTCCTGAGGAAGTCGGAACGAGGGGCTTTCCAGTTACTCGAATTGACATCAACCCAGGGCTTCAACACTGACGGATTTTCACCCTCTTTTCGGCTATATTGCGCAGTTTTTCCATTACTCGAGACGTGCAGACATGGAATTGTTTGGTGTAACGGCGGCCGTGGCGTGTGAGAGACCGAGTCCAGACGCGCTTCTTTGGGAAATCTAGACGTGTGAGACGTTGACGGTCTCTAGTGGCGTTGATGAAGTGGACTAGCCGTTGTTCATAGTGAAAAATTGCTCCAATAGCAGACGACGTCCATAACTAATTCATGTAAGTGTTGTAAATGTTGGGGTGGTTCGAGGTTCAAGTTAGCCGCGCACGTTTAAGCTAAAACCAAAAAGAAGGTAAAGCTAGTTAGCCTCAATCTGAACCATCCAAGCTCAAAGCTCCAGTGGCTTTATTATACCACCAAGCTATGTGGCTAATGTCAGAAAGTTACTTTAAATAGTCAGGCATGTCAATGGGATTGCTTTGAATGGGATAACTTTAGCAAAAATAATACAAATATTTAAAAGTATGTCTTCACTCTGTTGACTGCAACTATTCGCTATATTGCTTACTTAAATAGGCTGGACACATGGACTAGCTGCAATTTCGAATACGTCCTTGCATCTTGCATTGTTATTTTATTATCATTCTATACGTAAGTTTGGCATAGAAGAGTCTGTTTTAAACCTACTAATGGAAAAGGATCACTGTGTTGTATTGTCGTCTTCTGTTGCATTCTTAGATTCTGCTAAGGTATTGGGATTTTATTCAAGGATGGTTAGGGTCACCTCTCAAAAGATCACTGCAAGAGATTTTGCAAATTCATTTCACCACCTGGATTATTTGAATCTGACAGCTGTTTCATTCTTGAAATAAACATGGTAAGGTCGCTTGCCATGGTTCATTGCGTGCACAAACAGAGAATTTGAAGCCAAACGACAGGACAGAACTGTATCTATATTTTACTACCTCTAAAGACTTGAGGTTGTCTGATTCAGCTGGCACCTAAACTCTGCTGCACAGATGTACACCTGGATATCTGTTAGTAAAACAAAATCCACTGCCTGTCTGTCACACTTAATCTGTTCTGTTGAAAGGTCACATGAAAAAAGGTAGATATTCCCCCTCAGACTTGTTTCATTTTTGCTATGATTTCTCAGGCAGCACTTGCAAGCGCGAAAGAAGCTTTTACCTCATTGACATTTAACCTTAAACTTACAATCTTACCTGATTGGGTTTCACTCATCTTGTCATTCTAAATATTTTTCCCTGTTATAAAATTTGATAGGACACAGATATAGAGCTTTTGTGTGAAGTGGGTGTGAATGTCCAAAAATTTGAATCTTATTTTTAGTTGGTAATTATTTGCTAAACTGCATTGAACCTTTGTTTGAAAGGAACACATGATAACCTAATAAATTCCATACTAAAGTATTATAAAATTATAGATATGCTTAATTGGAATCACCATGCACCATGGCCACACTTTAAGTCTATAAAAAAAAATTTGATCATTTTATTTCCACTATTGAGGACTCTAAACACCAGAAAGCATGTTTTGTAAACTTTGTGAACTGAGAATTGAGAATAGTTTTTGAAAATTTGTTTCTAAGGTAAAGGTAAAAAAAAAAAAACTTGTTAAATTAGGTATATTTGGTCACACTTGTTATCTTTAATTTAACCTTTACATTTTTAATGAACTGTAGTGCATTCTATTCTGGAATTGTGCTTGTGGAGTAGCAAGCATCGTTAGGCTATTCTCTTGGACATTTAACTTAAAGTGTGTGTATTGTCAGAAGTGCTAAAGAGGGATGTGGTAACAAATTAAAAAGCCCCTTAACTATTCCTGGAAGCTCCTAGACAACTACATATATTGGTCAGCCACTAGTGCACCACCCTCTTCAGGATTTGTTTGCTTATCAGCCCTGTATTTTAGGAGAAGGGCATCTCCTGGTGAAAGAGACTCAAGTTTTAAAAAAAGTACACATGTACACTTCAGACTAATTATATATATATATATATATATAGATATATAGATAGATAGATAGATAGATAGATAGATAGATAGATAGATAGTGTGTTGGATCATACCCTTTAAATTACATTAATTTAAAAAAAAAAGCTAGAAAAGTAATCAAGCCATTTCTTTGTATTATTAAGTAATCCTGTTTATCAGTCATGTTGCTTGTACTCAAAAGAGCATATCCAGGATAATTTGTTTGAGTTGTAGTTTATGAAAATCATGTAATAGATTTGTTATACAACTAAATGAATACACTTGTATTTAGCTGTAGTGTAATGCAATATTTTAAAGCCATTTAAGAGGATATGTTTTTCACACAATTTAATTGCCATTGTTTTATTGTAGACAGGATTTACTACAATTTATGAGATTAAAATAATAGTGACCCTGAAACCAGCCTTTGCAAAGTATCTTACATGTTTCTTTAGGGAAAAAAGACATTGGAGAGATTTGTTGTGCCTGAACTGGTAGTGCACATTTTAGTAAAGCATTTACTGTATTAGGAATAAATGTTCAAATAGAATGACAAGTTAAAAAATAGCACATCCTCCACAACATTTAATTGCTGTGATATCTCCATATTCGGAATTATATTTTGTATAGTGCAATTTTCTGGTACATATATTTAGTTCGATCCTAGTAAGCAACCTTTTAGATACTATATAGGGTCAACCAATGTCTAATTGGTTGTCATCATCACTATTACAGTATTGCAACATGCTAAGAAAAGGGTGTGGCATATTGGATTAAGTGTAGCTGTCTGCTGTTTGTATTTTGAGTTTGAATCTGTGTAATTTGTGCTTGGTTAATGTGGGACTTGGCTCCAAAAAGGAATGTTATTATTTCTAAATCATTATTCATTTATGCTTCTGAAGGGGTTTCCCAGTCCGCAAGCTGCTGGTCAGAAGCTATCGATGTGGCGACCCATTTCTTTAGTTGTAAAATAGGGATTTTCAAATGAAAAAGGCACTGTATATAACTTATAATAGTTTATCCTAATTGGATTTTTTACATCCTGGCACAAAAATTGAAAGGATATAAGGTAAGTGTACCCATTAAACCCATTTTTTTTCTAGATTTCACATAATTTGTTAAATGGCAAGATTTATCTTCTTATTTATTATGTATTAATAAATATATAAATTATTCTTATTTATTAATTACTTCATGTATGTTTCAGAATACATAATCAAAACAAAATACATAACTTTATTATTTTTTAAGTAAACAGCAATATATTTAATAAATAAGTCAAAATGTTTGTTTTTTTAAAAAATTAAAAAAAAAACCTTTTGAACAAGATTGTCATCAGAACAAATGATATTCAACATGACAAACAGTGCAGTACACAAGACAGAACAATGAATTACCTCATCATATTATCTATCTAATCCTTTACTATGGTGATTGTAGGGGTTCCCCATGTCCATTGAGGGGAGAATATTTTGGGTGCTGAGCAGATACACCCAGGATCCAATCCATCCAAACTTAAACTTACTCACACAGACTCACAGTATATGCAGTAGGAGCAATCTAAGCCCACCAGTAAAAAAAACACGATTTATGATGTATTTATCTAAATATCAATGTTAAATAAATAACAAAATGTTTACTATTTGTAGCTGATAACCTTCGTTCTTGTGGCAGTGTAGCTTTAACAGAGCTAGCAGTGTTTGCATGAGATTAGTTATGTTTGCAAACTTATCTTTCCATTTGTAGGAAAATTGTATATATAGGCAAAATACTATTTATTTCTATATTAAAATTTTAGTATTTCCATATTACAATTGATACATTTACCTCCTGTTTTACCTAAAATTTAATTATCTTACCTAAGATGTGGTCAAAAATTGATGATTTTTGACAGGTCACAAAACTCCATAGTTTATAGGTTTCTTCTTGACAGGTGTTCAGAGACTGTATATGATATATAACTTGGACGGTGCTGAACAGTGGAAAATGTTATGAAAGTAAAAATCCATTAGCTTGAATAAAGTAGTGAATGACAATATATGAAGTTTTCCTAGGAGTTTAGTTTTTTTCATACCTGAAAAAATATATTGTGTAAATATTACATCCATGTCCTAATTAATAGATGAATGATCTGTCTTCTAAATAAAAACTATGATTAAATGTCAATTTAATGGCACAAACAATGAACCTTTCACCACTTTGTGGAATGTAATTTCTTTCATTAAACTTAACATTTCACATTTCAACCAAAAAAAACCTATTTTGTTTTAATTTGTCCACAAAACATGGTTCCGAAGTCATTCTGACTTGCCCATAAGCGCTTTAGCTGTAGATCGGCAGCAGTGCTCTTTTAGGAAAACGGTGGCATTTTACATTAACCTTTCTGACAAAAATAGTCACCAATGTAGCCGCTTTTTTTTTTAAACTAGCCCTGTTAGTTTCTTAATTTACTGATTATCAGCTTTTAAGAGAGAGCTGTTGGGAGAGGTATACTGTTTTCCTTTAGCATAAATCTCTTTTAAGTAAAATCCAGTTTTCACTAGGGTTATATTTAGGTGTGGCAGAGGCCATGTCTTTTTTTATGTTTTTAGTGCCTAGAGCATAAAAATCATGGACTTGTTTTAAAATGCAAACTTTTTCTTGTATCACTACTTAAGGAAATGTTCTCCTAAAAACTGACAGTAGGTTTGGGAGTTAATCTTAATTCAATGTTTAACCTGAAAAAATGTTTTATGTTCAATTTTTCTCAAATCTTTGGTAGTTGTCCTTTTTCCTTTGAAACCCTATTGGATACCAAGGCCACAGCATTTGTTTGGGAGTATCCTCAAAAAAATTAGATGTAGGTCTGCAAAGAGCCATAAATGTTTTAGAAACTCAACCCATTTTGGGGTATGTAACTTGAAAGGGGGGCAGAGGCCATGCCATTTTTATGTTTTTAGTGCCTAGAGCATAAAAATCATGGTCTTGTTTTAAAATGCAAACTTTTTTCTTGTATCACTACTTAAATTAATGTTCTCCTAAAAACTGATCGTAGGTTTGGGAGTTGATCTTAATTCAATCTTAAATAAAAAAAAATGCTTTATGTTCAAGTTTTCTTAAATCTTGTCCTTGTCCTTTTTCCTTTGAAACCCTATTGGCTACCAAGGCCACAGAATTTGTTTGAGAGTATCTTAAAAAAAATTAAACGTGGGTCTGCAAAGGGCCATAAATGTTTTAGAAACTCAACCCATTTTGGTTGAAAAAAAACTGTTTAATGGCATTTAATAGATGATCCAGTAGATCTTATTGTGCTCAGGTGAACACTCAACAAAAATATTGTTTGTCAGAGTTTGATTTCATTGGGTTTATAATTATTTAATGTTTGTTTTAATTTTTTTGTTTGTTTTAAATTTTATTGTTTCACAATGAGTCCAGTGTATCAACATAGTAGTTTTTAGTTAGTCATTTTTAATTTTGAATTAGCAAAATATATTTTTATTATGAAACCTCTTGCGTCTTAGAGGAATGTCTAAAACAATTGAATTCAATGTCTAAAATGTTTGGGTGTTTTTTAGAGGTGTTATTTGGAACCTTCTTGAGAATTCAGTTGCAAATATTTTTATTTTTATTATTTTTAGCCAAGGATTTGATTATTTTTGGTACGATTAATTAGGATTGAATACTATATATTTTTTTACATTAAATCTATTAAGTTTTGAATAAATCAACAAGAAAATAATGACTTTACGCTAACCAGAGTGTAACATATTACTTTTTTCCTTCTCCCTTTTGTGAAGTATAAGCGAAGTTGGAATACATTAATGAGGCATTTGCAGTTTTGAAGTAGGTAATATGCATATGTTGGAGCTGATGGGAAAATAAGCTAACAAAAAGGCAGCAATATTAACAAATTAATTGATACACTTATTATAATTAATATTTACACCACATGTGTTTTGACAGCATAATGTTGGTTTTTATTACTTTAAATTTAAACAGCCTAATCTATATGTTAATTGCAGAGTTTCAGGATATTTCAAATATTTTAATTGTAACTTTTTATTACTGGTGACACACCCATCATAAACTTAAGGTCATTAAAAAAAGATTTTAGGGGCTGAGTCATCTGTTTAGAATCCTGAAACAAGCTTTTGTCTGGCTGTAATCTTTCAGTTGTAAGATCAGTGATGTCAGCAAGTGTAAACATTGCCTTAATTAAAAGCTGGGACCATGTCCTGAAAATTACAATATAAAAATAAAAAAATATGTAACAAATTTACACCATGTAATCATTGCTCTTTTGGTAATTTTTTTTAGGACGAATGATAAGTTTGTTCTACTTACTTTGCTTCTGACACATTGGTTATTTGCAGGAGCACAGACTTTGTTTGGATCAAATATTCAATGTCTTACAGTAGTGTTATACAGTAGTTGAGCTCATATTATTTGCCTGAACAAGACAGAAAAAATTAAAATAGTAATCCCTTTTGTGGTTAGATTGTAGCAAAGGAATACTACTGCTGTAGTATAATTGTCTGACTTGTTCCAAGAGTCCAAACTCTTTAGAGACAGATTTGTAACCTTCTTCAGCCTGTGGAGCATCTATAATTCTCTTTTTAAGTCCTTGTAAGTCTTCTTTGTACATTTCTCAAATGTGCTGTGAAGGTCCTTACTTTAAATAAAACACGGTGTCTACTCATTTATATTTACATTTCGTCATATTGCAAATGCTTTTATCTTAAGCAGCTTACAAGTGAGGTGACAAGTCATTAACCAGCTGAGCAGCAGAATCATTTGCTGATCTGAGTTTAATGTTAAAAATTATATACATTACAGTAAGTGCTTTCAGAAAACATGTGATTAACTTAATGCAGAAAGGGACAGATGGTTTGAGCTGCAAATCCATAGTAAAGACAAGCTTACGGACCAATCTGGCTGGGGAGAACCAATTTTTTATTGAAATATTCAGGAGCTCTGTTTCTGAGAAATTAGGCTTGATATGACAGACCTTCAGCCAAACAGATATGTCAATGAGGCAGGCAAATATCCGGTAGCAAAGAATGTGAAATTGGTGAGAGAAGTCATGTGCATGAATAACAGAGCCGAATGAAAACATGTAGAACGAAAAGTTGTGGGGGACCAAAACACCAATCCCTGAGCCACACCAGTGTTAGCTTGATGAGATTTGAAAACATCCAGCAGGATAAGGACAGAAAATTAAGTGGTTGCTTTTGTGATTTTTAGCAAGGCTGCCTCTTCAGTATAATTCAGTGATTTTCAATTATTTTCCGTTAAGCCCCCCCCCCACCCCCCACCCCAGGAAGAAGAAAACATTTTTGAAAATTAATTATTAGTAGGACTTTAAATATAGTAAATATAGGTATTTTGTATTTAAATAATGACAAAAAATTTTAGAATCTCACCATATGTAGCAGAAACTTGCCACAATTAGTGTCAATTACTTGCCTGCAATTTGTTTTGTGGTGTTATGCAGGTCATGTCCTCAGTGCGCTGTGTGGATGGACGGGAGAATCAGACCACTCCACAACAGCAGCAGTCCCTTCTCCCGCTGCATGGTGGCTTTTTGGACCACTTCGTCATGCCACCAGAGCCTAAGTACTGCTGCGAGCACTGCCGTATGGTACTGTGTAATCCTCGACAGACTGAGTGCGGCCATCGGTTTTGTGAAAGCTGCATTAACCAGAGGCTCAGGTTTGGTCACTGAATGTTTAACCACATCACATATTTCAATCCCACAATTCTGAAATATTCTAGCATTTACACCATTCCAAATTATTATGCAAATAAATGGCATTATCAGGGCTCTTTGGATTACTGAAATCAATTTTAGACACCTGTGATAATTAGTTTGCCAGGTGAGCCCAATTAAAGGAAAACTACTTAAGAAGGATGTTCCACATTATTAAGCAGGCCACAGGTTTTAAACAATATGGGAAAGAAAAAGGATTTCTCTGCTGCTTAGAGAATCAAATAGTGCAATGCCTTGGTCGAACATTAGATATTTCACAAAAATTTAAGTGTGATCATACATTGAATAGGTTTGTGGCTGACTCAGAGCACAGAAAGGTTCATGTAGATAAAGGTATAATGAGGAGGGTTTCTGCCAGACAAATTAATATAATTAAATGTCATTACAAATTAGCAAACTGGTATTTTTAAAGCTGATGGTGCCTTTGGAGTCCTGCAAACCTCAAAGGCTTGCGGTGGTGCATAACTTGCAGTGGCCTACTATTTGGCCACCATCAATCAGTGCTCACAAAGGGAAATTATTTATCTTTATGCATGACAATGCACCATCTTATGCTGCGAAAAATACATTTGTGTCATTGGCTGCTATGGATATAAAAGGAGAAAAACTCATGGTATAGCCACCAAGTTCCCCTTGACATCAATCCTATGGAGAACCTTTGGTGTATCCTCAGTTCACATTAAAACAGCTGCTCTGTAAGGCTAACCTGGCCTATTAAAATGTTTTTGCTTTAAGTAGCTTTTGATTTCAGTGAATCTGGTATGTCGGTGACCTCTTAATGATGCAAATTCAACAAATCAGTTCTTTATAATCTATAAAATGTTTCAAAACTCTGTTGGGCATAATAATTTGGAACCGTGCATTATGGGTGCCTACCATCTGCCATCTTCATAGACCATTTAGAAAAATCTGAAAATATTATTTGCATAATAATTTGGAATGCAGTGTAATGCTATATTTTTTTTAAATATACGAGGTTCCAAAATGTAAAAAAAGAAAATAAAAGAAAATCCTTTTTTTTTTTTTCTTCAAACATTAATATTGTTTTTTCTGTATTCGACCATGATCCTGGCAGCACATCTTACCTTTTACTCAAATTTTCCGTGATATGCTGACATAATTGTGGAGACATTTCTGCAATGTTGTCAAATTTATGCTTTGAGGTCCTCAATGGATTGTGGTTTGTTGATATGCACTTTATCATTAAGATAAACCTAAAGAAAACCCAGTGCCAAGTAACATCATCTTGGGGGCCAATTCATATCATCTCAAGATAACACACCTATTAAATTTTGTTTGCAAAAACATTTACATTTAGAACTTTTATTGATAAACTGCATGGCTTCATTTCATTTTGCTGATTCTTTTTCTTCCAAAACTGCATGTCAACTGGTGGTTTTCAAAACCCAATTTGCAAATGTCCAATGGCTTGCATGTTTTAAAAAAAATATGTGGTGTTTTATCATGCACCTTTTAAAAATTTAACCTTAGCTAATGACTAAAAATCTCAAAATGGTGGCAAATCTAAAATGTCAGTTCATTTAGGAACTCCCTGTATTTGTAGTACAGAGGCAGGAGAATGTAGATGTGTAAATACAGCCATGAAATAAAAAAGTTGCTAGAAGCACTTTTTCAGAGCATGGCAAAACCAATTTCATTAAATTAAATTCATTTGAATATCCCTTTTTGTAAAGCTTGTTAACAGTTTTTATATTTTTACACTTGGTTGTAGGCAGTATTAATTGCTTCTCCATGATTGTTGCTGATATTTTCTTCTTCATCATTGCATTAGCACCCCTGAATGCTCCAAACCAGCAAACGGACCAAACTTCTGATTTTATTGAGGTGGTCACAAGGTGGTGCTGATGAACAGTTATTAACTTCTGCTTGTTATTTCAGCATTTTTGTTTAATTTATTCGAAAAAAACATTTTTTTTTTGCAGTGACCCTAATCCAGTCTGTCCAGTTGATAAGGCACCACTATATGGGGATAAAGTAAGCTCTGCTTGTCATGTTCGTTAACCTGTTGTAGGTAAAAACAGGTACCATCTGCCAACCTACAATTTGATTCTCTGTTCTCTAGATATTTCGTGATGTTTGCTGTCACAGAGAGATTATGACTTTGAAGGTCTACTGCAGGAGTTCGAAGAATGGCTGTAAAGAACAAATGAGTTTACAACAGGTTATGGTAAATTTTGTGGTGTGATTGTTTAAGCCATGTAGTTTTTCATATTTTACTTCTAATTTATTTTCTGTTTAAATGCTAGAATTTTGGCTGTGTTTGCATTAAGATAGGGCAAGGTAGCTCAGTGGTTAGGGCGTTGGGCTCTCAATCTGAAGGTTGGGGGTTCTAATCCCAGGTCCACTAAAGTTACCAGTGTGGGTCCTTGAGCAAGGCCCTTAACCCTCATTGCTCCAGGGATGTTGTGATCAACCCTGTGCTCACCTTGTAAGTCGCTTTGGATAAAAGCGTCTCCTAAATAACCAAATGTAAATGTAAATGTAAAAGTGGTATAGTTTCACGGTAATGTATGATCATTCAGTCTAAAAGTTTCACAATTTTATTTAAAAAAAAAAAAGAAAAAAAAAACAAAGCTAATTTCACCTTGAGGCTATGTACACAATAATGTTTTAGTTTTAAATTTAAAACTTTTTGCTACATTCAGGACCGTTGTTTTCATTCTCAAATGATTTTTGAACTCCTCAAACAGAGACTTTTAAAAATGTTGCTAGACCATTTTAGGTTTGAAAATCCATGGTTTCCATTTTAGTATGTGTGAAACAGATTTTTCAAAACAGCTCCAGAAGATATGCATTTTAGTTTGCAAATCCTTTTTTCCAAATTTATTCCTTTGTTTATCCTGTCAATATGCAACCGTTGCCCTACTTTTTGGTTAAACTGCACAAATGTATGTTCAGTCACTTTTGGGGACATAATGTAGAATAGTTTTGCAGTTCCCTCTTGCTGCTTCCAAAAGATGAGCGAATGAGGTGCTTTGTTTGCCATGAGGTGTGAATGTGGAGAAAGGGATCAGCTTGTATGAGCCACAGCAATCATGCCATCAACACAACTTTTTGGTGCTGACTTTGCATAGATGGGAGATTAAAGTGGCCCACTCAATCCATCAGCTGGTCAGGATGTACCCTGGGCAACTCTGGACAGAAATGTAGAAATATTTGGTCATAAGTATTCAGACCTTTTGCTTAGCATTGTGTAAAAGCACCATTTTAAGCTAGTATAGCCATGAGTGTTCTTCGGAATGAGGCAACAAGTTTTTCACACCTGGATTTAGGGATCCTCTGCCATTCTTCCTTGCAGATCCTCTCCAGTTCCATCAGGTTAGATGGTGAATGTTGGACAGCCATTTTCAGATCTCTTCAGAGATGCTCAATTGAGTTTAGGTCATGACTCTGGCTGGCCCAGTCAAGAATGGTAACAGAGTTGTTCCGAAGCCACTCCTTTGTTATTTTAGCTGTGTTTTAGGGACATTGTCTTGTTGGAAGGTGAACATTTGGCCCAGTCTGAGGTTCAGAGCATAGTGGAAGAGGTTTTCTTCCACAATATCTCTAAACTTTGTCGCATTCATGTTTCAGTCAATTGTAACCAGTCGTCCTGTCCCTACAGCTGAAAAACAACCTCATAGCACTGTTGGGATTGTATTGGGCAGGTGATTTTTTTTCCATACATACTGCTTAAAATTAACACCAAAATCGTGGCATTATCACACCGGAGAATCTTATTTCCTATAGTCTAGGAGTCCTTCATGTGTTTTTTGGCCTACTCTATGCAGGCTTTCATATCTCTTGCACTGAGGAGAGGCTTCCATCGGGCAACTCTGCCAAAAAGCTCCAACTGGTGGAGGGCTGCAGTGATGACTTTGTGGAACTTCCTCCCATCTCCCTACTGCATTGCTGGAGAATCTTTGGGTTCTTCTTTACCTTTCTCACCAAGACTCTTCTACCACGATTGCTTAGTTTGAGTGGATGGCCAGGTCTAGGAAGAGTTCTTACAAACTTCTTACATTTAAAAATTATGAAGGCCACTGTGCTCTTAAGATCCTTGAGTGCTGCAGAAATTCTTTCCTAACCATGGCCAGATCTGTGCCTTGCCACAATTCTATCTCTGAGCTCCTTGGCCAGTTCCTTTGACCTCATGATTCTCATTTGAGCTGTGCGGTCTTATATAGACAGGTGTGTGCCTTTCCTAATCAAGTCCAATCAGTTTAATTAAACACAGCTAGACTCCTATGAAAGAGTGGAACATCTCAAGGGGGATCAGAAGAAATGGACAGCATGTGACTTAAATATGAGAGTACAAGCAAAGGGTCTGAAACTTATGACCATGTGATATTTAAGTTTTTCTTCTTTTTTTTTTTAATAAATGTGCAAGAATTACTGTTTTTTTTTTTTTTTTTT